>CM017481.2:1262500-1806582 GCA_007827005.2 Populus simonii
CTCCAGTGACTCTGAAATTTATAACATATAAATTGATAATTTTTAAAAAATAAATTTTAAAAATGATAAGTTAAGCTATATCCATTCAGGAAAATTATTACTTGCAGTAGCGAAGGATGAAGATCATTTGTGGTGGGAACATGCATTCCTTTGCAAATCTTCCTCACATGTTAATGCACATGGCTTGTGCATTGTAAATGGTGGACGTGAAATTCTATGTATCCCACCTTCTTGATTATTGTAGTGATATTACGTGACTCTTTTGTTTTTTTTTTTCACCCTAAATTCATCCATTTTCCCATTTTTTTCCCATAGAAATAATTTGTTATATGAAATCGTTTACCCCATCATTGGAATTAATGGGCACATGAGTTTATTTGCAGGCCTTTTCATGTGAAAAAATATTAAATTAAAATTGATCCTGACCAGTTATTTTTTGTGGCCCACCAAAAGAGAAAAGTGAATAAAATATAAATGCATGTTTGTCTTTTTAAATTGTTGAATATTTGTGTTGCTATATTATTGTAATTTTCATGTTCACCTTCCCCCCAATACAAGTTTATGCTTTAATTGATCTTAGGGTAAGTTATTTTTTTGTGGCCCACCAGAGAAGGGAGAAGTGAATAAAATATGAATGTATGTTTGTCTTTTTAAATTATTAGATATTTGTGTTGATATATTATTATGATTTTCATGTTCATCCCCCGGCCCACCTGAAGGGAGGAGTGAATAAAATATGAATGCATGTTTGTCTTTTTAAATGATTGAATATTTGTGTTGCTATATTATTGTGATTTTCATGTTCACCTTCCCCCCAATACAAGTTTATGCTTTAATTGATCCTGTGGCTAGTTATTTTTTTGTGGCCCACCAGAGAAGAAAGAAGTGAATAAAATATGAATGCATGTTTCACTATTAGAAATTCGCTAAATAGCAACGGATTTACCGACGGACAATATTCCGTCTGTAATTCAGTCGGTGAGTACCGACAGACACTTTCCGTCGGTAGTTACCGACTGAATTACGGACGGAAATGTTTTCGTAGTAAAAAAAATGGGTCGCTGACGTGGAGGTTTTGACGGGTTATTTTTTCAGACGGAATCACCGACGGATTCAAAAAGACAGCCCGTACAGCGACCGCCGTTTATATTGCCAACGGAATCACCGACGGATTTGAAATGGCAGATCCGTGAGGTGACGTGTCTATTGTTCCGTCAGAATCATCGATGGTTTCACCAAAGGAGTGTCCGTCGGTGAAATCATCAGTAAAAGTTAATATATGTCCACTCCACTGACCCTCTCCTCCCCTATTTCTCCTTCTTCTTCCTAATCCCAACTCTCCCCATCTGCAAACAACCAGCCCCCCCAAACAAAAATCTCCCTCATATCAGCACAACAAGTTATATTTCTTGAAGTTTTGTGGTCACAGCATCCGTGTTCTGATTTACCGACGGATTTTATCAATTTTTGTAAGTAATTCTTTCTTTTTAAATTTTAACATTTAATTAAATGTCAATTTTATTGTTTTTTTAGTATATGTATTTTGTTAGTAAATGTACATGTTTTATTGTTATTTCTCAAACAAACTTGTAGTATATAAATGTATAATTCTATACCTGTTATGGTTTGTTTTAGATTTTGTAAGATTGTATTTGTTTGTAAATTGTTAAAACTTTATGGAACTACCGAAGTACATGTGCTGTTTTGAAATAATTAATAGCTTCCTTAATGGGTCCGTTTAAAGTTTTGTCATTGGTATTGCGGAGTGGTAATTAATTTCTATAAATTTATATATTTTAATTTGTATGGACGTTGATAAATGATAATGAATATTTAATATTTATGAGAAGTTGTGATTGGTTTGTTGGATAATCTCAAGGTAAAGTAATATTTTTGCAAGTTTATTTACCTAACTTAGTTAATTAATACATTATGTCATCATAATTTTATAGAGGTTCGATATAAATCATGGATGATCGTTCATGGATGTATCGAGATTCACCCTAAGGATTGCGGAAGATGGATTATTGTAACGGGGTTCAGGGTTTTATTAATTTCGCAACATCTATTCCTAGAAATTTTACTGGAGGCGGTATTAGGTGTCCATGCAGGAAGTGTCAAAATAAAAAGTATCAGCATCCAGATGTTGTAATGATGCATCTTCTACACAAAGGGTTTATGGAGAATTACCAGTGTTGGTATGCACATGGAGAAGTATTTGTTAGCGAGAGTGAGAGGAGAATGGAAGAAACGGTGGTTGGGTCTACTTCTAGTGCTAGCAACGTGCATGAAGCGGCAAATGACAACACTAATCCTTACAGAAATATGGTTATGGATGCAATGAGAATGAATCAAGGTAATGTCAGTCAATGTCCAATCGTAGAAGAAGAACCTAATGTAGATGTAGCTAGGTTTTTTGATTTGTTGAAAGATTCTAACGAACCATTGTGGGATGGCTGCATGAACCACAGTAAATTATCGGCCGTAGCACAAGTGTTCACCATCAAGTCAGATCAAGGGTTGAGTGAGGCCGGGTATGACAAGATTATTGAATGGGCAAGAAGCATTTTACCTGAAGGGAACAGGCTGAAAGAGAACTTCTATGCTGCGAAGTCCATGATGAAACCCCTCGGTTTAGGATACCAGAAAATTGACATGTGCCCTAACTTCTGCATGTTATACTACCTTGAAAATGCTGAGATGATTGAGTGCATGACATGCAGGCATTCCCGTTACAAACCTAGAACTGGCAGGGGAAAGACTCTAGTGGCATATAAAAAACTTAGATACTTCCCGATCACACCTAGACTGCAGAGGTTATTCATGTCACCAAGGACTGCTGAGCACATGACATGGCACCAAGCACACCATGCGGTTGATGGAGTGATGGTTCATCCTTCTGAAGGCGAAGCGTGGAAACGCTTTAACAGTGTTCATCCTCACTTTTTAGCTGAATCAAGGAATGTGCGTCTTGGGTCGTGTACAGACGGATTCAACCCATTTGGGTCATTTGCTGCTCCTTATTCTTGTTGGCCGGTCATACTCACAGTTTATAACTTGCCACCGGGAATGTGTATGAGGCCGGAGTTCATGTTTTTATCTACTGTCATACCCGGTCCAAGCAGCCCGGGGTGAAATATAGATGTTTGTCTTCGACCGTTGATTGATGAGTTGGCGCAATTGTGGTCCTCCGGAGCTCTGACTTATGATATATCGAGGAAACAAAATTTTCTTATGAGGGCGACTTTAATGTGGACTATCAATGATTTTTCAGCTTATGGAATGCTTTTTGGTTGGAGCACGCATGGGAAACTCGCATGTCTATACTGCATGGAAAATAACAAGGCATTCACGCTAGCAAATGGAGGTAAAGCTTCTTTTTTTGATTGTCACCGTCGCTTCTTGCACTTAATCACAGATACAGAAAGAACAGAAAAGATTTCTTTGTTGGCAGAGTTGAAAAAGATGTTGCATCCCCGCGTCTTTCTGGTGAAGAATTGCATGATGTTGTCTCAGAGTACGGTGATATTTTGTTTGGCCTTCAATCAGGTAAGCAAAAGTTTTCTGGTTTTGGTTTGACCCATAATTGGGTAAAGCAAAGTATCTTTTGGGAGCTTCTTTATTGGAAGACCAATCTGATCTGCCATAACTTTGACGTCATGCACATCGAAAAGAACATGTTTGAGAACATTTTCAACACCGTCATGGATGTGAAGGGGAAGACAAAGGACAACATCAAGGCTAGATTGGATATAGCTTTATACTGTAACCATAAAAATATGGAGTTGGTTTATGATGAGTCACGGGTCGCAAAACCAAGAGCAAGCTTCGTGTTAGAGAAAAACGCACAACTGCTAGTCTACAAATGGCTTAAGAGTCTGCGTTTTCCGGATGGACATGCATCGGACATATCAAGGCTGGTTAATATAGAGGACTGCAGATTGTATGGAATGAAGAGTCATGACTGCCACGTGTTTATGCAAACACTCATCCTATTAGCTTTTCGTGATTTGTTGCCAAAGAGAATATGGGATGCACTCACGGAGATCAGTCATTTCTTCAGAGATATATGCTTCAGCAAGTTGAATGTTGATCACATTAAGAGGCTTCAAATGTATATCGTCGAGACACTATGCAAACTTGAGATGATATTCCCTCCATCATTTTTTGACTCAATGGAGCATCTCCCTATACATCTACCGTTCGAGGCAAAAGCTGGAGGACCGGTCCAATATAGATGGATGTACCCATTCGAACAGTTAGATATTACAGTTGCAATGTAATTCATATATAAAAGTATTTTATATGTTTTTCTTAATTGAAAATACTTGATTAATATTTCAATGCAGGTACTTGTTTAATCTCAAGAAAAAGGTTAAGAACAAGGCGCATGTTGAGGCTTCGATATGTGAGGCCTATATTGTTGAGGAGATCTCAACATTTATCTCGTACTATTTCGAACCTCATCTGAGAACGAGAATCAATCGCGTTCCACGGCATGATGATGGCGGTGAAGTGCCTTCCAGTGGGAACTTGTCAATATTCTCCAATACTGGATGACCCACACCTAAAAATACCGTAAGAGGAAGATATTTGTCGGAAATAGAGCTCAAACAAGCACACAACTATGTTCTATTTAACTGTGATGAGCTGAGACCTTTTATTCAGTAAGTTTATACTAATTAAACTTTGTTAGTAATATAATGTTAATTATATATTATAATATCATACACTCATTATCACTTGCAGGCAACATCGTCAATATTTGCTCTCCAATAACTCACAGCTGACCGAATCCCAGATCTTCAATTACAAGATGAGCAGTTTGCCACGTGGTTCAGAACACATGAAAGCACTATCACAAACTCATTCTAACTTGTAAAATTACTGTACGTATGCATGTCATTATGAGATTCTCGTTCATTTACTGTTTATTGATGTACATTACATACAAGGTTTATCAAATGGGAAGGAGTGCACCTAAGTCATTGTCTTCACTAAGCCTGGGGCATGAAAGAAAATGTAAGTGATACAACGGGTATTTTGTCAATGGATATGTTTTCCATACTGAAGAATACAGGCAAGGAAGAAAGACATACAACAATGGTGTTTGTGTTAAGGGATCCACTAGTAGTGAGTTAGAAGTTGACTACTATGGTAGATTAGAAGAGGTCATTGAACTGCAATATCATAATGAGTAGAATATAGTGTTTTTATTCAAATGCTATTGGTATGACACGACTGACAGAGGAATCAGAGTTGATCCGCACTATGGTCTGGTCGAAATCAACTCAAAAGCTAGACTGCGCAACATAAACGATGTCTTTGTTTTTCAAAGCAATGTCAACAAGTTTATTACACATATACCCCTTCATTTAGAAAGGATCGATCAAGAGTGGATTGGTTGTCCGTTTTAAAAACGAAACCCCGGGGTCGTGTCGAGGTTGTTCAGGATGAGAACGAAGACACAAGTGTGCGAGATGAAGTCTTTCAAGTTAGTGAGGTGGTTGAATCATATCAAGTTGCTCATTCGATTGAATTGGAAGAAAATTTAAATTTTCGTGTTTTCGATGATAGTCTTGTTGATGTTGACGCAGAGGAGTTGAATTTTGTTTTGAGCTCTAGCGGACAAGCAAATGTCGATGAAGAAGATGATATTCATATTGAAGATTGCGATGAAGGTGATGACAATTCAATTGATGATGAAGAAGAAGAAAATTCTGACTAACTACCAAAATGAAGCCCTATGTAAAACCCTTTTTTTCATGTAATTTAGATTATGGATGATATATTTTGAAACACAAAATATTTATTACTTGAAATAATTAGTTGAAATGCCACAATTACGAAATAATTACTTGAAATAATTATTGATCATGGATGATATATTTTGTGACATGAAATAATTACTTGAAATGCCACCACATCACCGACGGCCACACCGACGGACTTAAGTCCGTCGGTATTTCACAAAGAGTTCGAAAATAATTACTTGAAATGCCATCACATCACCGACGGCCACACTGACAGACTTAAGTTCGTCGGCATTTCACAGAGAGTTCGAAAATAATTACTTGAAATGCCACCACATCATCAACGGCCACACCGACGGACTTAAGTCCGTCGGCATTTCACAAAGAGTTCGAAAATAATTACGTGAAATGCCGCCACATCACCGACGGCACCACCGACAGAAATAAGTCCGTCGGCATTTCACAGAGAGTTTGAAAATAATTACTTGAAATGCCACCATATTACCGACGTCCATACCGACGAAGTTATATCCGTCGGTACCTTATCGGCGGGTCAATGTTACCGACAAACTTACCGACGGACCGCGCAAATTTCAAAGAGTTGTGCATTAAATGCATCTCTGACCGCGTCATATTTCGACGGATTTACCAACGAACCACGAAAAATATGGAGGGTCATTGAAAAATTTGGTGCGAAATTCAAAATTTACCGACGGATTTTAACACCTCACCGACGGAAGAAATTAAAATAATAATTAATTTTATATCCGTCGGTGAATCCGTCAGTAAAACTGCCATATAAGTTTCAGCGATCGCCCCTTCAGTTCATTTTTTCTTCCTCCTCAGTTTTTCACCTTAAATTTCGATTCTTTTCCTCTCCGTTCTTCAAAGTTTTCACCTGCAATATCTAGCAAGTTTTCTTGTGAATCTTCATCAGTTTAAAAGGTATGTGTTTCTTCTATTTCATTTTATTTTAAGGGTTTTTTTTTGCTATTTTTTTTGTTTTGGTGTATTTTTTGTAATGTAGATAAAGTATTGAATTCAACACATTATTAAAGTAAGCATTTTTAATTGCTAAAGTCTATAGTTTTTGTTTTAATTTATTGAATATTTTTTATTGTTGTGTTGACATAATTATTATTATTTAATTTGTTGAATATTTATTGTTAATGTTGAATTTACCATAGAATTAGTAATTGAATATGTTAGAATAATTATTAATTTTACTCTATTATTGCATGATTTGTGTTTAATGTTTTGCATTTATTTTGATTGTTATTCTAGAGTTTTTTTTTAATTTATTGTTTTGTTGTATTGGTATAATTATTGAATAATTTTTTGAATTGTAATTGTTAATGTTGAATTTACCTTAGTATTAGTAATTGAATATTTTGGAATAATTGTTAATTTTACTCTATTATTGCATAATTTATGTTTAATTTTTTTCAATTAATTTTAATTGTTAGTCTACAGTTTTTTTTTTATTGAATATATTTTATTGTTGTATTGGCATAATTATTGAATAATTTGTTGAATTGTAATTCTTAATGATTTACCTTAGGATTAGTAATTGAATATGTTGGAATAATTAGTATAGATTGGGTCAATTGGTCATGGCTTTTGTTAATATGTGCATGTTTGTGGATTTGGGTAGTATCCGGTATAAGGGAGGTGTTGTCGAATTTTTTTTTTACATTTTAATTTAATTATATAATTATTTGTATAAAATTGTGTAGATGCGTAGAACGAAAACCAGAGCTCGTCGCTCACGTATGGTCGCAGCTAGTTCGTCTAGCAGCGAGGATGATATTTCCTTAGGTGCCTCTCAAGAAGAGGCACCTACACCACCTGCGTCGTCAACCGATGCTGCCTCTTTCAGCGGTACTTCACAGCGTAGAGGCAGCGTGCCTTCGCAGCGGAATCAATTTACCCGCAAGTACGAGACATAGTGGAAGGACGACCTTTCAATGTAAGTTTGTTAAGGTTTTAGTTTTTTTTTTTAAAATTACAACATAATTTATGAAGTAATCACTATTGAATTTATTTCATTTATTTTTAGGTTCACAAACATTGAAGCCGCCCGAGTAATATCATTGGCGTTTAAATCGTCGATGGAGATTCCATTGTATCCATGGAGTCAGATATCCAAGCATCCTGAATGGATGCCTCAAATCAATGCATGGTTTAACAGGTTTGAGGTTGGTATTAATTTATAATTTTCAGCTTATTAATATAATTGTAAATAAATTATTATTTTTTATTTAAACTTGTTTATACACAACACAAATTCTGCTGGGAAGTGAGCATAACACTGTTGTGAGGAGGGTGTGGGAAAATCACGCGGCAACTAGGTAAGATCGAAAACAATACAAGATTTTTTTTAGACAAAAAATTATGTTTCGAAATGTAATTTTTGGTTGCGTGAAGTAGGTTATGTGATTTTTGGTATGAAGCACAAAAAAAGGCAAAAAAAATGCGAGGGATAGGAGTTTCCAAGGCTGGAACGATGTTGCGGTTTGGAGGGATTTCAAACCGATATACATCCCTGAAGATATATGGCCGCACTATCTTGAGCACGTGATGTCTGAGCGGTTCACACGACGCTCACAGTCCGGTGCTGGCAACCGGAATCGGCCAATTCATGACGAGGTGACAACGCACACTGGCGGCTCTGTTCTGTTTGCTACACATGCGAAACGAATGGTAAGATTAATTTAAATAAAATATATCGTTAAATTCAGTTGTTGTTAATATATCTTTTTTCATTATAGGCTGCGTCTCTTGGACGTGAGCCGAGCCTGATGGAGTTGTTTGTGGAGACGCACGTGCGGAGTCAAGACCGCCAGAAGGGGGCGCAACAGTTCGTTGATAACCGTGCTAGCCATTTCGTGGTATGTTTGTTCAACCATTTTATTTTGTAAGTTATTTTGTAAGTTATTATGTTTATTGTATTGAATATGATGATTACTTTTTTATTTTTATTTTCAGGAGACCTATAATAATCGGTTGAGGGAGAGATACGGGGATGATATTTTGACCCATCCGGTATTCGATCCGGATTTGTGGATGGAGGTTGGCTCGTCAGGTGGACCCGATAAAAATCGGGTTTACGGGCTCTCCAACACTACGGCCGACAACTTGCGGTCGATGCGTAGTGTTTCAACCATTGGGAGCTCCCAATCTAAGGAGTTCGTGGCCTTGTAGCAACACACGGCTCAGCTCACCGAGAAATACGATCACTTATCAGCGGAGTACGCACAACTCAAAGCGTCTCATGCACAACAAAGAGCGGAACAAATAGCGGAGTCTGAGCAAATCAAAGCGTCTCAAGCACAATAAAAAACGGAGTATGAACAATAAAAAGCAGCTTATGAACAACAAAAAGCAGCTTATGAACAGCTTCGCGAAATGGTTATGAACATGGCAAATAGTGGAACATGTGCGCCTAATCTTTTTTAGCCGTATAACCATCAGCCTCCTCCAGGATCTCCTCCTCCTCCTCCAGCTCCACCTTTATATTAATTTGTAATAAACATTATTTACCTTTAAAACTTCATTTAATATTTTTCTTGAAACATATTCAGTTTGTAATGAATATTATTTCACTTTGTTTTTTTTTTTTTATGTTTAATATAAATTTTATTTGCATAATTAGTTTGTATTACAATTAATTTATATAGTTTTATATTATATATCCTAAATAAGTTTTTAAAAACAAATTCAGAAAAAAAACTATTACCAAGGATTTTACCGACGGATTAATTCGGTCGGTATTTTAAAGACTCACCGACAGACTTACCGATGGAATTAATCCGTCGACATTTAACAGTAGTTGCCACACGTACCGATGAATTTACAGACGGATATATTCGGTCGGTATTTCATACGCTCACCGACCGACTTACCGACAGAATTAATCCGTCGGCATTTAACAGTAGCTGCCACACGTACCGATGAATTTACAGACGGATATATTCGATCGGTATTTCATACACTCACCGACACATTTACCGACGGTTAATTTCCGTCGGTCAATCACAATATCACCGACGAACTAAAAATCCGTCGGTATATTTCAAGTGGAAATCTTTTTTTTTGGCGCGCAAATTCCGTCTGTAAAACCATCGGTAAATGGTTTTTTTGTTTTGCCGACCGATATAGCGACGGAAGGGGGAATCACCGACGAAAGGAAAGCCGACGGACGTAATCCGTCGGTGATGACGTCGGTAAAAAAATCACCGACGAACTTCTAATCACACACCGACGAAATATTTCCGTCGGTAAAACTGTGAAATCTTGTAGTGTTTGTCTTTTTAAATTATTAGATATTTGTGTTGCTATATTATTATGATTTTCATGTTTACCCCCGGCCCATCAGAAAAGAGGAGGGAATAAAATATGAATGCATTTTTGTCTTTTTAAATTATTGAATATTTGTATTGCTATATTATTGTGATTTACATGTTCACCTTCCCTCCAATACAAGTTTATGCTTTAATTGATCTTGGGGCAAGTTATTTTTTTGTGGCCCACCAGAAAGGAGAAGTGAATAAAATATGATGTAATGAATGTATGTTTGTCAGTTTAAATTATTAGATATTTGTGCACCCCACTCTCAATATAAGGTACATGCTAGATTAAAGTTTTGAACTTTCTTGATTTATGAAGTATTTTATTTTCCTGTTGTGTTATAGTATCTGAAATTTTTATCTGGGTCTTGATGTTATTTAGTGTTATTGATATCCTTTGATGGGAGTTTGGCTGTTTGTTATTATTATTTTTTTAATTTAAAGTAGATTTTGCTTTGTGGAAAGTGTTTTTTTTTTTTTTTAATTACTGTGGTCCAGATTACTATCTGGTTAACGTTGTATCTTTCTTTATTTTAACATATATTGGAGTTGCAACTTGGGATGCGTATCTAGTTTTGTTTTTTTCTGCTGTTTTCTTTGATCTGAAACTTCTGTTATCCAGTTACTGCTTTTTAAATTGGCTTTTGGGTTTTTGTACTTACCTGATTTGAGTTGATCTTGGATCTTGACATGCAGTTTTTTGTACGAGGATATTAACTATGGCTTTAAATCCTGTTAAAGATTGTACATTTTAAAATTGAAACCCTGCTTGTTTGTTGTTGGTTTGGATTTGATTTAATCAGTTAATGGCGTAATTCCTGACTTGGTGCGCTGTGATGAATCAGGAATAGAAACAAGTTTGGCGATAATCTTAATTTAAAAGGTATTTAAAATGAAATGGCTTGATTTTGTCTGAAGGTTTGGCCAGTGTTAAGCATCAAAAGCTGAATTTTTCAGAATTTTGGTAACTGAAGAATATACTAGGACTAGGACTGAAGTGCGCGCATGAGATTTTAGTTATGTTGTAGTTCGCGTTTCTGTTGGATGGAGTTGTTTGATCCAAATTTTTCTTATTTTGGTGTTTACTCATAGTTACTTGCTCTTTGATTTCAGATAGTGATGGGGATATGCCATAGTTCTCCTAAGACGGAGAAATTTTCAGAGGATGGCGAGAATGGTAGGCTTAGATATGGTTTATCATCCATGCAAGGTTGGCGTGCAACCATGGAAGATGCAGTGAGTAGTTAACCCAGCATTTGATCTATGCGAATATTCCAAGTTTTTCAGTCTTGCTACCAACGACCTTGATGCCCATTAAGTAGTCCGGAATATGAATGTGTTAATGAATTTAAGTGGAGATGTCTTGAAAGATTTTGTTATGACAGTACTAATGATAAATTTGGTTAAGCAGAAACTTTCCCAACTGGGACTCCTCCATTAACTTTTTTGTCTTGGCATGGTTTCCACAAACAGTTGATCACTGCTCAAAACTTGTTAAGCATGAACATATCACTTAATTTATAATTTGTCTGTCTTGTCCGTTTCTATTCTGAAATATTGTTGTCGAGGTCTTCATTCACATGTTAGCAAATTTCAGAACATGTGTTATTGCATTTGTTTTATACTTTATTTTATTTTTTACATAAACGATATGCTGTTTGTTATATGTTTATTGTTATTTGTGTTCCTAGCATGCTGCAATAACTGATTTGGACGCTACCACTTCATTCTTTGGTGTTTATGATGGACATGGAGGTAAGGCTTGCAAGTTTCATGTATATTTGAATATGCTACATATCATTGCTCAACTAGCTAGAATGTCATTTCCTGAATGTGCACCATGTCCGATTTTGTTGTTTTCGGATTGACTTCTGGCTATGCCCTTAGATGAACTAAGTCAAAGTAATCTCACCATGTTCAATTCCAATTTAATGTGAATATACGATTAGTCTCTGACCATTTTAAAAACTTAGTATTATCTTGCCTATATTTTTTTTGGGATTAATTTTCTTCTTGTTACTCCCTTTAAGTTTGTGATCTGCTAATGATTGCGGGAAAGAATCCATGTAGCAAAAGTCAACATGTTCAAAACTGCGACTTAGAGGAGTCGGGTATTTTTGATGGAAGAAATATGTATCCAGTTAACAATGTTGGGGGGGTGGGGGGGGTGGGGGGCTTATGGAATAAAATTTTCAGCCATTGAATTCCTGTTTTCGTTTCCATTGATTCTTGTCTCTTATGGGTGGTTATTGAGTTCTGAACACGTCCCTTGTTATACCTCTTGTACGGCAATACCTAGGTCAGTATGTTCGTATAATTGGCATTTAGGTCATTATTACTCACTTTAGTCCGGTAACTTGCAGGTAAAGTAGTTGCAAAATTCTGTGCCAAGTATCTCCATCAGCAGGTTCGCAAGAATGAAGCATATGCAGCAGGAGATATAGAAACGTCTGTCCAGAAAGCATTTTTCAGGTTACTTTTTTTTTTTTTTAATTATTAACGTGGATGTTCAGGCTAGCATGCGCGCACCTCAACTAATCCCACAGACCCTGAAGTTAACGACCATGCAAGTCTTTAGTGGCCATCATATTAGCAACCACGAGGCTCGAACCTGAGAATGCAAGGGGAGCAAACCTCTTAGTCCTAAGTTCTTACCACTGACCACCTACTATATGGTTATATTTTATAAGTGAACCACCCCTTGATTTTATTAGTGGAAGTTTTTCCTATAGAAGGTTATTTTAAGTGAACAGTAATGTACCAATCTAATAATGTTTCGATGTTTAGAATTATCTTGATGTTGTTCTCCATCCTCGAAGCAAGAGTTCTGAGCCTCATTAGTAATTATAAACTAGTGAGAGCGATAATATGTCTTTTTAATGTTTTAAAGCAATTTTGATAATCGCAGTTTCATTTCTCTGTTGCATTAATGGTTTTTTTTACTCATAAATTTTGTTCTTTAGCATGCATATTTGGTCATTTCAGGATTTATAGTTCTGTAAGTGCCTACTATTTTCTCAAAACAATATTGTAAAAATGCTTCCCGAACTCTTAATTAAAGATACATACTCATGATTTCCTTTTATGCATTTCATGCAGAATGGATGAGATGATGCGTGGCCAGAGAGGGTGGCGGGAACTAGCTGCCTTGGGTGATAAGATAACCGAGTTTACTGGCATGATAGAAGGGTTGATATGGTCCCCAAGGGGTGGTGATTGTCATGAACAGCCTGATGATTGGGCTTTTGAAGAGGTATTTTAGAAACAAATGGAGTGCACTGCAGCTACTGCCTTTGTATAATTGTCTCCAATATGTTAATTTCAGTGAAACAT
The DNA here is from genome assembly GCA_007827005.2 of Populus simonii. NCBI lineage: Eukaryota > Viridiplantae > Streptophyta > Magnoliopsida > Malpighiales > Salicaceae > Populus > Populus simonii. The sequence continues at coordinate 1,275,936 of CM017481.2, forward strand.
ACCTCTTCTATCAAATGCATATGTATAAAATACCCAGAAACATAACTACGTTAAAAATGGATCTTTATTATTTTATACACAAACCAAATGCATATGTTGGGCATCAACCACACATACTGTAATAGTGGATCTTTGTATCACTCAATATAAATGGTTTAAGAACTTATTTTACTCTTAACATGGTGATCAGGGTCCTCACTCTGACTTCTCTGGACCAACTTCTGGGAGCACAGCCTGTGTTGCGATTATTAGAAACAACAACCTCATTGTTGCGAATGCTGGTGATTCTAGATGTGTGATATCAACAAAGGGTCAGGTATTTTTCATTTAACAAGAAATGATGCTTTGGTTTTCTCCCAAAATACTAAAGATTGTTTGTAGGGCAGGGACGTTTGTTTGCAATGTTGAAATTTCCTATAACTTTTCTTCTTATGGTTGATATGGACAAAACCTTGTATACTTTTTTCAGTAAACATAGCTCTCTTTGATGCAGGCTTACGATTTGTCTATAGATCACAAACCTGATCTTGAGGATGAGGAAGAACGGATTTTAGAAGCTGATGGTTTCATAGATGAAGGGCGGGTCAATGGCATTTTAAATCTTTCAAGGGCTATAGGTACCTAACATTCCTGTGAACTCCTGATCCCAGTTTGGAGACTCAATCTCTGGTTCTCCGTCTCCGGATTTATAAGTGATTATACCATAGAGCACAAGGCTGAAACTGTTCTGTTTTCCATATTGAAAAGCTTTGGGCATGCACTGCCATTCAAAAGCATGTTTGCAACGAACCTCCATGTGCACTCCCACTGACACCTGTACTTTCATATTCATGTCTGTGTTTGTATATCCTTGATGCACACATTTTACTTGGTATGCATCTTAATGAGCGGACGACCACGCTCGTGTGCATTTATTTATGAGAGAGGTATCTTCTTTCAATTCTTCATATTTTTGTTTGTAATGCAGGTGATGTGGAGTTCAAGCAGAATAAATATCTACCCGTTGAAAAGCAAATCGTGACAGCCAATCCAGATATAAACACTGTATGCGTTTTCTACTTTCTGCTATGTTTTGATTCAAACAAATTGCTCTCCTAATAGGCCTTGTTTATCACTCTCCAAATCTTGGTTGGTCATGCCGTTATGGTCCTGTGCGCATCTTCAATACCACCTTGATTTTCTCTTATTGCTTTAACATCTACTTTATTTTTCATACCTGAAATTCTTTGTATTCAATTAACATTTATTTTGTGGACCTTTTTCTGTTCCTGCATCAGCTTGAGCTTTGTGATGACGATGATTTTCTTGTGCTGGCATGTGATGGAATATGGTATGCATCTAATGTTATCTTTCTTAGTCAGTGCCTTAGAATGTCGATCCGTGATGTGCTGATTCTCTTAACAAAGAAATAGAACATGCTTGGATTTTAGTGATGAAAATACAATACCAAAAAACTGAGTGGAGGCTTTGGTAGTTTTAATTGAAGGAAACTCAATGGAATATATAAAGCGAGGTTTAGCCCTAGCTGATGGCCACATATTTACATGACAAGAACTAGGAAATTAATGAACACTGTTTCCTTCGAATTAGAGGCTCAACACTGCTTAGTGATATGAAAGTATAGATTGCGGTTGTTTGTGGGATTGAGGCGCGTTTATTGTGTTTCCATGACTTGAAGATTACACTTCCTTGAAGTTTCAGAAATCATCTAAAGTTGAATCGCAACTGCTGCCCTTGAATCTTTTATTCACCTTAAATTAATCTGTGGATCACTTGGATAGGCCCTGGGCAGTGTGCTGATAATCCAATTTTATTCATTTCGTAGAACTGTCAGTAGCAAAGTCATGAATAATTAATTACAAGTGGATAACTGGTCATTTTTGTTGTTTCAGGGATTGCATGTCAAGCCAGCAACTAGTAGATTTTATTCATGAACAACTACATTCGGTATGTGTGGTTTAGACCTCTTCTTGTTAGGTTATGAAATATTACTCTTTCATTCGGTCCCTCCACTTTTGTTTTTCAAAATTTAGATGTTGATGGTGTTTGGGTAGAGAGCTTATGCTATCAACATTAGTACCATGGAGGGGAAAAAATGATCTTGTTGATTCTATGATGTGAATCTACATTTGCGAGGTTATGCATTGCAAAAATCTGACAGGAAACCTCAATAATGCAGGAAAACAAGCTCTCTGCAGTGTGTGAGAGAGTGCTTGATAGGTGTTTGGCGCCATCAAAAGCAGGTGGTGAGGGACGTGACAACATGACCATGATCGTGGTACAGTTTAAGAAACCTATAGGGTCCCCTGCTTCCGCAGATGAGCAATCCTCACAATCTGAACCTGCTGATGCCGAATCTAAACCAGAGGAAAGTTAATTGAAGTACGATCTGCCGCCTGCCGAAGTCCCAGATTGTCAATGAGCTATATATATTCCTAATTAGTGAGAATCAATTATGTGATTCTGCAAGATTATAGGCTCATAAAATATTCCTAAATAGTTTCCCAGTCTATGTATATATATTCACGTTTGCTGTTATACAAAACAATGAATAAGAGAATATTACAATCACTAATCGGATATGGTATCAGAGCAGTCGATCTTGACTGTCTCTTGCCCTAGTTCCAAAAATCGCTTCCGCCACAGCAGCCGTCAGCACCCTTCACAGTAGCAGTGATTTCGCAGCAGCAACCATTAGCCACCCTTCACAACCACTGTTCATTGTTCCCTCAACCATTACTCTGTTTGTTCTCTCTACTTCTTCCTCTCATCACTTCTAAGCCAAAATCATGGCAGATGATGATGGTTCAGTAAACACCAATAAATCCTTCATGTCAGGAGACTCCAACACTACCACACAAATAGTCACGTTGCAAAGTGACACATCTAATTTCTCTGCAGGAATCAAACTGGATGAGAATAACTATTCTCTGTGGCATCAAATCACCTTCTTGATTATTGTAGTGATTAAGGCATAATGTGCATCTTCAAATCTTCTATTACATTAAAAAAAATATATTCATCTGGCTAAACATTAAACAATACCATTACGTAACTCTTTTGTTTTTTTTTTTTCACCCTAAATTCATCCATTTTCCCATTTTTTCCCCATAGAAATAATTTGTTATATGAAATCGTTTATCCCATCATTGGAATTAATTGGCACATGAGTTTAATTGAAGGCCTTTTCATGTGAAAAAATATTAAATTAAAATTGATCCTGGCCAGTTATTTTTTGTGGCCCACCAGAAGGGAAAAGTGAATAAAATATGAATGCATGTTTGTCTTTTTAAATTGTTGAATATTTGTGTTGTTATATTATTGTAATTTTCATGTTCACCTTCCCTCAATACAAGTTTATGCTTTAATTAATCATAGGGTAAGTTATTTTTTTGTGGCCCACCAGAAAAGGAAGAAGTGAATAAAATATGAATGTATGTTTGTCTTTTTAAATTATTAGATATTTGTGATGCTATATTATTATGATTTTCATGTTCACCCCCCGGCCCACCTGAAGGGAGGAGTGAATAAAATATGAATGCATGTTTGTCTTTTTAAATTATTGAATATTTGTGTTGCTATATTATTGTGATTTTCATGTTCACCTCCCCCCAATACAAGTTTATGCTTTAATTGATCCTGTGACCAGTTATTTTTTTGTGGCCCACCAGAAGGGAGAAGTTAATAAAATATAAATGCATGTTTGTTTTTTTAAATTATTGGATATTTGTGTTGCTGTATTATTGTGATTTTCATGTTCACCTTCCCCCCAATACAAGTTTATGCTTTAATTGATCATGGAGTAAGTTATTTTTTTGTGGCCCACCAGAAAAAGTGAATAAAATATAAATATATATTTGTCTGTTTAAATTATTAGATATTTATACCCCCTTGTTTTTTATATTTTTATTTTACAAATGTTTTTGGGCCAACCAAAATATTTTTTGTGTAGCTTTTAGATTGAACATGTGGCCTCCTTATTTTTTACATTTTTATCCTTTTTCTTTGATTTTTTTTTTTTTTACAAATCTCACCTAAGCACTCATTATGAGAAGCAAAAGGACATACTAAAAAAGAAGAAGAAGAAGTAAGGATATAGTTGAGGTGATTCATTGTTTATATAAATAGTGTTTCCTCCCTAATATTTTTAGTTGTATTATTAATTATTAAGGGAACATAATTAATTCAAGGGGTAGCATTGATTTTGTCCCCAAACTATTTATTTTTTCAATTTTTCACCTTCCATGGTTCATAAGCCATGGAAGAGTGCCCTAAACGGTCTTCACAAATAAAATCTTAACAAGTTGTTTAGCACAAAAAACTACATAATATGTTGTTTAGCACAAAAAGCCAAGCAACACACGACCTCTTTTTTTAAGTTTAATTTTTAATTAATATCCTCTTTTTTATTTTTAAATTTTTAGTTTAACTTCTTTTTAAATAGAAATTAGTCTTTTGGATTGTTTCTATAATTTTATAATATCTCAAAGAGATTATTCTAGTTTATCTTTAAATTTTTTTCTTGTTAAATTTTATATAGGTAAGTTGTGTTTGTATGATGTATTTATATATATAAAAATTATATGTAATTGGGGAGGGAATTATATGCAAAAAATGTCTCTTCCTTTGTTTGAATTTAGGTTTTTGGTCTATATCTTTAGCTTCGAGCTGATTTTCCATGTCTTGTATTACTCTCAAAGATGTATGAATAACAATAACTTGCTCAAAGATGTATGAATCATATGCAAAAAACTTATCCCCTTAGCACCACCAACATACATGAATGACAATAACCTTCCTATACAAGAGCAAGAATTTATATGTTAGCATATTGTTTCCATGACTGCAAATATGGAGTTTCCTTAGCATATTAAAGGTTGTTGGCACCATAATACTTTTTATATACTTTACTATTCTATTATATATTCCAATAAGATTTCTACCTTTCTTTTAAATTATGTTAAATCACGTGACATGTTTTATAAATTTTTATATTTACTAATAAGATCAATATTATTTGAAAAATAAAAAAACATAAAAAAAATAAAAAATGAATTAAGAAACCCGAACCTATAAAAAATTATTATCAAGTAAAATAAAGTGAATTAACATCTAACCAAAGTTTTATATGAGAGTTAACTTAAGAGATTCAATAACGATGTGTTGTTACTAACTCACATTGAATAAATATATATTTTAACTTCATTTAAAGAATAATTAAATGAATAAAAGCCAAAAAAAAATATTATGAATCATTGAAAATTCTTACCTTCTCTTTAGGTCTATATATTAACCTTGTATAATCCTTATTTTTAAAAATATCTTTAAAATATTTGTCCACATCTGACATCCATTGTCATGGCAGCTGCAAATAACTTTTTTATTTTTATGGCCACGCTCTTCGCAGTTGGAGTAATGGTAAATTCTCCAATACACACAAATGCTTTTTGGAACCCGTCAAAGTATCCAGAACTAGTTCCGGGACCTTGGTCATGGACTTTGTTGGATTTAATATTTTTTATATATTTTTTATTTAATCATATGATAAAAATAGATGCTCACAGAATTGAGTATCAACCTAAACATAAACACTTATTTGAGACAATTATCTCTAGAAAGCAAACAAAAATCAATAATGTGGTCCATTTCTTAACCAATCCAATATTAAATGATGAAATCCAAAAGGAATAAATTAAAAATAATTAAAAGACCAAAAATTAAAAAAACATATTATATCAATGGGTAAACTTGTCAAAACCTGTGAACTAGTTAAGCCGGGGTAGTATGTCAAACATGTGAACTGAGTTATAGACTTTTTTTAATATATTTTTTATTTAACTACATAATAACAAAAATAGATGATTGCAAAATTAAACACCAACTCAATACGAAGATTTTTTTTTATTATGATAACCTCATAAAAGGTAAAACAAAACCAATTATGAAACTGAATTTCCAATTAATCTAGTATCTAAAGATGAAAAAAAACTAATTTAAAAAAAGTTAAATTTGCTAAACTCACGAACCAAGTCAACCAGCTAAATTTGTAAATAGATCCATGGATTTTATAAAGTTTAATAACATAATTTTTTTCTGAAACTCTTTTTTTAACTATATAATAAGAAAATAGTTGTTAAAAAAGTCAAGTTCAATTTAAAAAAAACACTCCACCAAACTTGTAAATTAAAGCAACCCGAATTACCCTGACAAACTCGCAAATCATACTAACCTTATAGAGAGGTAAAAAAAAAAATATAAAACTAAATTCTCAACCATCCTAGTATTAAAAGATGAAATTGACAAAAATTAAAAAACATAAAGAAAAAAGAAAGAAAGCAAACATTGTGGGTTACTATTGTCATTCATAGTACAATGTGTGTGGATGAACAATGATTTTCTCATACTCTTTAATTTTTGTTACTTTATAAAATTTAATAAGATTATTTTTCTTTAAAACTATTTTTCTTAACTATACGAGAAAAAATAGACTATATAAAAAAGTTAAGTTTAATTATATAAAAAAAATAAGATGAGGATAACTTGAATTACCTGAACAATTTCATGAATCACGTTAATCTTATATAAAAAATAATAATAAATTATAAAGTTAAATTTTTAATAATTTTAATTTTAAGAAATAAAATCAATAAAAATAGGTTTGAAAAAAAATCACAAAAATTAAAAGAAAAAAGGCAAAAGAAAAAAGAAAGCAAAACAGTCAATGACTTGTCCTTTCCACTCAAAAAAAGAACTCGACTCTTATCTCGATCATTTTTTCCTATCAAACAATTCTCCCCTCACTCAAAAATGAAAATGGAAGAAATTTTTGCAGCTGAGATTGCAAAATCCCTTTTAGGGAAGTTAGGCTCTTTTGCTGTTCAAGAATTTCGTTTGGCATGGGGACTTGAAGATGACCTTGCACGTCTTGAAGAGAGATTGAAAGCCATCAACGTGGTGCTGTCCGATGCTGAGAAGCAACAATCAAAGAATGACAGGATTCGGCTCTGGCTCCATATGCTCAGAGAAGTCTTGTATGATGCAGAGGACGTGCTGGACGAAATCGAGTGCGAAACTTTGCAAAGGCAGGTGGTGAAAACTAAAGGGAGCACCAGCAGAAAGGTACGACGCTTCTTTTCAAGCTCTAATAAGATTGCACTCCGTTTAAGAATGGGTCATAAGATAAAGAGCATCATAGAAAGACTAGCTGAGATTTCATCTCTTAAGTCTGACTTCAACCTCAGCGAGCAGACTATTGATTGTAGTCATGTCTTGCATGATGAAACAGAGATGAACCGATCCTTTGAGAGCTTTTCCGGTCTTATCGGAAGAGATGAAGACAAAGAACGCATCATCAACCTTTTAGTAGCACCTTTTAAGGTTGGTGATGCACATCCCCTTGTCCTTCCGATAGTTGGAATGGGAGGACTGGGGAAGACATCTCTTGCCAAATCGGTGTGTGATGCTGAAAATGTAAAAAGTAATTTTGAACGGAAGATGGAGGTATGTGTTTCAGATGATTTTTCCTTAAAACAAGTGATACAAAAGATTATTAAATCTGCAACTGGGGAAAGATGTGCGGATTTGGATGGGGGTGAACTAATACAAAAACTTGAAGCGATTCTGAATGGTAGGAAATACTTGCTTCTTTTGGATGATGTTTGGAATGAAGATGCTCAAAAATGGTTGTTGTTGAAGCCTCTGTTATCAAAAGGTGCTGATGGAAGTAAGATTATAGTGACTACCCGTAGTCAACGTGTTGCTGAGATTATGGGTATTGTCAATACTGCATACAACCTAAGTCTTCTTGGTCAAGAGGACTGTCTGTCGTTGTTTTACAAGTGTGCATTCAAGGAAGGGCAAATGGAGTTGTATCCAAATTTGGTTGGAATTGGGAAAGAAATAGTGGCAAAATGCAAGCAAGTTCCTCTGGCAGTGATTAACATGGGGACTCAACTGTATGGTAAAACTGATGAAACAGAGTGGAAATCGGTGAGAGATAGTGAGAAGTGGGAAGAAGAGGGAGATGGTATTTTACCTGCCTTGAAAATAAGCTATCAAAGACTGCCGACTCACTTGAAAAGATGCTTTCTTTATTGTTCGGTTTTTCCAAAAGATTACCTATTCATGGATCTCTTATTGGTGCAATTTTGGATGGCACATGGGCTCATTCTTCAATCATCAAATCCAAATGAGAAGTTGGAAGATGTTGGCTTGCGTTATGTGCGCGAGTTGATCTCAAGATGTTTCTTCCAAGATTACGAGGATAGGATAGTTATAGCTTACTTTAAAATGCATGATTTAATGCATGATCTTGCATCATCATTGGCTCAAAATGAGTTTTCAATCATAAGCTCTCAAAACCACCGATTTTCCAAAACGACCCGTCATTTGTCAGTCATCGACTCTAATTCTTTTTTTCATCGAATTCTCCCCAAGTTTTCAAATGAGTTCGACCATGTGCGGTCACTCCTCTTTGCAGATAGTATAGTGGGGCCTACATGCAAAACAGACTTTGAGAAATGTTTGTCAGGATTTAAGCATTTGCGGTCTTTGGAATTAATGGATGATTCTGAATTTAAGGATTTTCCGGAGAGGATTGGCGCCTTGAAACATTTGAGATATCTCCATTTTTTTTGGAACACAGAAATGACAAGACTCCCGAAATCTCTTTTCAAATTGCAAAATTTGCAAGCTCTGGTTACGGGTGCAAAAGGATTAGAAGAGTTGCCCGAAGATGTGAGGTACATGATCAACCTTAGATTTTTATTTCTAGTTACTCAGCAGAAGCGGTTGCCAGAAGATGGGATTGGGTGCTTGAAATTTCTTCAAACTTTATACATTTTTCTATGTCAAAATCTCGAAACTTTGTGCGAAGATATGCATGGTCTTAAATGTCTTCGAAAATTGTTTATTGTTGGCTGTGATAGCTTGATTTCTTTGCCACCAAGCATAAAATACTTAACTACTCTGGAAGAATTTTGTATTCTTGATTGTGAAAAGCTTGATTTGATGACGATAGAAGAAAAGAAAAAGGAAAAAATTCAACCACTTTCCCCTCCTCTTCGTATTGTAATATTTGACAACTTACCAGAAACTCTTGCCTTACCAGAACAGCTTCTTCAAGGATCTGCAGAATCCTTACAAACATTTATCATCAAATACAGTCCAAACATTAGAGAAATGCCAGAATGCATCAGCAATTTAAATAAACTTCAAAATCTTGAGATCACTCGTTGTCCAAGGTTGAGCAAAAGGTGCCGAAGAGGAACAGGAGAAGATTGGCCCAAGATCAAACATATCCGTAAAATCGAGGTTGACGATGATGACAGTGATGAAGAAACATCTCATTAGGTATGGTTTATGAGGATTTAAATCTATCATATTTAGTTTCACATTTTTATCTTTTCTTCCATTCCTTTTTTTCCCCTTAATTTCTTTTCCCCGAAAAGAAAATGCAATGATTATTTGACATAATTAACTTCTTGTGTTGTCTAATTTCTTCAGGTTTACTGCTGTGAGGGTCCTGTCGGCAAGGATCTTGTACAACAACTAGTCACATACGAAGATCAGCTTAAGGCTCGGGGCAGTCTGCTTTGTGTAATTTCCCCTGCCTTAATTTCCTTGGCTAGCTGTGTGTGATGACTTTCTAATTAAATTGCCTTCTTTTGATTTTGATGAGTGATCCACTGGCTTAGAGTTATGTTTTGCTCTTTTTTTCTTTCCACAACTTTTCCCTGATTACAGATTTAACTGGCTGATAACAGAATTCAGAGGGACTATTTCTTCAGAACTTGGTCCGTGTATTCCTTTGGTTATTTTACGTGTTTTTGATCTCCTCGATAGATACATGAAGAACTCGTAGAACTCGTGTAACTTCTTCATTGCATGCATTCTCCATATTTCAGTTACTTTTTTTTTTTTTTAATTAAGGTGGGTGTCCGGTCAGCTTGCATGCACCATGCACCTTGACTAATCCTACAGGTCCTGAAATTAATGACTATGTAAGCCTCCAGTGGCCCTGAAGTTTGTGGGACTCGAACTGGTGATTTCTAGAAAACAAATCTAGAACCTGACCAGTTGAGCTACACTCCTCAAGGTTATATTTCAATTATTATTATTTCTTCAAGTGAGATACATTGGAGAAATTGCCAGCAACAAAGTGTAGAAGCACATGCGTTATGATGGAGGTGGCCATTGAAGTCTTCTAAGAATATATTTGGAAACACGGTGCAAACCGCGTTCTCAAAAAATTAATTTTGTTGTTGTTAAAATTTAATATGATTTATACGTTTTGGATCGTTTTGATGTGCTGATGTCAAAAATAACTTTTAAAAAATAAAAAAATATCATTGACATATATTTTAACATAAAAAGTTATTTAAAAAGCAATTACTACCACACTATCAATATCAAGCATCCTCTAAATAATGTAGAATGGTACAGGGACTGATGATCTGGAGTTGTATCCTTTTCTTGATTCTCCGGTGCTTGTTGGAGAAGTTGCTACAGTATAACACCATCTAAGCATTTCCATAATTAACCAGGGAACTGAGGTTTTCATAATTGCGGGTGTCCCGGCTAGTATGCACGCACCACGACTAATCTCACGGATCCTGAAATTAACAACTATGTAAGTTTCAAGTGTTTCTGAAATTTGTAAAACTTAAATTGATAATTGATTGAGATATATCCTTTTCTTACATGACAGGGTTCTAACAATAACTCTTAATTCTCTCATCACCACGCACCTGTTACTTGAATTCCATGTGCGAGAGCACATCCTCACAAATAATCGTTTTCCTTTTGCTCATTCCGTCCTTGCTAATTGTGCTTTTTAACATTCTACAGCCCATAATCCCATTTTAAGATACCCCTAAAAAGACCAGAAGTGAAACTTGCTATTAATTCCACTGCTCGATTTTTTCTTATAGTGAAGTGGTTTTTCTTATCATACAACTGAAATCTAATGGGATTTTATCATCGTAGATTAACAATTAAATTCCATACCTATGGCAATAGGGTTCATGCAACAGGACAGCAATTCTTTGAAGAGGGTTTAGGCTTGTGTGTGATCTTCTAATTAATTATGCTTAACATATAAATTTATAATTCTAAACAGTCGAAGTTCTCTGGAAATTGGGAGGAGAAGGAGCCTTTAGGCTTTCCAAAATCTAAATTTTTATTTAGCATAACCCTTTTTTTTTTCATGCTCAAAAGAAATTATCTAGGGGCTGGTTTTCTTCATACTGGATTTTATAGCTAAAATATTAAGGAAACCAGGAGATTGTTTTGGCAATTTTTAATAAACTTTAATTGTTTTAGGTTTCTTAATTAATTTATCCTTGTTATTCATGTATATTTTTATTTTTCAGGTGATAATGATCTTATCAGTCAATATACAAATTTTTGATACGTGTTACATAATTTATTTAATGATAATATGTGAAGAAAACCCTAGATTTAATTACAGCCATGGTTATTATGGATACAATAAAGAAAATGATATGCTACACATAAATTCTTCTTTTTTTTTTATTAACGTGGGTGTCCGGGCCAACTTGCGCGTACTTCGACTAATCCCACGGGCCCTGAAATTAACGACCATGTAAGCCTCCAATGGCCATCATATGAGCAACCACAGGACTCGAACCTGAGACCACAGAAGGAGCAAACCTCTTAGTCTCAAGCTCTTAACACTGGGCCACCTCCTAGATGGTTACTACACATAAATTCTTGCTATTATATAGAAGGTAAATTCTTGCTATATAGAAGGTTATTGTTATTGATATATATCTTTGAGTGCAATAGAAGACATGGAAACCCAACTCAATGCGAGTGATGAAGACCAAAAATTAACAAATATTCAGGCATAGGAAGAGATGTTTGTTGCATATGATTTTTTTTCCCACTAAGTAAATATAGTTTTTTTCTTATAAATACATCATGAAAATACAACTTACATATCTAAAAATTAAAATTTAATGGAAAAAGAATTTAAAGATAAATTACAATATTCACTTTGAGATATTATGAAATTATAGAAACAATCTAAAAGATTAATTAATATTTTTTAAAAAACATTTAACTAGAAAATTTAAAAATAAAAAAGAGGATATTAATTAAAAACTAATTTTAAAAAATAAGTAAATAAAGAAATTAGGTGTTATTGAGATTGGTAATACACACTTGCACGCATGGCCTAAAAACAATGCCCATGTGTGCCTAAGACTAGAAGCCCAAGGCAATACTTCTAGTTTTTTTTTTTTCAAAGAAAAAAGAGTAGATGATACATCATTTATGTAATTTTTTTGTTTTTAACTATAACATCATAATATTCTTTGGTAATTTCCATATAAGAGGGAATGCAAATTTAAGAAAATCTCAACATATAAAACTATGCTAATGTAGCTTGTGAGGAAAAAATTGAAATAAATAAAGTATCATAATCAAATCAAAAAACAAATTGGGGACCTAAAAGATTAAAAAAAAAAAAAAGGCTATGAACAATAGTGTGAACAATTAAATGAGTATTGTCAAAAAATGTTTGCTACAATTTCTTTTGCAATGTTTTAGTTTATTAGAAATAATCTAAGATATTTAACTCTATAACCCTCATTACACCTAAGATATTTAAACATATTCCTATCAACAATTGAAAAGGTTATTTCTTGCTATCATTATAATGAATGTCAAATATAGATAAATTTCTTAAAAATATTTTTTAATGGAATAAAATGAGGATTAGGTAAGGTTAATATATAAAGCTAGAGATGAGGTGTGGATTTTCAATGATTCATAATATTTTTTGAGTTTTAATTACTTAATTAGATCTTATATTCATTTCATTTTTCATTAATTAAAGTTAAAATAGAAATTTATTATAAGTTAGTAATGTCATTCTACTACTAAATCTCTTATGTTATCCTATAAAATTTTGTTAAGATGTTAATTCACTTTATTTATTTATTAAATAATTTTTTATTGTGTTTAGTTTTACGTTTTTAAGTATTTTTATTTTTATAATAATATTGATCTTATCTGTCAATACATGGATTTTTAACCTATATTATATTAAAAGTGAATTAGCATATACATGGTAACTTAATATAATTTAAGTATCATATAACTTAATATAATTTAATGGAAAGGAAGAAAATTTTTTTTTTAGTTTAACGTGGGTGTCCGGGCCAGCTTGCGCGCACCTCGACTAATCCCACGGGTCCTGAAGTTAATGACCATGTAAGCCTCTAGTGGCCATCATATGAGCAACCACAGAGCTCGAACCTGAGACCACAGAGGGAGCAAACCTTTTAGTCTCAAACTCTTACCATTAGGCCACTATCTAGATGGTTGGAAAGGAAGAAGTCTTATTTAGTGCAAAGCAAGTATGTTGGCTCATAGCACATACATGGTAATTGAGAGGGTATTTGAAGTAATTAACATATTTAAAAGAGAACTTGAAGACGGGAGCAAGTGATTTGTCATCTTTGACAACTCAATTATTGACATCAATACCCTTATTGTTCACTTTACTGAAAAAATTGAAATGCATTAAGGTGCTTCACAATTTTTTTCTCAAACTTTTTTCCTTTTTTTAAAAAACAATTCTACCTTTCAATTTCTTTCTTTCAATTCTAACCTTTAATATTTTATTAATTTTGAATTGATCATCATAATTTGTTCTAGTTTTCTTTTTACAAGGTTATCTTACTCTTAAACAAACATTCCGATATTTGGTTGGTACTTAATTTTGGCAAACATTTATTTTTGTTATTATATCATTAAATAGAAGATAGTTTTATTTTTTCTTAAAACCTATTAGAGTTCATGATCCGAGTCGTTAATTTTGCAAGTTAAGTCGTAAAGCCTGAGTTGATCTAATATGTCTTCATCTTAATATTAACAAAAAATATCAATTTAAATTTCTTTTTAAAGTTAAACTACACTTTTACTGGTCGTCTAATTACCTTTGAACCCTTTTCTTTCTTTTATTGCATGAAATGGAAGTGTTGCCTTGGACTTCAAGTCTCAAGTGCACCTGGGTTTTTTTTCAGGGCTAGTGTGCGAGCTTGACCTACTAAGCCAAGCAACACATGATCTCTTTCTTTTTTTTTTGTTTAAGTTTACTTTTTAATTAATATCCTCTATTTTATTTTTAAAATTTTATTTTAACTTCTTTTTAAATAGAAATTAGTCTTTCGAATTGTTTCTATAATTTTATAATATCTCAAAGAGATTATTCTAGTTCATCTTTAATTTTTTTTCTTGTTAGATTTTATATAGGTAAGTTGTGTTTGTATGATGTATCTATAAATATAAATATTATATATACTTAGGGAGGGAATCACATGCAAAAAACATCTCTTCCTTTCCTTAAATTTAGGTTTTTGGTCTATATTTTTGGTTTCGAGCTAGTTTTTCATGTCTTGTATTTGCTCTCAAAGATGTATGAATAACAATAACTTGCTCAAAGATATATGAATCATATGCAAAAAACTTATGTGTTAGCATATTGTTTCGTTGGTTGTACCCATAGTAACCATGACTGCAAATATGAAGTTTTCTTCACATATTAAAGGTTGTTGGTACTTTTTGTCCATGTACCCTTATTGTTTTTTTCTTATAGATTTTGCCTTTACATAATACTTTTTATATACTTTTCTATTCTATTATATATTCCAATAAGATTTCTACCTTTCCTTTAAATTACATTAATCATGTGACATGTATTAAAAATTTGTATATTGACTAATAAGATTAATATTATATGAAAAATAAAAATAATAAATATAAAAATGAATTAGGAAACCCGAACCTATAAAAATTTATTAGCAAGTAAAATAAAGTGAATTAACATCTAACCAAATTTTTGTAGGAGAGTTAACTTAAGAGATTCAATAACGATGTGTTGTTACTAACTCACATTGAATAAATATATACTTTAACTTCATTTAATGAATAATTAAATGAATAAAAACCAAAAAAATGTTATGAATCATTAAAAATTCTTACCTCCTTTCTAGGTCTATATATTAACCTTGCATAATCCTTATTTTTAAAAATATCTTTAAAAAATTTTCCCACATCTGACATCCATTGTCATGGCAGCTGCAAATAACCTTTTTTATTTTTATGGCCACGCTCTTCGCAGTTGGAGTAATGCTAAATTCTCCAACACACACAAATGCTTTTTGGAACCCGTCAAAGTATCCCGAACCAGTTCCGGGATATTTTAAGGTTTTGGATCGATGTGAAAAGCCTCTAGCAACAAAATTTCCATCTTGTAGTAACGCAACCTTGGCAGCAATATTCAAGAAAAAACGTATTCCTAACAAGTGTTGTCCCGAAGTCACCAAGTTTTCAAAATTTTGCTACCATGCTCTAGGGTTGTTTGTTGCCACTACACCGGATTTTATATTGACGGTGCCAGAGTTTTTTGAACGGACTCAGAAGGTTTATGATCATTGTCTTCGAGTAGTTCCATCACCTTCGAAGCCTCGTCGTAGTCGTAAGAGAAGAACTCAATAGGGATGCATTTGTATTCAATGTTCCTCACATACAATTATGTATTTTTAACCGACCATCAACACATGAATAAAATATATAGTTGATTATAAATACCTCAAGGTTTTTTTATATCGTCAATTTTAATTCATTTTAGATGGTTAAGTTATGAGCAATTTGTTTCTGTTGTTTATAAGACAGTTGTTGATAGGAATGCACTTAAATACCTTATGTCCGCTAATGATTGTTTCTATAATTTTATAATATCTCAAAGAAATTATTCTAGTTTATCTTTAATTTATTTTAAAAAAAAAATTTACATAAATAAGTTTAGCACGATCGATGCATTTATAAAAACAAAAATCATATATACACGTAGTGAATAAAAATCATATGCAACAAACATCTCTTCCTCTGCCAGAATTTTGGTTTTTTTGTCTTCGTCTTCTGCACCAAGCTGGATTTCCATGTCTTGTTTGCACCCAAAGATATAAGAGCAAGAATTTATATGTCAGCTCAGCATGTTCTTTTCTTTGTTGTATCTATAGCTATATAACCATGGTTGCAAATATGGAGTTTTCTTAACATAGTAAAGGTTTCTGGCACCTTTTGCATCTATGCCCTTGAATGTTTTTATTTTTAATGTGTTCTGATCTTATATAATATTTTTTTATATAAATTTTACTATATATATTCCCAATAAGATTTATACCTTTCCATTAAATTATGTAACATGTGTCGCAAATTTGTATATCGATCGATAAGATCAATATTATCTAAAAAAAACTTAGAAAATAAATTAAAAAACCCAAACCAATGAAAATTTACAAGAAAAACTTAGAATCTAACGAAAATTTTATAGGAGGGTTTAATATAAGAGATTCAATATGTCACTACTAACACAGTTAGAATAAATAGCTAATTTAACTTTAATTAATGAAGAACTGAATGAATATATAATCAAAACCAAAAAAAATAAAATGTTATGAATAATTGAAAATTTTATAGGATAGTTTAACATAAGAGATTCAAAAGAAAGTGGAGAAGTACTTGAAGATGGTAACTGAATTAAAGAGAATAATTATTTGAAGCAATTGCATATTTACAAGAGATGGTGAATTCTTGAGCAAAAGTTTGTCCTTGTTGACAACATAATCATTGAAATAAATATGGTTGGGCGTGTTCATACCTAACTCTATATTATGGCTATAAATGGTTGTATCTATCTTTATATTAAACTTGGATGTATCTACGCCCAATCTCATGTTGGTTTTTTTAATATAATAATATGTGTTATAAATATTATTATTTCTCTTATAATTCAAAGTATTTATATCAAAAATATTATTATTTGTGTTATAAATATTATTATTTTTATTATAACTCAAAGTATTGATATAAAAAATAATCTTATGTGTGTTATAATCATCCTTGGAATTCTTAATATAATTATTTATGTGATAAATGTTAGTATGTTTATTATAATTTTAAATACTCATATAAAAAATAGTATTATTTGTGTTATAAATATTATTATTTTTATTATAATTAATAGTATGAATATTAAAAATATTATCATTTGTGTTATAAATATTATTATTTTTATTATAATTAATATTATTAATAAAATAATTAATAAATTTGAAAAAAAATATTGTTAATATTAAAAAAATTATTTTTTGTATTATAAATTTTTACAGTATTTTTTATAAAAATAAAAAGTAAACCTGCCGCGTAGCACGGGCATTCAACTAGTATATCCTAAGTCTAATGAGGATTCTAGGGACAAATTGGCCATAACTGAAAAGATGATAGAAACTTGTATTTGTTTTTGTAATTTGCACTACAAAAATTGGTATACCACAATATATTTATTTGAGAATTTGGTATGTATAGTTCTATTACTGTTAGGTTTTAATTTGTGATTTTATGATTAAATATAAAAATGCAATTTTTTGAATGATTTCTTCTTCTGAATTGAATTGTATTAATTTTCTAAATCTGAACCAAAATAATAGAAGTTCAATAATATTAATGAGTCATAAGAAATAAAAGTGTTAATATATTCAATAAATATAGAATTATTTTTTTATTTATTTATCAGCAATACATGAATAAAAAATATAATTAATTATAAATACCTCAAATTTTTGTTAATATTGTTAGTTTTAATTCATTTTAGATGATTAAGTTAGGGTAAGTAGTTATTACTTTGGGCGCGATAGTTTCATCATCCTTTTTTTTATGTGTACTGACGATAAATTATACATCTCTTTTATTTTTATAAAAAAAATTACAAAAAAATAACATGTTATATATAACACGATAGAAAATAATGGCCGTCTCAATTCTCAAACTCACAACCTTCAATTAAAATACCTGCAATAAATAAGTTGCAACACAAAAATATTATAAAATAATTAAGAAAATATATTAACCTATTCAATAATTAAGTCAATCTCATTTCATTTAGTTATTTTGTTAATACATGAATTGTTAAATCAATCTAGAATAATTTCCAATAATTTGACTAGCATCATTTGCAATTTATTTATTAATAACTCTCAAGTTCGAATCAAGTAGAAATTTTAATCTTTATTTATATACGAGAGAGTTTATACACATACCAAACACGTTTTAAATAATAAAATAGTACTATTTATGATATAAAAATAATAAACATTTTAAGTTTATAATAATTGAAAATAGGTTTTTTTATAATTCAAGTGTTGATTTTCTCTTCTTTAAATCAATAAAAATTAATAAAATTATACTTCCTGAGATGAATCATCTACATTGTATTAAAAAGTGAATATATTTAATATATTTAAGAATTTGGAATTATTTATTTGTTAAAAAGTGAAATATTAGTTATTTTTTAAAGATAACTAGGCATTGAGTTGTAATTATATAATAATTTAAATAACTAAAATAATTGTAAAAAAATATTAAGCTGTAAGATAAATTATTAAAATATAATAAATAGAAATATTTTATTTTCTAACTTGAAAGTAATAGAGAGAGAGAGAGAGAGCGAAACTGAAAACGACAGTAGAAAAAGGCCGTGACGTGTGAAACACCAAACACAAACAGAACTCTTCACTCTGAAGTCTGAACGTCAGCTGCCTGCCGCCATAGACCTCTCAGCTTCCGACCCAGAAGCCCTGGACATTAACTCACCAAAAAACAAACAAACACAACATCCTCCTCAAAATCCTTACCAAAAAGAGGCACACAGAGAAATCTTTGTAAAAAAGGTTGCTTTCTTTGCTGTCTAAGAGAAGCTAAGATGGAAAGCAGCAGCAGTATTAGTGGAGGAGTACCAGAATCAACCATCGAAGCAGTAGAAAGAACCTTGGCAAATCTAAAACTAGTGGAGACCCATTTGCTTGAATTCTTGTCTCTTGCGAACCCTGATGTCCTTGATGAAATGCCACCTCTTCAAAGGGCTCAATCTCTCTTTATGCTTGCAAAGGCTACTTCTACTATCTTTGCATGTATGTATATATGAACAGTCTATCAAGACCAGTTTTTTTACCGATAATTTAGTTTGTTCAGTTTGACCGGTGTTGATTTTGGTGATTTCTTGATTGTTTTTGTTTAATTTCATGATTTTTTTCAGTGAGATTGAGAACTACTGGAATTCACCCTGATGAGCATCCTATTAAGACAGAGCTTGTATGTGTTCTTGTATCCGATAATTTTTCCTTAAGCCTCTGAATTTAGGCATCTGGGTTTGTTTTGATGTTTAATTTGATGGGTTCTGTGTAATTTACTTGGTTTTTGGATCCGGATTGGGTTACTGTATGATGTCTCTGATTTGTTTATTTTTGGTTCCGAGGTTAAAATCTGTGGGTTTTTTCTTATGGAGTTTTTATTTTTTTCTTCTTCATTGTGTTGGTTTATTAATTTATTTGACAGAAAGCTTATGACTTCAAGATGATGTTCATGAGTTTTACCTGATATATGCAATTTGGTGATTTGTGATTCTTAGGAGAGGTTGAGCTTGTATCAAGACAAACTAGAGCAGTTCATCAATATAAGTAAAGGTACTTATTTTTTCCTCTGATCACACTATAATTGATGCATGCCAAGTCGAAACTGTCATTGCCTATGACTAGGGAAAATTCAATTGAAATAGATGGGAAGTTGTTGCGTGTTCAAGTTCTTAAACTGCGATGAGCTTGGTTAGATGGAAAGTGCCACGTCTAAGTTTTGAAACTACAATGAGTGCTAGATGGAAAGCTGTTTGCCATGTTTAAATTTTTAACTGCAACAAGCTTGTTGATACTAGTCATTTCACATATCTCTTATTGATTAATTGAGTCTGAATTCGTTCCTGAAGAACCATCACAGCGTTCTACTACTTTAAATTACCAGGCTGCAACCCGTTTCATCGAGCATTCGTTGCCTGACCTTACCCCTGGTAGGTAGTCAATCACTTTTCTGCATTGCCACCTTTTTTTTCCATTGTGATCTCAAATTTTCTTATATGAAACATTTCTTTTTGCAGAACAACGGAAAAGCATGAGGGATATCAGTAGAGGAGAAGGGTCGAAGATTAAGTATGTGGAGAGGAGCACCCACAAGAAGAGAAAATATGATACATCCGAAAAACAATCAGTTAAAGCCGCTGCCCAAGAATTTCTTGAAAAAGCTGCCCGTGAGCTTTTTGGTGGCAACACAGATGGTTTCAAGGGACCTCTTATAAAAGTTGACTCGGCATCTGATGACAATCCTGTGGACTGATTTCCTACTATATCTTGGTATATGGTAAGATTGCTTTTTATCCATAACAGGGTTCCTTTTTCCTCAGTTTCATTTTTTTCTTTCATATTCTATTATTTTACCTTGCTTTTCTTGAAAAAGTATAAAAGTTTGCATTTAGCTGTCAATGTCGGTATATGTGGGCTATCTTGATTGAACTCAATTCTGTGATCTTCCTGATTTTCCTGTGAATCTTTCTAGGTCACCTTTTTGTTTGAAGTAACTGGATAGGTTTGTTTGTTTGAATTAACAAAATAGTACCAGTTGAAATGCAAATGCTTTTGTCCCAAACAACGACGAATGGTTAATATCTTAAATTTGAGATTTAGATAACTATGGAAATATGCTGTGTAATCTGTGACAGTAGAAAAGAAAACAAAACTCAAATTTTGCGTAACGAGATAAAATCTTAACATGTTAATATGCTATGTCGAAGTCTTTCAAGACATATTAACTTTATATGATTTATAATTTGTATGAAAGCAATAGACAAGCTGGTTGTGGTTGGTTGTGTGATGTACCATTATTTGGCTCATACAGCCCATGAAATAGAAAGTTTTGCAGCTGTGGTTGAAGTATCTAAAATCTAATTAAGATAGTTGCAAAGAGATAGATGTGAATGCTGAACGAAGTTGCAGAAAGATGTGAAAGGTAAAATCTAATCTTTCTGCATCTTTCCAGTTCTCACACTGTTGTTTGATTAACCAAACTCAAATTTCCTCTAGTCAATGGATACATACTATTATAACAACTTCATGAAAACCCAGTTCTAAAACTATTTTCCCCCCTGCACTTCACAGGATTTCACGGACAAGATCTGCCAGTGTTTGTCATCAGCCTCGAGCAAGTTGTAAACTTTGGCCTATTTTGCGAATGAATCTGTTATTGTCAAAAGCGTTTCGTGATGGCAGGTGGCGCCGCTAGAAAAGCCTCAGGAGCACCCCCGCTTGTTATTTTGGATTTGGAAGTACAGTCAGTATCTCTCTTAAATTTAGGGAGAGAGTTGTGGTTGTGTTGAACTCTCATCATGCGATCTGATTCTTGTGTTTAACTCCAAGGCTTTTTTTTTGGTTTTTTTTTTTAGAGGCGTGTGATTCGTCATAGGACCGTCATTTTTTAGCCTGCTTATTTTGTCAACGGCCTTGGTGATGTTCTGAAAAAATATGACCTTTGTTGACAGAAAGTTAATCCTTGCGCCTTAATGAGGGCAAGGTGAAGCTCGTGAACTCGAAGTGCTTTTGTTTCTTCTTTTGCAGAAAGTATGCCCAAGGACAATATATTGGACTCATCAATAATTCAGAAAAGTAGGCATTCTATTAAGAAATTGGAAGGTCCAAGTATGAATAAATGAATTGCTATAATCAAATGAATGAACAAACCAAGCCCAGCACAATGAACCGCCCAGCACAATGAACCTTTACATCAGAACAACCCCAGAACCAAAACACCCAAAGCCACCAATAAGCCACCTTTCAAGTTTGAAGCACTGCTTGTTCGAGCCACAGCAGGACCCACAAACTCAACTGGAGAAGGAGCAGGAGATCCTACGTATCCTACTTGCTTATGCTTTTGAGACAGAACCACCACAACAATTTTCTGCCCTTTCTCACAGTGACCCTCAGCTCCACTGATGAAGTAGAATGGCCCTGATTTGTCAAGCTTCACCTTGGTGTTTCCATCCTTGTATTCCTCAATAGGGTTTGTAGTGTTGCAGGCAGCATAAGCCTCCTTAGTCACTTGCAAGACTGAATCTTTCTGGCCATCGTACTTCCACACTGTCAAAAAAAAAAAAAAAAATTTAGACAATGAGACTTAAGTAACTGAAACCCAGATAATATTTCAAAACACTAAGATTAAAAAACGAGAGATATACCTAGAGAATCGCCAATGAGAAAACGGGCTTTTCCAGCCCATTTGTTAAGAGAATCAGATTCTGAAGATGGGATTTTCCATGCATCTGTTTTGCCACCAACCAGCAACTCTTTAGCTTGTGACGAGCCCCAAACCAGAGACATTAGCACCAAAGAAAACACTGCAGCTCTTTGAAAGGAAGCCATGGATGTTGAGAACTTATAAAGTTGAAGGAAGAGGGCAAAAAGGTGAGGATTTTGCAAGTTTTGGAAGAGAGGGCTATGGAAAGAATTGTAACTTGCGAGTTGCAGAAGGCAAAAGCCTTTTTTGTTGTATTTGTAAGGGGAAATGAAAACTAGCCGTTGGTGCGAAGGAAATTAATGGAGGGCAACCTGGGACAGTGTGGGGCCATTTTGTCCGTTACTGAAAAGAGGTGATAAGGTGATAGAATCTTAAACGGTCAAAAGAAGTGGAAATCTATCCATATAACTTTTTAAAATATATATATATACACACACAAATTTGGTGTAATTTGAATTTTTTTCAGTGGTATTTTGCTCCAAGAAAAATAATATTGAGTGCTCAAAGGATAGAGCTCAATGGAGTTCATTGTACAAGCTTTGAGAGTTGATAGAGATAGTAAATAAGTTTATTCTCTATTTTCGTAGCTTGTTTTAGAATAATAAATAAATAAAATATTTGGCTATAGATTCTTTCAAGTCACTTGTTAAAATTCATTTAAAACTCACAATTAATCCATATCTTTTTATTTGGAACAAGATTTATTACAAATATCTAAAATTATTATATAAAAATATGACTTCTTTAATATCTCAGTTGATTTGATATTGCATTTTATTCATTTATATAATTCGCATAATTGCTGTCAAATTAGTTAAAACCCTCTGTTACCAAATCATCAGTCAATGATCAGGTCATCATTTAAAGTCAAATTAATCTTAAAATACTATTATTTTTATGAATTAAAAAAATTGAAACAATGATTGCTTTGGATAAAATTTTTTTAAAAAAATCATGAAGTTGGCTGAGTTTTAATCGGGTGGATTAATTTATCAAGTTACTTGAATTTGAACGAATCCAAAACTGTTCAAAAAAAAAATTAATAGCTTGAAGTATTTAAATGTAGTTGTAATTGTAGTTATTTTTTAAAATGTTTTTCATTTGAAAATGCATGAAAATAATGTTTTTTTTAAAAATAATTTATTTTTTATATTAGCACATAAAAACAATAAAAAATATAATAAAAATTAATTTTAAACAAAAAAATCTAGGTTTTATAAACGCAGTTTCTATTGCAAAAACAAACACTCTCTAAGTTAGTGAGGTTTAGGGTGTGTTTAGTATTTTGGTAGTTTTTGTGATTACGGTTTAAAAATAAATAAATTTAAAAGAATTATTTTTATTCGTGATTTGCTTGATTAAAATATATATTTAGTTAAAATCTTTATTAAAATTATTGTCGAATAAAAATTTGTTCAAATTGCTAGAAAAATAACTAAAAAGACGTGTATTAATTTCTTATTTTTGAATTACATTATTGTATATTGAATTACTAACGCATTATAAATATAACAATGCCACATTAAAATATTGCTTTTATCATCCCATTAAACTGTCAACTCTTTACTTCACCCCATTTATGTTTGTCTTTAGAGAACATCAAGCCATAATTTGAAGCTGAAAAATAAGATGGAAAGAAAATGTTTAAACACTGCCGAATCAAATTTAATTCGAACTCACCCAAAGAGTTGCCGCCATCAAGAAAACATGAAGATTTGTCTGTGAAAACTCTCCAAACTTTGTAGGGACGGTTTGTGTAGATCTGATGGAGTGTTTCTTATAGGCAAAACTAGACTTCTGTGAAATTTTAATATGAACTATCTGTCGGGTTTCTGGTTTGGCCAAGATTTTAATATCCGCCTCTCGTCAGAAAAGCCCCACCAGTTTCCTCCAGGCAAAATTGATGGAAGAAACTCGATAGATCTCCGAATCCTCTCGTTTAACTCTCTCTCTCTCTCTCTCCACCCGCTGCCCACTGCCATAATACTCTTCTATGTTACTGCCATAGCCGTTTACTGATGATGATGATGAAGAAGAAGAAGAAGAAGAAGAAGACGAAGATTTTGGAGGAAGCGGTCTTCTTCTATTATTATTATTATTATGAAGGGAAAATTGAAATTTGGTTGCCAAGGAATGTTTCTTTAGCAAGTCAAATCCCAAACGACCACCATGCTAATTCACGGGTAAATAATCCGCTTAAGATGCCAATGAAAACGGGCCTAACTTGACAGCCCATTACTATTAAAGCCCATCTCTTGGTTTCGATTGTCTAGCCCAAATCATCAATCAATTGGACTGGGCTTGTATCCAGCTTAACATACCCATATTCAAATACAAGCCATCTCCACTCCACTTGTCGCGTTTGCAATGAGCCTCTTACATGCAATTGCTACGTGTTCAAGAACTAAACCTTCATGTCAAACGTGGCAACCATTGTTGCACATGTCTTGGGGGATAAATTTTGAAAGAGAATTGAAGCTGGGGGAGGAAAACGCAGTCACCCACAAGATGAGTCCTGAAGAAGTGAGACGAACAGGTGCAGAAGGATCCAAGAGGCCACCAGGGAACAACAACCCAGGTGAGGTTTTGCACCAGAGGCGCAAGCTGCCCTTCAGCCCAGCTACTATGGCAGTTACTGGGTTCGGGATCACCGCTGCTATAGGGTACATGGTGTTGTATGCCAAGAAAAAACCCGAAGCTAGCGCCAGTGATGTCGCCAAGGTAGCTGCCGGTGCTGCCGATCCTAAGGACACTCATCCTAGGGAGTAGAAGGTTGTGAGTGTTCGTTCCTTCTGTCTGTAGTCTGGGGAGGGATGTAGTTTATATTTGAAATGCTGATTAGTTGCTTTCTGTTCTGCTAATCTCCTCTTTTCTTTTCTTTTCATCATCATGAGGGAGAATATAGCCACGATAAATTGTATCCATTACCAAGTGCATTTTTGTTTTTGCAGCAGAGTATTAAAAAAATTTGGTGTGCTGAACAGATATTTGCTAGCTAGCTAGTTAAACACTCTGAAGATAATATCAAGAGGAAGAATCACAAGCTCGGTCAAGAATCTATATATTTAAAAGGGCAGTGATTCTTAAAACAGATATAATAAAAGAACTATAACATCAAAGTCATGAAGTCTGAATCCAAAAATGAGCAAATTGGCTAACATCTGAAAGCATAATTTTATCTACTAACTTTGAATCATACCCTGTCTGCTTGAGTTAATCAATTTTCACTGAAGAATAGATGAGCCTTGTGAACCAGAAGCATGCATAGAATCCGATTGTGCCGGTTAGTACAAAGAAGGCGTACGATGCAATTAGCATGTAACCGAAGTATAATGCCCCTGAAACCAGCTTGGTTATCTCAAGCTTTGTGAAGAAGTAGAATGTGGCATAAAGGAAGAGGTACAGCGCTGAGGAACCAGATGTGAGGTAAGATCTCCACCACCAGAGATAGTCCTCACTGCATAACTGGAAGTAGCAGAGCACGATGGTTATTTCAGCGCAAGTGACAATGAGGATTGCAAAAACGAGGAACAGGAAACCAAAGATGTAGTAGAATTGATTCAGCCAGATCGAGGTGAGAATGAAGAACAGCTCGATGAAAACAGCTCCAAATGGAAGAATTCCTCCTATTAGAATTGAGAAGGCTGGGTTCATGTACCATGCTTGCTCTGGGATTTGTCTTGGTATTTTATTTGTCTTCACAGGGTCCTCAATTGCTGGCTTCTTGGATCCAATATAACTTCCAACAAACACTAGCGGAACTGAAATTCCAAACCATAAGAATACCAGAGCAAACATCGTTCCAAATGGCACAGCGCCAGATGATTTCTGGCCCCAGATGAGAGCATTCAAGACAAAGAAAATGGCAGAGACGATCCCTGGGAACATGACTGCAGTCCTGAGAGCAATTTTCTTCCATTCTGATCCTTTGAACATTTTATATAACCGGGATGAGGCATAGCCAGCAAAAATGCCCATGAAAACCCAAAGCAAGAGCATGGCTGTCATAAGACCACCTCTGTTTGAAGGGGGAAAGGAATCCAAGAATCGCAAAAATCATGGTAACAAGGATCATTCCAAAAAACTGAACACCGGTTCCAACATAGACACACAACAAGTCCGAATTTGATGGGGGCCTGAAAACATCTCCATGAACAAGCTTCCATCCAGTCTCTTCTTGAGCTTCTTCCTGGGTCTCAAGTTCATTGTACTTGGATATATCACGGTAAAGGGTTCGTAGCATGATCATAGCCACCATCCCCGAGAGGAAGAGGACAATCATCAATGAATTGACAATTGAGAACCAGTGAATTTGGTCATCAGTCATTAAGAGATAGGCATCCCATCTGGAGGCCCACTTCACATCGCTATCCTGAGAGGTGAACCGAGAGAAAAATATAAGAGTGCGAACTCACTCATGAGTAAGTATGATATTTCACTGTTTTCTGCCCATGTGATAAATGAATAAAGTAGTAATTAAAGAAATTAACAAATGAGACTCGCTGGACAATAGTTTGTGAAGGCATGTAGGGATCAAAACCGATGATTCTGTAGCTGCTTATCATGTAACAGATAATGATAGTTGACTATCTTAGAAGAAAAACAAAAGAGAAATAAAAACTTAAATGTAAGCTGTATAGTCGTGTGCAATATCTCACCTGGAATTCAACATCATATGTGAAAATGATTTCAGCTTTGTCTTCAACTTCTTGGGGAGTGTTAGAATTAACAACAGTATGCCTTGTGTGGGGGTCACAAGTTGTTAAACGAGGATTCTCATCACTCCACTTCCCTTCATATGCATGTTTAACACTGGTATATTAAGACAAAAAACAGTAAGTAATATAATCATGAAATCAGGTAAGAAGCAACCATGTTAAAAATATCATATGACCCTCGAATTACTGACCTGAATGGCTTTACTTCAAATCCAACAATCCTTGCAGAATCAGATTGCATATCTTTATGATACTTGACAATGAATGACAGGTGATTGTGGATAAAATACTTTTCTTCTTTGCTCTGCACATAACCAGACAACATGAGCACCAGAAATAACCAACACATTAAGAAGTACTGGGAAATTGAAGTGCAATAACCAACATACCCCACTGTATTGGCCTTTGAGCCCAACATGATAACCAAGCTGATAAACAGGGAGAGATTCCTGATCCGGCCTTTGGATGGGAACAACAAGAGGAAGGTTATCAAGGATCCTGTCACATGAGTGATAGAATAGTCAGAAAAACAAACTTCACATTTCTCATGAGATTTGGTAGCTAGCCTGCATGCCTAAAGAGAGTGTTTCATACATGTTAACCCGGTACTCGTCATCAATCTTCTCTTTAAATGCCTTTGCGGTTTTGGCATCAAGTGTTTTCCGGCAAAGAATATTGCACATCTTTGCATCCCCCATTTTAAACTGCAATAATTCCAACTCAAAAGGTCAGCAATAATGGTGTACGTGTAAGAGTTAGAAGAAACTATCCAGCATAATGAAACTGACCGTGTAGGGGGAATTTTCAATGCGGTCACCACGAAGCACTTCCCCAAGATTCTCTGCACTGTCTACAATCTTGGATGGGGTACAGAAAGGAAGAGTATAGTATGAGTACGGAAGTTGTGTCTTTATAGAGGTCAATTTGTTCACTTTCACCGTCAACTCAGCACCCTGCAACCAGAGGAAAAACAACAAATAAATAAACTGAAAAAATAAAAATTAAAGTCTGCCATTTCTTACTGATTCTTACTTAGTTCAGCAAGATGTCAGAATGTAATCCCTGTACTGTCTCATACAATCACAACCAACAAGAGCAACAAAATTCATAAGCAAAACAATTGAGGGGAAAAAAAGTAATACTAAAGCTCCCTAATTACATAAACCCAAGCCCAGAAACAGAAGTCAGAAATAGGCGGCTCTCACACTAAAAAACTGGCAAACTCAACATTAACTTCTCTATATGAAGCCATCGCCACAAAGTAACACTCCAATTCAACTTACACAAACCATTCGCTATAGCATCTTCAACTCTTTAATATAACCAGAAACGAAAAACAAAAACGAAGAAAGAAACACATTGTCTATAACATAACATAAAGCAACAACAAATCTCACGCTCCCATATGCTAGCAAAAATTATAATGTTGATCAAGATTAACGCAATCAATACCTAACCTCAAACTCATCTTCTCATTTGTTTATCCACTCGGTCAAAACCAAATGGCCAAACAAGTAAAACCAAACGTCCATTTCTCCTCCTAACCGCAACGTCCAAAAAGATTAACGTAAATTGCAGCTTAATCAATCCCTAAACCACCTTAATTAACCTTAAAAAAATCAAACATTTTCAGTAACTGAATCCAAACACAACACTTAACTAAACAAAACCTAATCAAAACTCGACAAAATCTCTAAGCAAGTCGTATAAGTAACTGTCTGAATCTAAAATCAAATGCCATACTTAACTACGCAAAGAACAACGCGAAACCTAACAAATCACACATTCTCCTTGCACAAATCAAACAAATAAAGCGCAAAATGAGATCTGAAACAAAAACTTGTAGATCATGCAGTAAGAGTGAAAGAGAGATAGAGAGAGAGCTGACGTTAAAGAAATCCTGAGGAGCGACGCCAGGGAGATAGAAGGAGTGCGCGCCATGGATTAGGATTGCGAGAATCGTACAGATCGTTAACAGCAGAGATCGAGATCTCGCCATGGAGAGGATGAGGTGATAGATCTAGAGGTTGTGGATTTGTGTTGGTCTCTGGTATGGAAATTTGGTGTTTATATTATTATTAAGTGGGAGGGGAGGGACGGGAGGGTCAACACGTATTTTGTTTCGAAAGAAACGATGCTTTGGGACTGTTGGATCTGGTAGACTGGGCTTTTTTTAATTTTAATTTTTTGTTGGAATTCATTTTGGTCCTTATAGATTGAGTAATATTCCACTCGAATACCTATTTATTCAATTTCATAATATTATTTTTAATTTTCAAATTATTTTTTTATTAACGTAAGTGTCCGGCTCAGCTTATACGTTTCTCGACTAATTCTATGGACCCTGATGTTAACGACCATGTACACTTTTGGTGACTCTGAGGAACTCGAACTCATAATTATTTTCAAATTATTTTTTATATTGATGAACATTATACTAGTAAATGTTCATTTTGAATCGTAATTATATTATTTAAAGAGGGTTTTTATAAAATTTTAAAAATAATTGAACTTCATACAGGATTTGCACATATTTTAATACTCCATCTACATTTAACAAGAGGTAAATGTAATAAAATTAATTAATGTCCAATTGTGTTAAATTTAAATCCTCAGCATAAAAATGTTATTGCTAATCAAACTAAATTAATTAATTCTCAAATTATTCAAGAAATTCGAGTGTGACTTTGTGATAAATAATTAAAAAAATATTAAGAAATTTATTTTTTATACTTTATTTTTCATTTTTCTTTATGACTCTTTAGTGATAATATCTTATAAATGCTCATGAAAAGTTTTCATTGACTTTCCTTAATTATCTAAATTTTAGAAAACAACTGAAATTAGCTTTATTGAAAGAACAAAAATCCCTCAAATCTACGTCTACGTGTATTATGTTAGGCAATAGGTAGCATATAGGGGCTTAAGTAAATTGTTTCTAAGTTTGAAGGACCAAAATATAGTTAACTTTCTTCACACTACAGTGAATTTGATAAGGTGAGGATTGGTTAGGATGTCGCGTTGGGGCATCTACAAGGCCGATCCAGCTTTAACGGGCCCACGGTAAGGACATTGCACTTGATTTGGATCTCCGTGACGTGTCGGTGGTGACTTGCTGGCGTGTGTGGAGAAAGCCGTCGGTGGTGTCGGGTGACATGTCGGGTTCGTCAACTACAAATGTATATTATTATTTGCTGTCATTATTTGATTTATTAATTAATCAACAAAAGTGTGGAGCATGTGGATATTCATTTGGTATAGTGTTTAGGTTTATGTTTGATAGGTGAAATTTGATTATATTATAGTTGGATATTTCTTTATTTTCATGGTTAGAATTATAATTGTTATCCCGCATATTAATCTAAGAAAAAAGTATATGTCGTTGATTATTGAATTAACCATTTTTTATTGAAAGGATGATATTTTATTTTTTTACAAGATAATAACTCGATCAAGTTTAGCCAGACTAAGACTACGTTTCTGCATTTAAAGCAAAACGCAAAAGAAACATGTTTGGTAAAATACAAAACATTATTTATTGTGTGTGTGAAACCTACCACAATTCACGTTTTAAACGATAGTTAGCAGAAAATAATATTAATTTGCTTATCTAGCATAAAGTAATATTAATTTGCTTCTCCTTTCCTGCCATGAATTTATTCACAGCACTGTTCACTTCTAGAGGTGAATTAATTCACTTGGCACCGTCATTGAACCGCGTCTGACCCGATAAAAAAAATCTTATTTTTTAATTGTGTTTTACTCAAAAAAATAGTATTTAATATTATTCAATGACACTATATAAATTATAAGGAGATCACAATTTCAATTTTGTTTGTGATGATATTTTACCCGATTTTATTGCACGTTCAAAAAACTATGAAAACTATAGTCCTTATCGAATGAATTTCATACGTGAAAAAATCGTAGATAAGTTAATGGAACAATAAAAAATATTTGATATAAATTATTATATCACAAACAAAATTTAATTTTGATTGTTATATATATTATTATTTTAATTGCTATATATATTTTGTTTTGAATATTTATTTTTCAATTCCATCTCTTAAAATTTAATTTTTATATTAACTTCTTATTTTTATAATTGTTATTTATTTTTCTCTTATCATTTTTTTATTGAATTTTTTTATCTATCAAATTTGATCATCATTCTTTTGATTGTTACTTTTTTTTTTTGAAATAATTTATGAAATGTTAATTATTATTATTTTAATTTCTTCATCTTTTATTTTTTTTATTTTTTTAGATTTGATCTCTATTATTTTGATTATTATTTATTTTATTTGAGATAATTTATAAAATTATATTTTTTTTTTCAATTTCATTCTCATTCAACTTTTTAATTTATAAGATTTGTTCCTCATTATTTTAATAAACTTGAGAAAAATAAAATATTAATAAGTTATTTTCCAGCTCATTTTTCATGACATAACCAAATACTGGAAAATATTTTCCAACTTATTTTCCATTACATTACCAAACATCAGAAAATAATTCACTTTTCCAGAATTCACTTTCCAGAAAGAAACTACTTTTCAGCAAACAAACAGGGCCTATATTTTTATTGTTTTTTCTAATCCCTTTGCTCTCTCTAAATATTTATATTTATAGATGAAAATGGGGGACAAATTAACTTCTCATTTTCAGGCACAATTTCTGTAAAAAATCTGCCACTAACATGCTAACTTTCTACCAAGTTTCTCCCACTAATTCTGCAATTAACATCCCTCCTCAGATTGATACCCATAAGTGCAACAATTTGCCAACAAAAAAATTGATGTCGTCAGGAAGTATATTGAAAAAAAATCAACCGATAGTCAATTTTTTGTCTGCACATCAAGCAACATTTTGTTCAGAAATCTCTGCTAAGAAAGAGCAATAGAGAGGATGGCACACAATCAAAACTTTAACGTGGCTGTTCCAGTACTGTTCTTCTTTGAAACTTCTGTTTTTTTTAACTTAGTTCTAATTCTTTATGATCATGTTGCTAGAGAATGTGAGATTATTGTAGAGTTTAATGGGCAGCAACGGAAAAGGTAATTAAGGAGTTGTTTCTACCTCAAGTAAATCACCTTCTTTCTCCGTCTCTTTGCCAACAGTGTTTGACGAGCAAACCATCTCATGTCCTAAAAGTAAGTTTGCCCATTATTTGGTTTAAACCATATTTTTTTAACCCGGCCCGATAATCAATTTAACTTAAGATTCGGGTCATGAATTTTGTTCGGATCACCGGATCATCTTAGATTAGCTCTTATTTTTTATATATATAAATTAAAACAAAGTCATTTTTGTTAAAAAAAAATATAAATAGTCAATAGGTAAGTTGCAACTATGTTTTTGATCGGGTCACCGTGTCAACCAGGATTTTGATTGGATCACCCAAACTTTTGTCTTTCCTTATTTTTTTTAAACCTAGCTTGGTTTCGGTCTCTAGTTGACCTGTCAAGTCGAGCTGAATTTTAAAACTATAGTCAAAACTCATTTAATGGTAGCAAGTAATAATTGTTGAAAAGCTTTAATTAGATAGTGTTTAGTATATTATCCAAAAATATGCTGAACATGATAATTTTTTTTGTAAAGTTGTTTGGTGTATCTTTGGACAGTACAAAAATTATTTTTTGTATATCCAAAGTTGTTTTGGTGGAGAAAGTTTTGTCCTACTAAAAGAGGTAGGACAAGCTTGTCTAGTTTTCTACACAAGGGATAACCGAGGTTAGTTTAGGTTAATATAAATATATAAAAGTGATTATTAATATAATTTTAAAACTCGATTAGAGGGCTGACTCGAGATAAGGCCTGGAAAATGGATCAGGCTGACCATTGAACCGGGTCAACGTAAATATAAAAATGGTTATTATTTTAGTTTTAAAACTCGACTCGAGGATTAACTTGAGACAATGCCCGAGTTACGGGTCAGGATAGTCAACCCGAGTTGATCCAGGTCAATGTAAGAGTAAAAATGCTTATTATCATAGTTTTAAAATTCAACTTGGGGTCGACTCGAGGTAAGACATAGATCACAGGCTGGCAGGGTGAACTCAGGTTGACCCAAGTTAACTTATGGATAAAAGTAATTATTATTATAGTTTTAAAACTTAACTTGAGAGTTGACTCGGGTCATGGGTTTTTTATTGGGTCATGTTGAATCAATTCTTTCTTTATTTTTTTTTAACTCGGGTCAGTAGCATCAATGTTTACCAACCATAAAATAAAACAAATTATCCATTTCACTTCGAATCACACTAAACGCAAGATAAAGAGAGTTATTTGTTCAGTTCAATTCTATTAAGTGAAGTCTCATTCTATCCAACATAGCGAACACTACCCAAGGATTAGGTAACAACTATCGAGATTTTTCTACTCTTTTTCTTAGAATAAAATACCATCACCAGTAACCAGATGGAGATTGAGAAAAGGATGAAGTTCTCTTTCACACTTGTTTTCTTATATATTTGTTTTCATCAAATGAGAATTGAAAAAATGTAATGCATTTCAGTAAACGGCAAAAACTTGGACAAACGGAGCCTTGATAAAATCTAATGCATCACGTATTGATCTTGTTGTCCTTCTTCAAGTTAAACTTTCAAAATAATTAGTAACAAAAAATGTTACAACTATATGGCTTCCACTTCCTCTCTCCCATTACTCCATGTTTGAACCAAGTGCGACGTGTTCCTTAGTTTTAGAGGCACAAACACCCGCAAAAGTCTTACCGGTCATCTTTACCACGCTTTGTGTCAAAACCAAATTGATGCTTGCATCGCTTATAAACTTGATGGAGGAGATAGACCGAGCTTGTCCTCTTGGAAATGATTGAAGAGTCATATATTTCGATCGTCATTTTCTCCGAAAATTATGCAGATTCTATACTTTCTCTGTTTGAGGGAACTCACCAAGATTGTTGAGTGCATGGAGAACAATGACAGATGGTTTTACCCGTTTTCTACAAAACTGTTCCAGGCCATCTTCAAGATCTGACTGGGAGCTATGGAGATGCACTTTGCAAGCATGAAAGACAATGCGCATGTTATGATGAAATTTCTTAGGTTCTAGTGGCTTATTTTACTCGCTGCCTAGCTTGTCTTTGTTCTTGATTTATTATGCACTGCATGCAGGGATGAGACCAAGCTAATTGAGGAACTTGTTTCTGACATTCAGAAGAAATTGCACCATGCCCTGCGCCATCACCCTCAATTGATTCAGAACGCCTTGTTTGGGTGAAATCACGCGTTAAGAACATTGAATCATTACTATCATTTGGATCAACCATTGTGCTCATCGTGGGAATCTGGGGGATGGCCGGTGGTATAGGTAAGTCAACAATGGCTGAAGCTGTATATCATCGAAACTATTGTCAACTTGAAGGCCATTGCTTTTTCAGAAATGTTAGGGAAGAAACAGAGAAGCATGGACGAGCTCATGTACAGCAGGAAATTCTTGGTGAAGTATACAAGAGAAGAAAGATCTGGATATGCGCACAAAAGTCCTCCTAGTTCTTGATGATGTCTATATTAATACACTACATTTAAAATATTTAGTAGGAGATGATGGTTTGTTTTGCCAAGGAATTAGAATCATTGTGACAAGTAGGGATACAAAATTTACACTGCTGTCATAACTTTTGTTTTTAAATGCTTATTAAAAATATATTTTTCTTAGTGAAACATTAAATTTATGTTATTTTTGTGTTTTTTAATGATTAAAAAAAAATTAATGTATTTTTAAGTGAAAATATTTTTAAAACACATTCACATCAAACATCATCTCTTTAAATAAAAATATTTTTAAAAAACATTTACACTATAATATCATGCATCATCTCTTGCTTTTAAACAAAACAATT
Organism: Populus simonii; assembly: GCA_007827005.2. Classification (NCBI taxonomy): domain Eukaryota; kingdom Viridiplantae; phylum Streptophyta; class Magnoliopsida; order Malpighiales; family Salicaceae; genus Populus; species Populus simonii. The sequence continues at coordinate 1,310,724 of CM017481.2, forward strand.
CAATAATCAAAGTTTTTTCCGGATCGAACCCTTAATCCGGGGGCTTGACAGCTATATATATTACCTTTTTATTATCAAAAACCTAGAGATTTTCTGCTGATCCTTCTTGTCGGTCATCTTTCCCGGATCAGAGTACCAGACACCAACGCCCATTTATCTTTCACAAAGACTAAACATAGGATTGACATGAAGCTCTCTTCCTTCATACACAAAACCAAGTTTAATTTTGTTCATTGCCATTGGTGCACTTACTGCTTAACATTGAGCCAAATGGGTTACAACATCTCTTACTAAGAATTGCCAAGTTGCTTTCAAGCTAATAGTTGCACAAGAACGGTTTAAAAGTCCTACTCAGGTGTCCATTACTTCACCCAAATGCCTCTGAAATTGTCGATTTTCCATTTCCTCAAGATTTGACTGCTAAGCACCCAACGGAAAAGGCCAAAAACCATTCAATAAAGTAAATATCCTATCCATGGTCTTCAATAATGCATGCAAAGAGGTATACATACAGCAACTTGAGAACATGCAGTGATTGTCCACTATGGCCTGCTGTTCAACCCCATTGCAGGATATAGTGACAGATATTTTGGAATTATGTACCTTCAAGCACACATTTCTTGCACCTAATTTCTCAAAATGTTATGTAGTTTCAAGGTTTTAATTATTCGAACTTTTCAATCAATCTCTATGTCCAGAATTGCGTAGCTTCAGCTATCTATATTCAATTATAGCCTCATTTCATAGTGGTGTTGTTACCTCTCACCATCAGAAAAACTACTGTGAGCAAGCAAACTTTGTTGTTGAGAGGATTAATATCGATATTTGATTGTTTGTTTTTGTTAAAGTTGGCAATTAGTGTTAATTAATTTTACTAAAAAAGAAGTTTTCGAATTAAATGGTTTTTGATTGTCCATATGATGGGATGTCAATTAATATTATAGGCAGGTTATTACGCCTGCAATATTTTTCCACACTGAACTATCTTATCTTATGTGATGCACGAGGGTTTTTAAGGAAAATTTATTTTTTTTTAGTTATTATTATTTTCTATTTAGTTTAGAAAAATATTTCTTTATGCTAGTTTTTTTTTCTATTTAGTTTAGAAAATCGAATATTGAGATTGATAATTTTATTTTTTTCCCTTGTTATTTCGGACTTATATTACTTTTCCTTTATTTTTTGGATTTACTAATTTGTTTATGTTGGTTTTTGGAATTATTTAAGTATTTGTAAACTTTCTAAAAAGACAAATTATAATAGAGTTTTCTCTTCAACGATAAAACTACAAATTAGGGTTTTTGTATTCTATTATATTTCAGTCATTAATATGTTTTCTCTTGTTATTGTCATATTGTTTGTGCTTCCTTCTGTGTCAGTTGGTTTCAAGCCCAACGATTCTAGGTTATTACTTGTTGTGTGTTGCAATCCAAGGTTATTTTTGCTTTGCTATGTACTACAAAACAATTATGGTAGGAATAAGTAACAGGGTGTGTTCAGTAGGAGGAGAGGATGAGAAAGTTTCTTTTTAGGAGAGAAACATTCAGGAGCTCATGATAAAGGACATACAGAGACAAATTGTGAAGCTTACCATGCGGTTGGCTTTAAAGCCCTAACATGAGGAATAAGAGACTGACCAAGGATCTCTATCCAATACAGAAAACTCATTGCAGAGGAAAATACAGAGCCACATCATACATCTTACGACCTCAAGATGACTGCGTATTACATCATAACAAAGTGACTAAATGAAGGTGAAACCTCCTTGTATAAGGTTGAACGCTCTTGCGCACCTAACATCCTGTAATAAAAAAGACCTCGTCATTATAAAGGTGTTAATGCTTTAGTTTAGTTTTCAATAAAAACATTTAGGCCTTTAACGTAGAAAGGGTTTTTTCAGCTTACCCTGCTACAGCGAACTGTTAACAAGGTCGGTGCCATGGTTTGTGGGCTTGAAAGATGTTAGTGTCATAACAAATGATATCAAAGACAAGGGTTAGGCCAAACAATGGCTAGTAGGAAGAACTCGTAGGCTAGTGTTGTAAACTCCCAGTTAAAAAAATGAGTTAAATTAAAATTTAGGAAAATTAAAATTTTATATCAAAAGTGAAATTGGAAAAGGTATAAAAGGGAAAATTCATATTGTACTTAAAACGGCAAATTCATATTAACCTATTTAGGGAAAACTTGCTTAGAAGAAGGGGGCTTGGATTTTTTAATTATCGTGCAAATATGAGAAATTATTATTAGTCGTGTTGAATTGTTTATATTCTTGCTTCTTTTTCCTTCTTAAATTGAGGGCCTTTTCATATAAATCTATCATTTTGACTAGCTAATAATACTAATTTGATCACAATAGTTTTGACTCTTATTAAAGTAAAAATAAAAATATGAATTTTTATTTTGATATTTATGATGGTTTAGAAAGTCTTATACGATTTCTACTAAAAATAGGCCTCTTATGAAAAAGTTCTTCAATAAGTGACACCTATTGTTAAGTTATGCCCATGAGTAAATAGTGCTCTTGATAGGGAAGGATATCGTAAAGATTTTGGTTTTCAAATTAAACTTCTTAATTTTGTAAGAACTTTACAAACAGATGAGATCATCAATTAGTTAAAAAAAGTTAAATGAATTTATAAGTATAAAAAGGTTCTAGAACATATAAGGGTAAAACTAGTTATGATCCAATTGAAGGGTTGGACTTCTTTATGGTAGAAACAATTAAAGAGGTCATATGAGAGGTACGAGAAGTCGAGAATTATTGATTGAGACAAGATAAAAAAAGAAGATGAAAGATAATTTCCTTCATTTTAACTATGTGCAAACACGATACTAACGACTCCATACGTTGAGACAATGAGGTAAATCTATCAATGATTATACTAATGAGTTTTATCAATTAGTAGCAAGAAATGACTTGGCAGAAATAAAAGAGTTGTTGATGGAAAGATATCTTAGTGATTTATATTATCCATCTAGGACGTATTGTGCATGCAATCTTAGGAGACAGTTTCATAGGCATATCAAGGGGCTTTGACCGTTGAGAAACAATAGTTAGCTAGGGCAGTTAGTAGGAGTTTCCGGACAGATCAGTACAATAGATAAGGACCCAACAATAATCAAAGGCCAACCATCCCCAAGCCATACCTACTCAACAAACTCAGTAGACAACAAGTCAGAGTACGAGTCAGGTCTCTAATTCAACTTTTTGAATTCATTGTTATAGGTATGGTGAATTAGGGCATTGTGTTAAAGAGTACAATAAACTAGAAACTCTTAGAAGTAATTATCTATGGATAAAGGAGCATGTGGATGATGTGGTTGATCCAGTTTTTGATGACTCGAGATAGTAGTTGGGAGATTCTGCATGGAGATGGTGGTATTACCTTAATCATACAAAAGAGTTTGTTTACGTCTAAAGGTGATTTGGAAGAAGATTGACAGTTTACTAGCATCTTCCATTCGACATACACTATAAAAGATAAAGTTTGCAACTTAATAAAAAACGTTGGTAGCTACGAGAATACGATGTCTATAGAGGTAGTAAAGAATCTCCAACTAAAAATCGAGAGCTACCTTAAACCCTACAAGCTAACTTGGTAAAATAAAGACACCGAGGTAATTGTGGATAGACATTATCTCGTTTTGTTTTCTATAGGTAAGAGATATTTGATAGTGTTTGGTATGATATAATAACTATTTTGATAGAATTTCATACATGAAAATAATATATATATATATATATATATATATATATATATATATATATCCTTGATATAAAAGAAAAGCATATATTATTGGTATACAGGAGAGAGGTGGTGGTTATTGAAAGCAAAAGTAAAAAAGATGTTGTTTTTATCCGTAATTATAGAGAAGGAAAAGAAGGAGAATGAAGAGAAGGTGGATAGTCTAGATAATATGAGTATAAATATAATGTGGAACAAGTCATTGATGATTAGTGATGATTCTATCAAGATTAAAGGTGTTAATTTGGGGAATTGATTTTTGGGATATCTTATCTAAGTTTGGTATGGAACAAGTCAAAGGAGCACAATGGAACTAACACTATTTTAAATGGTCAATAATAGCGATAAAGTGATGACCAAAACTCGAGGATGAGTTCTCTCTAACCCAGGAAAATTGATATAGGAGGATTTTTAGAAAAAAAATATTTTTCTAAGTTATTATTATTTCCTATTTAGTTTAGGAAAATATTTCTTTTTATGTGGTGATTTTTTTCTTCTATTTAGTTTAGACTGATAAATTTATTTTTCCTAATTTATTTTATTATTATTTTTCCTAATTTATTTTATTATGACTTTCATTACTTTTCCTTTATTACCTTTTCAATTCTCTTGCTATTATCTTATTGTTTGTGTTTCTGCTTCCATCATTATGACAGTATGAAAGTGCTTGTTGCTTGTTGCTTGTTGGAATCCTTGAACATAACACAAATTTCAAACTATATTGAAACGTAAGAGATTTTCTACTAGATATATTTCCATGAAGTCTCCAATGGTTGCACTTCAATGGCTTCCAATACTAATGCTCATTCCAGTTATGCACTCAACTTCTGTGACTGCAAAAGGGTTGCGCATACCGCGGTTGGCTCGAGTTGGAGGAATGAACAATCCAAGGGTGAAACCACTGGGAAGAATTTCAAGAAATTCTGCAAGTTTTGCTGCATCAAGTATTTATCACAACTTGCAGACATTTTATTACAATCAAACACTTGATCACTTCAATTATAGGCCTGATAGCTTTGACATGTTTCAACAAAGATATGTCATCAACTCAAAGTATTGGGGTGGTGCTAATTCCAATGCACCGATCTTCGTTTACTTTGGGGAAGAAGCACCATTAGAAAATGACTTTGGTGATATCGGGATCCTCGCAGAAAATGCCCATCGTTTTAAGGCTCTTCAAGTTTACATAGAGGTAATTAACAGTGTGTGAGAATGTTGCTCATCTGTATAAAATGCTTTCCTTCTTTGTTTTCATGGTCAGGTGGTGGTATTCTCAGGTAGTCTCTCGTGCCTCGAGATCATGACCGCCTTTTCGATTTCATTCAAAGAAATATCCATGCTGAGATAAGGAATACCTTGGAAATTCAAAGACAAGGATTCTGGTTCTTCCATTTAGAATAATTCTTCTTACAGAATTCTAGACAGTAATCCTGAACAGCTTTCTTTGCATCTCATTGGTTTTATTCTTGTCAGCACCGATACTATGGGAAATCAATCCCATTTGGATCAAGGAATGAAGCTTTCAAAAATGCTAGTACACTTGGATATTTCAACTCAGCTCAAGCTTTAGCAGACTATGCAGAGATTATCATCCACGTAAAGGAGAAATTCCATGTTCAACGCTCTCCTGTGATTGTCGTTGGAGCATCATATGGTGGAAGTAGGCTATTTGATTACAAATTTGTTTTCGACCCTTTGTTGATTTGCTTTAAATTTCTTCTTTTGATTCCAACTTGTTCTTGTAGTGCTTGCTTCCTGGTTCCGGCTGAAATATCCACATATTGCCCTCGGAGCTCTGGCCTCTTCAGCTCCAATCCTGTACTTCACTGATATAACACCAGCGCATGCTTATGTTTCTATTGTCACCAAAGATTTCAGAGTAAAGAACAAATTCAGATGTTTTGTTGATTTTATTTTGTTTCAAAGCTCAATGTTTTAGTTAATACAGGTTTGATTTATGCTTGCAGGAAGACAGTCAGAGTTGCCATGATACTATAAAAAAGTCATGGACTGTGATTGACAAAATTGCTTCCGAACCTGATGGTCTTTCAATCCTGAGCAAGAAATTCGAGACTTGCAAGTAATGCTTTGGCTTTTGCTATCAGGTTTTGATTCTTAGACTTGAAAATTGATGGTCCTGCCTAATTTTTACTCTTCGTTCAGGCCCTTGAACAATTCTTCTGAGCTCAAAGACTACTTGGCCGGCATATATATGGCGGCTGCTCAATATGATGCGCCTCCATCCTATCCAGTAACCATGGTCTGTAAAAGCATTGATGAACCTTCCTTTGGAAATGACATTCTAGGTAGAATAGTTGCCGGCATGGTTGCTTATCAAGGAGAACTCCCATGTTATGTTAACGAACCCACCAAAGAAACCGAAACCGATGTTGGTTGGAGTTGGCAGGTAATTAGTATTAGAAAATAATATAAATTATATATTGAAAACTTACTTAATAGTTTAAGTTTTTTAGTTGAGATGATTTTTTAATATGGTATTAGAATTTTGATGACCGAGCGGTAACGAGTTTGAATTTCATCACTCCCATTCTATTTGATAAAAAATAAGTATAAGGTCAAACGGTCACGAATTTGAATCTTATTACCCTCATTCTATTTAATAAAAATTAAACACAAGATAACATGGAACTGTGCAAGTTTCAAATCCAAAGAAAAACCTCACCTAACCACTTAATTTTTTAGATTAAGATGGTTCTTTAACAATTAAATCATTGTAAAACTATGTTTTCTTATCTTTATTTAGAGGTCAAACAGATGGTATCAATCCTATATTTTTACAAAGATGGCTAACTTTGCATTCTTGTGGTTAGACGTGTGCTGACATGGTGATACCTTTCGGCATCAGCAATGATTCCATGTTTCAACCATACCCATTTGATCTAAATGATTATATCAACGACTGCAAGGACGAATACGGAGTCCCCCCTAGACCACATTGGGTTACTACTTATTTTGGAGGCCATGTATGCCGCGCTGCCATTCTCCTTCCCCCTTTCCTTTCCCTGGATCATTTAGTATTGCATAAAACTAGTCTGTTGATTTCAATGGAAACCTGCAGGATATAAAGCTGATTCTCAAACGGTTCGGTAGTAACATCATTTTCTCCAATGGACTAAGAGATCCTTACAGCAGCGGCGGGTAACTAATAACAACACATCTGATATCTCCTGCTAATATTCAGAAGCTTATGTTCATAACATTGTTTAACACAGTGCTGTTTCTCATCACAGGGTGTTGCAGAACATATCAGACAGTGTTGTTGCCATCACTACTGTGAAGGGTATGTTTTGATGATGAACTTGATTATCGTCGTAATGAGGAGAAGATTTACATAACATATGCTCACCACGACAGGTTCTCATTGCTTGGATGTACTTGCAACAACAAAAAGCGATCCGCAATGGTTGGTAACACAAAGAAAGGAGGAGGTCCGGATCATTCGAAAATGGATTAGAAATTACTCCTCGGATTTGGATGCTTGCGAAAAAGGAAAACATCACTAGCTCAGTAGTTTTCAGAATGTGTGGTGCTTGGTACTAGCAAATCAGGGTAAACCAAAGATCTCAAGGCCATAATATAAATAAGAACTACCTCCATTGATAAACTCTCCAGTTTCTTCTGCATATCAGTTTTTCCCACAGCATGTAAAACTTAAATAATTCAACTCAGCAGGAAGAGGTCTGTCACAGCAATATACATGAAAAGGACAGCTTAAGACTGGTCCAGCAAATCAGAACTGACCACTCAGAGGAATTCTCAATGCAGCCATGATTTTCTGCACTGTCCATGAGGAAGATCATAATCTGAGTAGAAGTCTGCATCTTCCTAGAGGTCAAATTATTCACTTTCAAAACATCTGCCTGTATCCACAGTGTAAAATAAACAAGCAAGCAGAAAAACTAATGAATTCAGACAGTGAGTTCCTGCCATTTGGTAATGATTTCTTGCTTAGTTTGTCATCATGTTTAAATATATCCTGGCTGCCGCACCGTCCACCATAGAACTGATGAATTCAGACAAAATGTTAACAGTAAGATTAATTTCTGAAGCTCATTATGCTAAAAGAAGATAGCAAGTGTTTTTTAAGTTTGAGCAAGAGATTAGGAATGGATTAAGCTATTATTTTGTTAATCTTGATCAAGGTTATCATAAACCAGAAATGAATGCAACAAGAACTTGACTGATCTGAAAGGTATACATTATAAAATAAAGGGGCATGTGCTTCAGCAAAAACCATGTTCATAGATTGACCTTAACAGTGACTAAAAGAACAAGATTAAATACTGTCAACGTTGTCTGTCTAGGCACAAGGACAATAGCAAATTGCTCCTTCCCGCCCAAATGCCAAATGTTTTTACAGTTGTGGTTTGAAAAAACTATAAATTAATTATAGTTTTTTTTAATGAAGATTCTAAAACGAGAGTTTTCAATAGATTCATGCAAGATAATAGTATGTATTAATTAACCAAATATTTTTATAATTGTGATAGGAGCAGAACGCAATTTCAACTGCATGCACCTTGTTATACTACCAAGCGAACCCTGAACGTGATCCAGTGCTAACCTAATCCATGAGTGGTGAATTTAATCTCGATTAACGCAAAGACTGATTATAAGATGATGTCTCACTAACTGTAAATTCAAATAAAAATATAACATGGAAAAAATATGAATTCGGGTTCAAAGAGAGCATGCCATCCTTTTATTTTCAAAGATTCCCTGTTATTCCTCTCAGTTCTCACTGCCACTTCCTGCAAACACTAAAATGCAGGATTAGGGTTATATGCTATCATTCTTCTTTTCCTTTTTGGCTACACAGTGCAAATTGCGGTGTGCATGAAAAAGCATCATTTTTTGTGTTTTTTTTTTCATGTGAAACACAGTTTGCGCTACAGGAGCAAACCAAACAGTCTATGAATATCATGACATTGACGCAGTTATATCTCATCTCAAACCCAAGATCTTGAACCATCTTCACAGAAAACAGGCATCCCCAGCTATACTACGACAAATTTAGTAATGTAGAGGGAAGGATGACGATGTTACATGGGTGGTGGGAGGGCGTTTGCCGTGACTATTAGCTGCCCAGTTGCTTTCATGCTAGTATTAGTTACACAAACACTGTAAAGTGTCGGCCTCATATTTATCCATAAACAGTTCTCGTATTGCTAGGAGCTTTGGTGGTTGGTCGATTTTTCCATTTCTTCAAAGATTTTACAGCCAAGCACCCCATAGCAGCAGCCAAAAACATTAAAGCAGATTGGAGGCACACTGGGCGCACATGATAAACTTGAGCCCAGAAACACCAAGTCCAGTCCAATAGCCTCACTTAACCAATCTTGGCCACAGATTTATACATCCTCATTGAATGTCTTGCCTCCCCTTAATTATTAATCCCAGCCAATTAGTTTGACTTGGTGACTCGGTGATGTAGAGTTTGTCTGGGAGATACGGTTAAATTATTTTTTCATTAAATTTTAATTTGTTTTTTTAATACTGACATTAAAAATAAATTTAAAATAAATTCAATATATTTCTAAACTAAAATCACTTTAAAAAACATATTTATCATACTCTTGAGCAAGCATTCGATCCAAGTCAAGTTTTGCTTTTAATTATTTTAAATATTTACCTCCTGAACTTCGTTTCTGATCCGATTAAATCTATCAAACTTTGGTATTTTTATTAAAAAATAAAACAAGATTCTTTTGAATTAAATAATAAAACTCAGTCGAGCTAAAACTCAAGCTCTATTCGGTGGCTGCGTGGATGAATGTCTGCCAATGTTATCGAGAGGAATAAAACTGATGTTGATTATATTAATTAATTAACGGTTGAATTTGTCTAAAGTAGTGCTTTGTTATTTGATTTGAGATTCCACTCATAAATACTTAGATTAAGGAATGATGATCTTACCAAAGAAATCTCTTCCAATAATTACCTTTTAAAGATCTTCTTCGTGGGGTTTTATTCACCAGTAGTTCCCACGAGACCAATAACTGATATTTTCTCCTAGCAATATTCTAATTTCCAAAACAAGAGAACTCTCCTCTTAAAATAGCTATATCTTCATAAAGTAACATTTGATTACATATCTTCTCAGTTCTTCACCGATTTATTTCATGTTTCTGTCTCCGAACAGTAACCAAACGTAACGTAATTCCTCGTAGCATATTCAACGACTTGTCGTGTACATCAAAGAAAGAAGAAAAAGGGGGGGGAACAGACAAGACTCGAGGAGACGGAAGTCTTGACCTTGCCGAGATGGGTGTTCGAATTCTTGATTTATCCGAAGGTATACAGGTGTGGGTGGCACTGTATCGCCCTACAGGGAGGAGAGGGGGGCAAGGATTGACTAAGGCGAGTAAATCGTACAATCATGTCGAGCTTTAAGAGCATAAAACCTGGAGAGAATCTACAAGTCATGACCCTCGGAGAAAAGCCATCGCTCGAGATGTGAAGTTATTCGAAGAGCATGAAGGGAGGTTGGGCATAAAGGGAGCCGCATGGTCCCCCACTTCGCCCTTTTTGCCGAGGTAAAGCCCGTCCACACCATGGCCATTATCGCTCTGGGTCCTCCATCATTCCCATCATCATTTATTTTATGATGGTTTATGCCCACGCCTCCAATAATTCCTTCCTTGGAGTCACACATGGGGATCATTTAGCCTCGGACTTGCTTTTTGTCAAGGAATATAGAGTTACCCTTCCAAGATATGGTTGTTGGAAGCTGTCCACAGCTAGCTAATTCACTCATTTAATCAAGTTAATCAACAGAGGGAAAAAAAAACAAAAAAAAAAAAAACAGAGGGAGAGAGATTGAAGCATGATTGTCAATAGTCTACACAGTGTAATATCTCGATTTGATCTTGAAGTCTAAATAATGTTTTGATTAAATAATATCTTGATTAATTAATATTTTTTTATGGTCCTCGAGATATTAATTTATAGAGATTTAATTGTATTATAATAACTTCGCTAAAATATCATGAAATCATATAAACCATTCGAGAAAACAAAACTTGAAGATATTATAGAAATCTCATTTTGTATCTAATTTTTTTTAAATACTTTTTTTGTTTTGTTAAAATGGACTGTTTTAAAATAGCAAGGATCTTTTGAATAAATATTAACCACGTATATCATATTATAAAATACTAAATTTATATGTGTGTGTGAAAATGCGACAAGTAGCAGGAACAGTAACTTAGACAAACGGGTTCTAACCATGGATTCGAACCTCTTCAGATCAAGAAGGGGGGGGGGAAAGGGTAAAAATCCCAAGTTTTGACATGGAAATAAACGAGCAACAACCACCATTGTAGAAGACCTCCTCCTAAAACCTGCATCTGTGTCCTTGTCTCTGGGCTGGGGACTCCTAGGCTGCTAGCTGGGCAGCTGAATCAGAAATAGTAAATGTGATGATGAACGTAACTATCATTTGGAAAGGGAAACTTGTGGAGTAAAGGAAATGAAACAGAAGTCCTCGCCTGAAGCTCTTTCCTCCTCGCAATATTAATATTTATACTTTGGTAAAAGGTACAGAGGGTTGTTGAATCGCACAATTATGAGGCAGCTGTAAAGGATTAGGACCTCCTTGGTGGTGGTCTGAAAGGGGCATTGGTCCAAATTTACTATTCAAGCAATTAATTTTAGAGGCCTGGATACAGTTTTATTCAACTCAAAAGGGTCCCCTGCTGTTCTTACTCCTTCCCCCCTCACATGTATCTTGGGACCAAGTGAGGCTACATCAATCTAATTTTACTTGTCAAACTAATAATAGATAAATCTAAATTTGTCTGCTGCCGAGTTGACTTAAAAAATCCTTGATTTAAATCCCAATTGTAGTCGTATTTCTAAACAAAATAATATTAATCTAATTAAATTTAATTGGTCTAGATTGGATTTTTATTGGTTTGATTGGCTCGGACCAACTTAATTCTAATATAACCGGATCAATACTAAGAATTTTTTTAAAAACAAACAAATCAACACGGTTTTAATAAAAAATAATTACCAAGAGTGAAAACTTACCTAAAAAACTAGTGATCAAAAAATAAAGAACATGTTTTGGTGCTATAATATTCTTACATGTTGAATTTAAATATTATCAAAGAATTAATTCAATCTAAAAATTTTAGTGTAAACTTTAATACCATATCAAAAAATCATCATAACATAATAATTTAAACGGTTAGATGAGATTTCAAGATATAATTTAGATTATTTTCTAACAAATATAAAAAGATAATAATGATACAAGATTAATTAGAAGCACTATAGCAGCAATTCTCTCTTTTATTTTTATTTTTTTTATAAGTGCATTTCTTCCATAATTACAAAAGATAAGTCTTGTGTAGCCTTGTCTCCAAGGAGAAACACGTTCGTTGATATAGGAAACTGGATATTCTTGATTTGGCTGTGGTCCTCAGCTTGGCTCAGGAGAGCAGTACAAGAAATCTGCCCAAGGATACCCACTGAAAACCATCACACATGGGGCATAATATGACACAACACACACACACAAGATGCTAAATCCAGCAGGGGATGTGTAGGGATATGCGAACCCTAGGGAAAAAGATGTAAAGACCAGAGAGCATATTGCATGAGCATGGCAACCTTACTGCATGAAAAAGAAAGAAGGAAAAAAAGCTGACAAAGGAGAGGACATTTCTTCACCCAAAAGAACTGAAGAGGAGAGAAGGAAATCAACACCTTGCAGTTATTTTTTATTTTAAATTAATATTTTTTTAGTGTTTTCAGATTATTTTGATGTACTAATATCAAAAATAATTTTTAAAAAAATAAAAAGATATCATTTTAATATATTTTTAAATGTTTTGAATCCTTTGATAATGTTCGTTATTAATATTTTCCATCTAAATTTCTTAGAATGGGTTGTGTTTTATTGGATGAAGATGTGTGATGAAATTAAGAATTGGGCCAAAGGATTGAGACAAGGTTGAATTTTTTTCTTAATTTTTACGATCATCATGTAATTAATTGAAGTATCATTTTGAAAGATTTGAACAAGAATGATTGTTTGTAGATAAAATAATACTAAATTCATTGCCCCACCTTGGTATCCCATCTTCTTTCTAATTATGCTAGGAAATTATTGAAGCATTCCAAACCAAACTAGTCATCATGCTCTAGATCTCCCTCTTCCAATTAGCTGCAATTTGCATATCATCATGGAACTTGAAAAGAAAAATCTTCCTCGTCGATTTGATTTGAAAAACACATGATTCAAAACACAATCCTCGTCGAGTTTCAACCCGTAACCTACCTAACCAGGTTGTAGGCTAGTGATGGCTTAACAAGGTTGGAGGCTGCCTGATCTTGTCTTTTGATTTGCAGCTAAAAGAATAAAAAAAGAAATTGAGAATTAATGGTTAGAGCCGTTTTCCCTTCTTTCACACGGCTGGTTTTACCTGCTTAAAAATCAGATTTGAAGGCCAATCAATTTGGTAGGGAACTAATCCTTATCAAGCACACCATCATCTCTTTTTCACTGGTCTTCTTACTTGACCCTCCCGCCCATGTTCTTAGAAATGGCCTTGAAGTAACCAAAATGACCTACGCAAGACCACCCACCGACCATTATTTATTTTGGGGCTAAAAAAATGCTTATTTTCTAACCCTATAAATGAGATCATAAAAGTCTTGGTATAGCACATGCAAGCTGCATATTTTTCTTTAAGATATGTTAATATTTTGATGATTTTCTCTTTATGTTTCAGTTGGAACTCGCGTAGCTTGTTTGTTTTTTTAATGAGAAAAATTGATGAAATAAAACAAAATAAAATCAATTAAAACACTTCATAATTTTAAATTGTAATTTAAAAATAAAAATTAATCAAAATAATAAAATTAATTATTCATCGTGCTAGTTTTAGATCATGTTTGGTTGTTGTTTCGAAACTAGCATGATAAAAAAAAAAAACAAGTATAACATAAATAAAAAGGAATATAATTTTAACCATCTAGGTGGTGGTTCAGTGGTAAGAGCTTGGGACCAAGAGGTTTGCTTTCTCTGTGGTTTCAGGTTCGAGCCCTGTGGTTACTCATATGATGGTCACTAGAGGCTTACATGGTCGTTAACTTCAGGGTCCGTGGGATTAGTTGAGGTGCGCGCAAGCTGGCCCAGACACCCACGTTAAACTAAAAAAAAAAGAATATAATTTTTAAAAATATGTACATGTTTCTTGACCAAACATGTTTTTATTTTTTCCGGGGACGGTAAAAAAACGCAACCGGAGCATCATGTAACGAGGAAGGAGAGCCAAACGTTGCCCCATAGAGGGTGGAAACATGTGAGAAGGTTAGATCATGAATGCTTCAAGAGAAAACAAATAGAGCACAAAGGTTGGAGCTACAGTTTCATGGCGGAATTGGGAGGCAAGATTTCTGTACAGCGAGAGAAGGGAACAAATATAGTGGGCCAAATGGGATTGGACCATTTTTTGTTTTTGCCGGGTCCAAGCAGTAAAATTCCCCCGTGTTAAAAGAAAGTCAAAAGACAAAAAGCTAGGTGACAGAGAGGAAAACAACAAAAGGGCAAGGAATGAGAATTTGAAGAATCAACAAGGGTGAAATTGGAAATGAAAAGGTGGCGTGCTTTAACGGCATAAAAAGCTTTCCCTTGAAAAGGTCACATCCCTCTCAGCGATCCACCTGTCTCTCACAGCCCCCCACTCCCGTACACATCATTGTAATAAAGTATCTAAAAAAATATAACTTTTTTGACAATTAAATCCTTTATAACCGGTTATTAAGTTACAATTAACATGGTCATTTTATAATTTAGAGCTTGATTTTGATTGCTTTTTAATTTAAATTGATTTTTATATTAATTCAGTCACCTCTAAATAATATAATTGGTTGGTCAAAAATTTAATTATCCAATTACATCCGTACATAGGGTTTAAACCTGATTAAGTTAAAATAATTTTTTCCTTGATTTTTACATATAAAAGATATAATATTTACTATAATGCATTATGTATTGCTGCCCCAAAACTTTTTTTTTTCATCCATCGTTATTTAGAAATGTGATTATAATTACTTTTTAAAATATTTTTTATTTAAAATTACATTAAAATAATATCTTTTTTATTTATTAAAAATTATTTTTGACATCAATACATCGAAATGATATGAAAAAACTACAAAAATATTAATTTAAAGTAAAGAAAAAAATAAATAATTTTTAATTTATTTAAAAGTGCTTTTAAATATGTATGATATATTAAAAAAATAATTTTTTTAATTTTCAATATCAATATATTAATTATAAATAAAAAAAGATAAAATCAAATCCAACCAAACTAAATCAAGTAAAAAAAATTAATTATAAACTTAAAGCTCACCGAACTAAGATTAATCCAAAATTGCACTACAAATCAGTCAATAAATTAAATTGAATCTATTTTATTTTAGAATATAAAATTGAATTAAATAAGTTTGAGTTCGAATTTTTAAAGTTTATTTGTTTGTGTGATTAGAAAATATTTTTATAAAAAAATGATATTTTTGTTTTAAGTTAAATTATTTTATATTTTTAAATCGTGATGTGTTGATGTTAAAAATAAATAAAAAAATATTATTTGAATATATTAAAAAAAACACTATAATACTATCAAAATGTCAAACTAGTATAGTGTTTATTTTTGTGTCCTAATATGTTTTTAAAAATATTTTTCAACTTGTTTTTATCATAAAAAATATTAAATTAATATTTTTCATGTTTTTAAATAATTTTAATATGTTAATAAAAAATAAATTTTTAATTAAAAATCTCTTAAAAAAATAATGCAACGCATTAAAAAAAATCCACACCACACAAAGTTACAATAACTATCAATAACTATTTTAAAAGAAGCCGAATTCAGGTAGAGAAAAAGAAAGCAGTAAAAAACCAATACTATAATAATAACACACTCCCCCCCCCTCTCTCTCTCTCTCTCTCTCAAGTCTCAACAAGAGAAGAGAAGAGAAGAAGATGAGACAATTACGTCAGATAACCTGAACCAAGATTGATTACACTCCATTACAGAGATAAACAAAGCAATAAAATATAATATACTGCTTCCCATACGAAGAAAGAGATAAATAGGATGATGTCCTTGAGATTTGCGTCCACAGAGGGAGAAGAAGATCTTTGAACCAGATCAGAGAGATAGAGCGATAGAGAGAGAGAGAGAGAGAGGCGTGTGTGTGTGTCTGTGTGTTGTGTGATGTGGTGTGATTTAAAGCAAAGGCGGCGAAGAATTTATTGATCTTGATCTTGAAATTGATATGTTACAAAGGCTAGCAAGCAAGCAATACTCTCTCTCTTTTTCTTTCTCTCTCTACAGCTCTACTCTGAACCCTCTTTATTTATATTTTTTTCCTTGCTAATCCCATAGCCAAAGAAGCTTTTTCTCTCTCTTTCTGACGCCATATTTCTTTTAAAAAAGAATCATTTCTCTCTCTCTGAGCCCCAAGTTCTGGTTTTTCTTGTTTCTTAATCATTATTTTCCTCTAATTTTCCAAGCCCACAATTTATTTTACTTTGTTTTGTTGTTTTTGTAACAACCCCACATCGTTTGTTTGGTTTCTTGCTGTGAGAGAGTAACCAAAATGTTAGTACTAGTAGTAGTATGACTGAAGGGTTATTAGAAATCAATGGGACAGCTCGAATTTCGAGGTGGTGTCTGGTTCTTAAAGGCAGAGGTTGTCTGTCTCAATCCAATGTATATTATGGTCTGGTCTGCTGGTAGAGTGTTTTAGGAGAGAGAAAGAGAGAATTCAGTCATTCATTCCTTTAAGAACCCGCCATTTCTGGTTTTAGGTATAAGAGATTGCTTGTTGGTTTATTGTCTCTGTGCTGTTCCTCTCTGGTTTTTTGGTTTTAGTGATTCACAGAAAGTGAAAAAGTCTCAAACTTCGTCATCCTTGAAGGGAGGGAAGGGATAAAGAATAAAGGCTTGTTGAGTTCTTGAGTGAAGATTTTTCTTTTCGAAAGGTAACTTGGGGTTAAGAATGAAGTTTATGAAGTTGGGGTCCAAGCCTGATGCATTTCAAGCTGATGGCAAATCTGTCAGGTACGAGGGTTTCATTTATGTTCTTCTCTGTTATTCAAGCTCAAGTCAAGCTTCCTCTCTCCCTCTCCCTCTCCCTCTCCCTCTCATTTCGCCCCTCTTGTTCTGTTTTTGTTTTCCTTCATTTTGTGTTATTTTTGGTAAGACACTCTTTCTTTTGTTGTTTTATTTTTGGCAAATTTAGTTCTAAGGAATTGGTTTTGCTGTGTTTTTTGTTAGAAATTGTGTACCTTCTTGCACTGCATTTGAGACTCGCATTTGGAAATTTTAACTAAAAAGCACTGCTGATTGTGCTGTTAAACATACTTGTTACGCACACTGTCATGCGAGTTGATTTTTGTAGTTTTTTTGAGTAGGTTTTGATGTTACTAGAATGAATCAAGAAAATTACTGATTTTTCTTCCCCCTTTTTTTTTGCTTGATGTGGAGTTGGTTTTCAGTTCTTCTACTAGTTTTAATTTTATTTTTAATTTTACTTATTATTTGTTGCTTGTGTTGTTGCTATCATTGCTATTACTGGTACTACTAGTCGAGGGGCGGAGAAAAAAGGGGAGGAGAGGTATTTGAGGGGGTGGTCCTGAAATTGAACTTGCTCTTTTGTGATGAATTGGTGGTCCAAATGTAGTAATGTCATGCAGTGTTTGCAAGAACTTTAATCATCGCAGATGAGCAATTTCTTCCTCTAAACATTGCCATAGCATTTGTCCTGAACCTACTATAGTATCATTTACATTTTATATCTTGAAAACAAATCTAGAGTAGGGACCATAAATGTATTTTTCAGGCCAGGCTGATCTAGTTCCACAGGAATTATGTTTCTTTACTTTCTATCTCATTTTAAGAGTAATAAAAAAAAAGACTGATAATTTTGGACATTTGTGTTAATCAACTGGCATCATCACCATGGGCAGTATTTCTCTTGCTGCATAATAAGATATGAGCAAGCTGTTTGTTTCCTGTAATATAATGAAAGCATAAGAGCACTACTCTAGGGGAGTATCATGTGGGTATTTTTAGCCGTAAGGGTGAGGGATCCCATGGTTGGAGTTTTGAGGGGTAAGAGGACAAGATGAAATTAAGAAATCCATGTAACTGTGAATGGGATTTGAATTTTGGTTTGTCTTATACAGAAATCTGTTATTCTCTTTCTGGATGATTTGCAGCAATGTCACTGAAACAGATGTAGTTAGTTATCTGGGGACTGATCTTCTTCTCCATATTATTTTCATTTGCAGACCAAAAATCCTTAAAACCAAGCACATCCATCAATTGTTTTTATGTATAATGTATGCACAAGTTTGTGTGTTGAACTTCCTTTAAATTTATCAATTCCTTGCAGCAGTTGGGATTAGTTATCTCGTTCTAAAAATGTATGTCAGGTTCTTATTTATGATAACGTTGTGGTTTCTTTAAGGCTGTGAGGCATCACAAATTCCGGGATAATGAACAAATTTGCCACATCCTTGTTTACATGAACAGTGAAAATGCTCATTGTACTCTTAATTCTTTATGGTTTGTACCATTTTATTATTTGCCCCCTGTACATGCAGTATCGTACTCCTCCTAGGTGCATTTACTGCTTGCCCTTCACATTTACTGCATTGAGTTGTCTATTGGGTGCTTAGCATGTTAGTTGTACTTATGCAGGTATGTGGCATCCGAACTGCCAACAGATGTCATCATAAATGTTGGAGAAGTTAAGTTTAATCTCCACAAGGTATGGTCTCATCGTTGTCATAGTGCTCTATTCTATTAACACCTGCCCATGAACATTTTCAAATCTCTAGAGATCTAGAGAATAATAACCGGTATATTGGTTCTCTTTGAGGAACGTCAAGTTATCACTCTATTACTAGCATTGGAATATTGTATAACCATTAAATCTCAATAATATATAAATTTAAGTTTGTAAGTAATTGCAGGACTAGAAACATGTTCAAGCATTTTTTTTTTCTTTTTTCTTTTACTTTCTTTTGTTGGCAATTGTATGCTGGCTTGTGAGTTGGTGATAAATTAGTTTCCAGTAAAAGCATTTTGTCCATTGAATTGGAAAGGAAATAAAAGGTAAAACCATGTCATGTTTTCGTGTAAGGGTGGTCAAAATTTTGTTTCTCAGATGATGTCTATTTCTAATGTAGCTTATTTCTTAACTACACTCGATAGTGGTCTCACCATGTACTGTTGATGCTAGAATTAGTAAAAGCTTGATTATGCTTTCCCTATATTATCTTCTTATACCAAGTCCTAATTGCTTGAGAGTTTAAATTTTATCATATGCAAAATTAAAGGACTTCTTCCACTGACTTACATAAAAGTGTTGGCTACTTGGTCAGAAAAGAGCCCTTTCACAGCTTGAGTTACAGCTCCTTTTATTTTTGCCTTTGTTTCTATAATTCACAATGAGTTGCTTTTATGAACTTGCAGTTCCCTCTCTTGTCAAAGAGCAATCGCTTGCAAAAGCTTGTGTCAAAAGCTGGTGAGAACTCTGATGAAATTGATATGGTTGATTTTCCTGGTGGGCCAAAGGCTTTTGAAATTTGTGCCAAATTCTGCTATGGAATGATAGTTACTCTCAACGCTTACAATGTTGTTGCTGCTCGTTGTGCGGCTGAGTACCTTGAGATGACTGAGGACGTTGACCGAGGGAACCTTATTTTTAAAATTGAGGTATTTCTGAACTCCAGTATCTTCCGTAGCTGGAAGGATTCCATTATTGTTCTTCAGACCACCAAATCTCTTCTGCCGTGGTCTGAAGATCTGAAGATTGTGGGCAGGTGCATAGATTCCATTGCATCTAAAACCTCTGTGGACCCTGCAAGCATTACTTGGTCCTACACATATAACCGTAAGTTGTCAGTGCCTGATAAAATAGTCGAGGAAGGGATAAATTTCAGAGAGAAAATTGAATCTGTTCCTAAGGATTGGTGGGTTGAAGATGTATGTGAACTGGATATCGATCTCTACAAGAGAGTCATGATCACTGTGAAATCAAAGGGAAGAATGGATGGTAAAGTGATTGGGGAGGCACTGAAAACTTACGCGGTCAGATGGCTGCCAGATTCATTTGATGACTCAGTATCTGATGCTCGTACTTGGAGGTACAAATATCTGGTAGAAACACTCATTTGTTTGTTGCCTCCAGACAAGGGTGTGGGTTGTTCGTGTAGTTTCTTGCTGAAATTGTTGAAATTTGCCATTCTGGTTGGAGTCAATGACTCAC
Source organism: Populus simonii (assembly GCA_007827005.2). Lineage (NCBI taxonomy): Eukaryota > Viridiplantae > Streptophyta > Magnoliopsida > Malpighiales > Salicaceae > Populus > Populus simonii. The sequence goes on from CM017481.2 coordinate 1,330,799, forward strand.
CCAGGGAAGATTTGGTGAAGAGAATCAGTTTGAAGTTGCATGAGGCTTCTGTTAAGGATCTACTGGTTCCTGCACGGCCTCCTCAAAACACTTTATATGATGTGGAATTGATTCAGTGCATTGTTAATCGTTATTTGATGCATGAAAAGTATAACCAGGATGAGAAGAACGAGGCAATTGGTGACTTTATTTTAGGGCATGAACATGTAACCCTGATGAACCTTGGTAAATTGATTGATGGATATCTAGCTGAAATTGCACATGACCCAAATCTCACCATCGCCAGCTTCATTGACTTGTCACGGTCAATTCCTGATTCGGCAAGACCAATTCAAGATGGGCTGTACAAAGCCATTGACATCTATCTGAAGGTAGTATTTTGTGCTTTGAGTAATTTCATTTATAGTCTTATTTAATCTTTCAGTTTTATAGTTTAAGCACCTATAGGGTTTCTGTATGTATGCACTATTAAAACAATATACTGTCTACCATATCACCACCTTTTGGATGCTGGACTTCTCACATCAAGCCGCATTAGAATGAAGATGCTACATTTTTATTTTATTTTAAGCAGGATGGTCAACTGAAATGTGTTGTGCCTGGGGATTTGTGTAGAAAATGTTTTAAACTGCTTTGTCTATGGTGAAGAACTTGGCTGTATTTTTTTTTATTTTATGGGTTGAGGGTGGTGGTTATGGGTTTCAGCAAATTGTGTATGGTTACCAACATGAGGATTCTGTGTCACTAACTTTTCTTTCATAAGCTCTTCCTTGTGAATGGAATGCTTTTCTGGTATGATTCACTAATGGCTATTTTAAATTCAGGAACATCTCAGTTTGACAAAGGCAGAAAAAAAGAAGATATGCGGGCTAATGGATGTCAAGAAACTGACAATGGAGGCATCAATGCATGCTGCACAGAATGAGCGGCTCCCTCTCCGTGTTGTTGTCCAAGTTCTCTTTTTTGAGCAAGTCAGAGCAGCTTCTGGTGTTCAAGCTCTCAACAACAATGCCCGTGATACTTCAAATTCCACAACAAACACAGATGAAGAGTGGGAGAAGGCAGCAGCTGACGATAACAAATCCCTCAAGAAACAAATGAGTAGAATGAAGATAAAAGACGAAGACTTCCGGAAAAATGGAAAACTGCTGAAGAAAAACAGTAAGAGCACCAAAAGTGGTGTGCAGCTGCTGCCATCTCGATCAAGGAGGATCTTTGATAGATTGTGGGTTGTTGGTAGAGGGCATGTTGAGAACAGAAGCTCGGAGACATCTGGGAGTTCGCAGAGCCCGACTTCAGTGGCACCTGGTGACACCAAGTCCTTTGGTTCATCTTCAAGACAAAGGAGACACTCCATCTCCTAGAGAGAGTGAATTTGAGCTTCATCAGAACATAGCAAGGGAAGAAGATGGTTGAGAACTGTTCAAGTGTAAAAAGTGGTAGGTTTTGATTCTAGCAGGTGATGGAGGCTTACTCTTTTATCTTTATCTAGTAGTAGATGAGATGGAGGTGTAATCAGTTTTTTGAGTGGCTTTTAATTTCTAACATCTTTTGATGGGTTCAAAATGTAATATTATCTATGTCTATGTATGAAGTTCACTTAGATTATTCATGAAAAGTTGTCCAGCCAACCTCTGATTTCTTCCCTGTATGCTTATAATTCTCATGGCCTCTCTTTTTTCCATTTTTTTTCACCTCTTTGCCTTGTGACCAGGTCCCGGTTGCCTGTTCTCACTACAGCCAGCATCAACGCTGAAGTTTCTCTCTTCATATCTTCATATACATCTCTTTGAAACTATTTATGGAGTGTTTTAAATGCACCAGATTCTTTGGATTTTAAATACATCAGGGGGCTGTAAATCTTATAAAATTATTTTTCTAAAGAAATTTGAACCATTAATTAACAAGATTCCCTCATTCAATATAAGGAATTTTAAAGAGTAATTCCTCACAAAACTTTATTGGATAAAATTAACAAGAACTAATCAACATGTTAAATGGTAGGTCTTTTTATTTTTGTTCTCTTTTTCATTTTCATATTTTTATATTTAATTTATTAAAAAATTTTATTTTATTATTTATTTTGGTTTTTTATACTAGGTTTTCATGGTCTTGAAAAAACATCCCGCATTGAATTGGATTAGTGCTTAGTTTTATAATAATTTGCTTTAGAACAATATCTATTATATTTTTAAATAAAAAATAATTTCAAAAAAAACATAATTATTATAAATTGGGCTTTGTTTTATAATAATTTGCCTTTTTTTATCATATCATTAAAACAATATCTATTATATTATTAAATAAAAAATAATTTTTAAATAAAACATAATTATTATGAATTGAGTTTCATGATTTATTTATGAAATTATCATGTTCTTAAAAAAGTGCACCGACATAGGGTTGATACTCAAGTTTTTCTAGCCTTTGTTTTTTTATTACATTATTAAATAAAATTAATTCCATAAAAAAAACTATAATTATTAAGAATTAAATTTTATAATTTATTTTGATTTATTTTTTAAGGGGTTATCGTGGTCTTAAAAAAATATTATGGTATTGAGTTGGTGCTCAGTTTTGCAAGCGTTTATTTTTTATTATATAATTAAATAAAAATAGTTTTTTTCATTAAAAATAAAGTTATTAAACTTAATAGAGTTCATGATACAGATTACAGATTTATCGGGTTAATTTAGATTTACTTGAGTTAATCCAATACCTCGCTATCTCAATATTGTTTTTAGAAAAATAACATTTAAAAATATTTTTAAAATCAAATTATGTTTTTATTAGCTAATTAATTTTTTTAAAATATATTAAGTCAATAAAATCACATTAAAATAATGAAATAAACAAAGAATATGTTTCAGAAATTTCAAGTTTGATACAATGAATTAAATTTAATAATATTATTTTATATATAAATCTTTATTTTGTACCTGCTATAACTTATAACTTAGCATGGGGAATTATATACAATTACTATAAATAATAATCACAAATTTGTGTAAACTCAAACTTTTTATTTTTGTTAGCACAGTATAACTATATTTAAAAAAAATTAACTTTTTTTAAATTTAAATTATTTTTTTGAATTTTTATATACTAAAATAACAAATAAATCTAAAAAAAAACCATTAAAAACAACCTTAAAACACTTTCAATCAGTCAAACAATGCCACTGGATCTAAACAAGATTCCATTGCATGTTCCTTTCCTGGATTGAGATGAACCCAAGCCCTTTGACTTTCCAACTATAGCAATGACCAATAGTCCAATAGCTTCCATTTATTGTAGTTATCACAGAAAGCACTGTCCTTTACACACAAAAACACACAGTAACCACATTCTTGAACAAGAAAACATGAAACATCCACTTTCAGACATCATCATTTCACTTTCTCTCTGTCTCTTATTATTATTAGCCAATCTTACTCTAACAGAATCATCACCACAATGCAAAGCATGGCTAGTCCAATCAATCCCTACAGACATGCCACACCTCTCTCCTGTCCCTGGTGTTCTCACCACTGGTAAAACTTTGATGGGTTTTTCTCCTTTTGCTATTCAACTATCTCTATCAAAATAAAGTTTAGATTTTGCAACCTATTATGTTTTTTAGTGTTTGATATGATTGTATTGTTGTTTTATAGGGGATGTGTTGCTTTGGTTGGCCAAGAATTCTACTAAGAGTTTGGATGTTATAGCTCAATACTGGCAGTTAGTGGCAAGTCCTGCCGATCCTCGTTCAGGGGATTATGGTTACTCTAAAGAGGAGATGAAGAGATTTGGCGCTGATCAAGGTTCTGCTGTTTACCACGCCATAGAGGATGCTGCCCTTAGAAATGTTAGTATCAGGTGTGTTTTTTCATGTTCTAGTGTTCCTCTGTGCTTTATTTGTGATTTGCATTTGGTTTCCATCTGGGTTTGGCCTATTTAGTTTCTGCGTAATGGGTTTTCGTATGCATATCAAATTCACAAAAAAGAGTTGCTTCTCTTGAATTAGAGGAATTCTTCTTGCACTTTGTAATTGTAATTTGAACTGTGTTTGTTCTGTTGTGAAATTGAATGTCTTTTAGTCTGTTACAACACTCAGGTGTTTATCCTGACTTTACCAAAGAACCAACTGACCTTGCTTCAGGAAGGCCAAATGTGAAGAGTGTGACTTTGTTACTGAGTAAATGGTGGGGGTCAGGCATAATTCATACCAAAGTTTGGATATCGGATCGAAAAGATGTGTATATTGGATCTGCAAATAATGATTGGAAATCTCTCACTCAGGTACTTTGAATGGTCGTCTAGTCTGTTGCTTGGTTAATTTCCTTGAACTGCAGAATCCATAACCTTAGGGTGTTTTTTGCTCTTCTTGTTGTGTCAGCATGTTGTTGGTTTCAGTTGAATCTCGCGGTGGATGTTCATGATTTTGGTTTTGTTTCAGGTTAAGGAGGTTGGAATTTATCTAGTTGATTGTCCAAAAATAGCAAAAAGTGTTGAAACCTACTTTGGAAACCTATGGAAACTTGCTTCTCTTAATTCATCAGCTTACACCAGAACTGCATCTGATCAACAGTGGCAAGTTAATAGAACGGTTCCATGCTGGTCACATTTCATTGATTCTAAAGAAAGATGCAGGTGTGTTGGAGGATTTTCCATTAACATAATTAAGTTATTTGTTTCTTGGAATCAATTTCTTTTGGTCAGATGATTTGGAAAATCATCTGTAATGTTTCGAGAAATTATATGAAGAGATCACAGCCTGACAGTGTTCAAGAACTCATTTGTCAACTCCTTTGGTCCTTGTTCATTTCATGGTTTACTGTCTTGTTGGTTGAAAATTTACGATTAACCGAACTGAAGATGACGTATCTGTTACAGATCACCTCTTCCTCGTTTCGTGAAGGCTCCCCATACTACAGGCTATCCAACATTATCAGACCCATATATGTTCCATATTCCAATAGAAACTCCCGGGCACAGTTATTCAAATTTGTGGCCTCAACCAAGCTATTTATCCTTTGCTCCTCCTGAGGTAATCGAGCAATTTTTGGTTACTTCAGGCATGTAGCATCTGATATGCATCCATATATTCTAACGTGATTTGCTCTTTATGCTTTGCCCATTTTGATACTATATTGGGCTAGCAGCTCTCATTTGGCAGGTTCCAGGCTGATGAACAGGCATGGGTTGATACAATTAAATCTGTTGGAACCGGATCCACGGTTAGGATAAACACTATGGACTGGCTTGGCCAATCCCAATATGTGAAGCCAACAGTTTATTGGTCATCCCTTTCCTCTGTAATATCTGAGGTATCCATGTCTTCATACCATTAAGTTTCTGCATTCGTAAGATCTCTACACTTCTTAAAAACAAGATTTGTAGCATTTCAGAACACGCTTTTCTACTAAGCTCGTAGAGTTTCTTATTTTATTGAGCATTTTTTTTTGCTCTGTGCATATGTATCTGCATTTACCAAGAATATTCTAAGTTCTGAAAGATTTTTGTATTTCAATGGCTTTGTTGAATTGATAGGTTGTCTTCTCCAAGCACGCAACAGTGAAGTTACTGGTAGCATTCTGGGCTCATTTTATCGACAACACCGAGCAGTATCTGAAGTCTCTTCTCTACTCTAATGTCCTCTGCTCTTCCTCCAAGTATAACAACTGTTCTGGTAAAGTTGAGATCAAGTACTATTTAGTTCCAGGTTATAACCTGACAGGACCTGCAATTAGCAATGGGACTAGCACAGGAAACATTTATCCAGGCTTTACGCGGGTTAATCATGGAAAATATGCAGTTAGTGATACACGAGCCCACATTGGCACGAGCAATCTTATATGGGATTATTTTTACACAACAGCTGGTGTCAGTTTCGGGACATACAACCCTGCCATTGTTTCACAGCTTCAAGCAATCTTTGATGCTGACTGGAACTCACCATATGCTATTCCAGTAGGAGAGCTGGATGAAGCTCATCGTTCTTACTCGAGCTGAGTACTTTCGCTTGGAGAAGCACTTGACTTTGTCGAAACAAGTTCTAAGCTAATGATAGCAATGGATTCAAGGAAGTAAATGCTTACAAAGGCGACGATGACATTCTGGATTTGCTTTTGATTGGTCACCTGCAAGTTCTTATACACTTTGTACTCTTTGAACAAAATAAAGATGAACTCATGTTCAACTTTAGACTGAACCTTGCAAAGAGATTTTTGTTACATTTCGTATGCTGTCAACACTCACCAATCATTTGACCATAATACATGAATTTGTTCTTAATCACAAGGGTTGAGAGCCAAAGTTAGGGCAGTGTAGTGATGACAATGACATTGGTTGTAATTTGATGCAACTTTTTGATAATTTATTTTATGTGTAATTTGAATTATTCGTTAAATCTAACATTATTATTTGTTAAGTTTCACCAACCACTCTTAAGACATAAATTTTACATTACCAGCAAACATTCTTAATTTTATTTATTTATCATTAAGTCATTTTTTAACACTTGTAAAACTTCACCTTAATACTTATCTTTAATTTTTAACCCTAAATCTAATCGAATTAAACCTGATTTAGGATGGATTTCAAGAAAAAAAAATAAGAGGGAGTTGACCTATATGATCTGTTCAATCCGATTAAAACTCAAATTGATTTTTTTTCCAAGATTTTACTTTAAAAAATTAAAACATTGACTGAACTTTGTCAACCCCCGGTTAATCTATAACATTGACCTTGAGTAAAATTATGAGCCGGGCTGTGTAACAATACTATGGTTAAAACTGGTTCCACTAGAGCTAAAAAATGAAAAATAATCATTCTTTAAGGACTTTGTTGGGACATCAATAAAACTTTCGAAACCCAAATTGAAACCCTTAACAAGGTGACGCAGCCCATTCATTTTAGCCCATTAACGTAAAACCCCACACCCTCTAGGGAACTCCCTCGCTTCTCCTGCGAGAGCTAAACGCACTGAACAGCGAACTAAAACCAAGGGTGGCCTCCATTGATAGAGAAGCGAACCCAAGATACATTACCAACACCTGCACAAGCAAATAGAGCTAGAGATGATGCAGAGATTCAAAGGATTGATAAAGTTAAAGCAAGCTAGAAATGGGCTTCTTTCTTATCAGAGAAACTTCTCTGCTTTACCATACGATGCTCAATACGATGATCCTCAAGACCAGGTCAGTCTGTCAGTCTCTTTTTATATGTTTTTGATTTGAAACTCTTGCACCCAATTGAAAGTTTAAGTCTTTTAGTAGAAAGTTTCTGTCTTTTAGCTTAAAGTTTTGGTCTTTGTATACGTTTTGTGTGTATGGCATTTGGTTTTCTACCGAGAATTGGTTCATTTATGAAGAGAAGACTCTCAAGAATGGGGCTTTTTTTTTCTAAATTTTTTTGTATCCAGTTGAAAGATTGAGGCTTTTAAGTGGAAAGTTTGTCTTCTAAGTTCGAGCTTCAATACTTGTTCTTTGTGAATGTTGTGTGCGCGCGCCAATTGGTTTTGTGTTGAGAATTTGTTCGTTTATTAAGAGCAAATTAAGAAGAATGGAGCTTTTTGTTTATTCGTTAAAAAATACTCGCACCCAATTGAGAGTCTATTTATCATTTCCGGGCTTTCTGTTTTTTCTTTCATTGTCGGGAGTAGGCTTTCTTGTCCTCCTTTATTCTAGTTCTAAATAGGAATGCCCACGAATTGGCTTCGAGTCTTCGTATTAATGCCGGAATTCCCCTCACTTCCCAAATGAAATAGAACCAAAGTCAAGACAATTTAGCAGGATAATGGGGGGAACCCTATGATAGAATCTTCTAGGTATCTGCCTTTCTGTTAGAGGAGATTTTTGGAGTTTCGCTGTAAATAATCAGCTCTGGTGGTTCTTTCTTGAGCCAGCGGAGATGACACCAAAAGCTCAGTGGCTTTTGGGCTTTCTTCTGTCTCGGACCCTGACCTGTGCTGTGCCATGGAGGGTTTCCCTTTATTGGATTCTTTACCTTTCGCACCCAATTGAGAGTCTGGGTCTTTTTAGTGCAAGGTTTTGATCTTTTTTTGCTTAATAATTTGTTCTTTGTGTATGTTCAGTGTTTATGAAATTTGGTTTTGTTTTGAGAAATGGTTTATTTATGTGAAGAAGACTCGCGAGAATGGAGCTTTTGTTTAGCTGTTTAGAAATGCTTGTGCCCAGTTGGAAGCTTTTTTTTTTTAATTTGTTTTTTGTGTGTGTTGAGTGCGCGCACCATTTGGTTTAGTTTTGAGAAATGTTTTATATGTGAATAATTGTTTTTTTAAAAAAGAGCTTTCTGTTTTTTTGGGTGGCAAATTTCAGGTTTTGGTTGAAGGAAGAGCGAAATCAAGAGCAGCCATTCTTAATAGACCAGCTTCTCGCAATGCTCTCACAATTCCAATGGTTTGCTCTCGTTTTCTTCGTTTGTTCTGTTTGCTCGTTAGTGTTCTTTAGTAGCTATGTGGAAAATTTGAAAATGAGTTGAAGGTCTTTTGCTTGGTAGGTGGCTCGATTGAAGAGACTGTATGAATCATGGGAAGAAAACCATGATATTGGATTTGTCTTGATGAAGGTATAGAGCTTTGACTTTACTTAAGAACATATCCTATAAACATGTTTTCCAAATGCTTTTAATTTGTTGTTGGAGATGTTTTTGAAAATTTGACACTATTTTTTCTGCTCCAATTTGGTCATGCTTGGTGTTTAACCTGCTTTCTTCATATCTTATGAAGGGTAGCGGCAAGGCTTTCTGTTCCGGTTCAGATGTCGTTTCCCTTTGTGAGTTGTTAAATGAAGGTGGGTTTCATGCTTTTGCACATGTGCACACCCACACACATGCACATATGTACAGTTAGTGTGTCCGTGTGTCTATCTCACGAGTTCTTGAGCCACAAGGCTATGTCCATGGAATTTTGAATGAGCCACATTCCATCATATACATTAGGGATCCTTTCTCGATGTTATAAGTAAGAGAGATTGTTCAAACTTCAAAGGCCAAAATAAATCTGTCTTCTGGTACCTGACGACAGTACACTGATCAATGTGTTTGCACTGCACAAAATTCTGCAGAGGTAGAATGGTTGGTGGTTTTAGAACTGATTGATATGACGGGGCCCTGATTTTGGACATAACTGTTTTACTCCATCTGTTTCATTCTTTTGATCACCTCGCAATAATTACTGACTCATAACCTTTTATAACATTTCATTTCTCTCCTTGTTCAACTTTGATATTGTTAGTGTTGCTTCTTATTCAGATGCAGCCTTTGCTTCACATTTACAAATAGTCATGATACTGACATTGTTGCTGATACACTTCCGAACTGCATTTTGATCATGTACAGGAAAGATGGAAGAATGCAAAACATATTTCCAGACATTGTATAAGTTTGTCTACCTACAAGCAACATATTTGAAGCCAAATGTGAGAATACAACCTCTTAGAAAATCTCTATGTAGAGCTCAATCAGTTTTGAGCTAAGTAATGGTATCTGGGTACTCTAATATCTTGCTATGTTTCTGCTGCTAAAGTTTATGGATGAAATCTTGTTATCATGTAATAAGAGTACAATTTTTTTCATAGAACAACATTTGTGGGTAGCTTTAAACTGGTCATCATTTAATTTACTTTCCTATTGTTATACATTCTTTCAGGTGGCCATCTTGGATGGTTTCACCATGGGATCTGGGGCTGGAATTGCGGTGCCAGGAATGTTTCGTGTGGCAACTAATAAAACTGTAAGTGACTAGTGCTACAGACTAACATCTGAATGAAACATTATTAATTTTCTTGAACTTGAGTCAGACAACTTTGAAACTGTGCTTTCCCTTGTATCATATCAATGTAGTTGCCATGGTGTTTATGTTACATAAAACACATTCAGGTGAAGTGCTTCTTAACTATTCTTATGGTATGCAGGTTTTTGCTCATCCAGAGGCTCAAATAGGTTTCCATCCTGATGCAGGGGCCTCCTTTTATCTTTCTCGCCTACCTGGTTACTTAGGTAACACCAGACTATCTCTGCTTTTGAATATGCATTATTTATCATATGTTCTGTTCGATATCATACTTTTATTTTCTTGTGGACCAGAACTTTTTTCCTTTTTTTTGGGCACGATGTTGGTATTCAGTATTCTTTGTTTCAGGGGAATACTTGGCTCTAACGGGAGACAAGCTTAATGGTGTAGAAATGATTGCTTGTGGCCTTGCTTCTCACTATGCATTACATGAGGTCTGTTTTCACTGCAATCTACTACTTGATTCCTTCTTTTTTACTCTTTGTCTGCATCCGTAAATGTTGTGTAGCCTATAATAACATCTTCCTTGACAGAGACTTGATTTGATTGAAGAACGTCTCGGTAAACTGATCACAGATGAGGCTACTGTCATAGAGACTTCTCTTGCACAATATGGTGACCTTGTCTATCCAGATAAGACAAGCGTCCTTTACAAGTAATGTCTCCTTATGCATTTTCTTACTTTTTTACTTTGTATCCTGTTTTGTTGATTTAGTTCCTCCACAATTGCAATATTAGTTCGTATAGTATTGATCATTAAATGCATTACAGTTGAACACTCTTGCAAGTTGCAATATCTATCTATCTGGGGAAAAAATCATTAATTTGACAGTGATGACATATAAGCATTCTTACAAGACATCATAACTGAGCCACTGAGATTGGGCCAGTGGTAAGGGGGTTGGGTGGTTTCTTAGATGGTTCTAGGTTTGGTTTCTTGTAGCATTCAAAAAACAAAAGAAAAACGAAAAAAGAAAAAGAAAAGGCATCATAACTTTTATACATGAAATGGAACATGTAACCTGTATGTCCAACTTACTTTATTTCCCCATTTCCATCCTTTGTTGTTGTTTCAGGATCGAAACAATTGATAAATGTTTCAGCCATGATACAGTTGAGGAAATTGTTAATGCTCTGGTAAGCTTCATTTTCTATGCAATGCCCTTTGCGCTGCAGTCGTGTGTCTGACATTTGAACCTTTATTTTCTCAGGAAAATGAGGCAGCCAACTCTTATAATGAGTGGTGTAAAAATGCCATTGGCAAAATAAAAGAAGCCTCACCACTGAGCTTAAAAGTTACATTGCATTCGGTAGGTTAATGATGCTTCACAACTATGGTGGTGTCTATTGTAATTCATAGGGTTGACTTCAGTTTCTTTGGCATTTAGATACGAGAAGGTAGATTTCAATCTCTCGATCAGTGTCTTGCTCGTGAATATCGAATGTCACTCACTGGAATGTCCAAACGAGTGTCTAATGATTTCTGTGAGGTAACTTCTTCTCTCCCTCTCTCTTTTAATTTTCGTTTTCCTCTTTGCATATTTGTTTTACATGCTGCAAAACATTTTGAAGATCCAATCTATTGTAACTGGTTGCATTCTGCTTTTTCATAGGGTGTTCGTGCTCGGCTAGTAGATAAGGATTTTGCTCCAAAGGTACTGAATCCACTTAATCTCACTTTCTCATATGATTGTTCTTACTCCAATTAGTAATTTGTTTCCCATCTGAAAATGCAGTGGGACCCTCCAAGTTTAGAAGAAGTAAGCAAAGACATGGTGGATAGCTATTTATCCCCTCTTGGGGAGCTCGAACCAGAGTTGGAGCTGCCAACAGCATTGCGAGAACCTTACATCTGAATGATAAACCCATACAAGCTTCAAGAGGGAATGTAGGATGCAGGATGCAAGTGGTCAGGATCGTTTACAAGCAGGAATGGACGAGGGTCCTTGAAGACACAGGTGATCCCAGGATCGTATTGTAGCTTTGTATTACTTGCCGGCTCCATTGTTGCAGAATGAATGGAAACTTGGTCCTTTTAATGTTTTCCTTGGAATAGGTTATCATATTATTTGTTATACAAGCTAAGCCGACAGTGCCATGGCCACTGTTTCAAGGCCTTTTTTTTCTCTGTTAACTCAAGATTTTGCAGAGACGATAGAACTTTTGTTTCCTCTCACTTGTTCCATGGATCATATGATTCAACAAGAACAAGTCCAGTCCATGATTTCATGATGATATATAGATTACAAATCTATGGTTCATATCATTAGGCAAACGCTTCTACCTTAGTATCACAAAATAAAAAGACTAATCATTCAACACCTCACTAGGACAAAAAACTCGCGAGGCAAAACGACCAGTCACTTGAGCTGATAATTTTTAAATCTGTCTCGCCACGAGGCTGGGGTCGGTGGAGGTTGTTTTAACTTTAAGGATTGTTTTTTTAATTTTTTTTAGCAATATTATTTTAATTTAATTTATTTAAATTTTATCTATAATGACATTATTTCATTAAAAAAATCGAAGTTTTAGATTTGACAAGGATTGATCTTAGCAAGGGATGAGTTTTTTTTTATATTTTAATAATAAAGTCGATTTGTTTTTTTTTTTTTAATGAAGTCTAATAAGATAATATTCTTGTACGGATAAAGTCATGTCTGCCCAGTAAACTCAACAATATCACTTGCACCTTTACATTTATGGTTTAACACTAGATAGGAGTTTCATGTTATGCCGCGGGTAATTTTTTTTTTTCTAAGATAAAAATAGGATACTAAGGCGATACTTGTTAATAAAGTAAAATAAAATTAAGAGTGAAGTCATTAATTCAATTGAATTTAATAAACTCATGAATAAAAAAAATATAATGATAGTAAATAAACTAGAAAAAAAATTGACAATGAAAAAAAAGATAAAAAAATCCATGCACGCTTAATATGTAGATCGGTCATGAAGTCGCAGTAACCCCATAAAAAAAATTGAATAAAACCATGAAACTCAATTATCAAACAATTCAATGTTGAAGGACAAAATTGAAAAAAAAATTATTTAAAAAAAAAACCCGAGTCAAACCAAGTTAACCCACTAACCCAACAATCATGAGATAACCCTATAGAAAGAAAAGCATGAAAACCAATTGTCAATCAATCAATAAAATTGAAATAACAAATTATTTTTTTCCTTTCAAAAAAGCAAATGTTGAAGGATCTTATCTAACAACAAACCAAAAAATAAATAAGAACACAATAACCCATAGAAAAAAAAAAGATCGAAGTTCAATTTCTAGCAAATAAGATATTGAAGGACAAAATTAAAGAAAAAAAATAATCCAAAAAAGGTTGAAGAAATCCACGCCGATCCCTCCCGAGTCAACATGCAAAAACTGCAACCTAATTTTGAGACCGGGGTAATCTCGTTGAAAATAAATTGAATAAAACCATGAAACTTAATTGTCAAACAATCCAATATTGAAGAACAAGATAATCCGAATTATTTTTAAAATGAGTGGAAAATCCAATAGAAAGCAAATAAAGAAAAATAATATAACTCAATTTCCAATTAAATAAATTTTGAAGGATGAAACTAAAAAAACATGAATTTAAAAAATTCATCAAGTAAACCTAGGTGAATCTTTTAAACCTAGATTAATCTTCTAAACTTGCAACCAGTGAAATTCTAGACATTGGCTCATTCAAGAAACTCAATTTCTAATCAATTTAATATTAAAAGATGAAACTGAAAAAAATATCAATTTAAAAAAATATATCAAAGTAAAAAAATAACAATAAAAATAATGATGATCAAATTTGATAGGAAAAAAAACCAAAGGAGGATGAAATCCTTAAAAAAAAAATCAATCTTAAAAATTATCTCAAATAAAACAAATAGAAATCAAAAGAAAGATGACTAAATATAATATATGAAGAAAATTAAAGAATGATGAAATTGAAAAAAAATCAATTTAAAAATTATTTAATATAAGTAATCAAAAGAACAAGAATCAAATATAAAAAAAAAAACAATTTGAATGACTACTTTGAAAATTTAGAGAGTTAGACATGGAAATTTAGGAGGATAAAAAAAATAAATTAAAAAAATAAATGGTCGTCAATGTTAAACTGAAGATTCATTGACTACATGTCACCCATGAATAGAGGGGTCATCGAGATAATTTGAACGTCACCTTGAAAACCAATATTTAGCTGCTAGGAGATATCTCACACACCGTCCGAAAAGTATAATCATTACCCACTTGTCAACTACTTTTTTTAATAATATGAAAACATCTAAGTGAACCTAATTATAACAAAAAAATAATAAATATAAAAATACCTTGGATGCAAGTTAAAAAAATTTGTTTTAAGAGTTATTTAGTCATTTTACCATGATTAAAATATTAAAAAGATAAAATAGTCCCTTAACCCAAGTTTAATGTCTTTTTTTTTGTTTGCTTATAAGAATAATTAGTATTAAAAAAATATAGTAAGATTAATTTGATAATAAGCAATTGATCATATAAAAAAATTATATTATCTAAAAATAAGTTAGTTGATTTTGTTTGAAAAAGATAAAGTTATTATTATTATATTATTCTAATCTATGATACAATAGTTTTAGAGCCACAATAATTTACTCATCCCTTTAAATTTTAAAAAATTACAATATCACCACTAATAATTAATTATTAAATAACTTGTTTTTGAATTTGTTTTTTAAGTTTCTTCTAATAAAATGTTATAAAAATATATGGAGTTTGAGAGGAAAATAAATAAGAAAAAGATGAGGGAAAATAAAAATATAAGAAATTAGTTTTTTATATATATATATATATAGTTATTTAGTAGCAAGCATAAAAAATTGAAAAGGATTAATTACTCGATCTAACCTTAATACTTTTTCAATTTTTTTTCTCTCTAATTGAACCAATTTTGTATTTGAATATACATTACATTTTTAATATATCTTTATAGCAAGATTTTAAAGCTTGCTCATCATAATTAATCATTTGCATATAAGAAATATATAATTTGAAAACTTTTTTTCAAAACTAAAAGTATAATATTAGAAAATTATAGGGGCAGGAGTATAATATAGTTTAACCCTTCTCGTCTCCTTGAAGCGAAAAACAGTGGCAGCCTTGCGGGAGACCTGCCATGGCGCATTAGAGCCTGCAAATGATACGAGAAAGGAATAACCCTTTTGATTTTCTTCATGAATACTCAGTTGAAGAAGAGAAATCTAATCCAATTCTACCTCATCCAATCCATTCTCAGACAAAACTCTCTCCGACAACTTCGTACCAAGCCAACCCATCATTACAATGACAAATACAGAACTAGAAACACAAAAGAAGACAACCAACAAGACGACTTATTCTTGTACAAAAGCAAAGGCCAGCACTTGCTCACTAACCAGAGGATTCTAGACTCTATAGTTAGAAAATCTTCAATAAACCCTACCGACACTGTCCTTGAAATTGGACCAGGAACTGGAAACCTCACTCTTAAGCTTCTTGATGTTGCTTCGAAGGTTGTTGCTGTTGAAATTGATAAAAGGATGGTTGGGGTTCTTAATAAACGTGTGAAGGAGCATGGATTTGAAGATAAACTGAGTGTGAGTTTGGTTTGTATGCAAGTGTTTGATAAAATACCTGAAAGAAGTTGTTTTGTGAGGACTAAAGTTTTATGTTTTTGGAAATGGGGTTATCGGTTTCCTTTGTTATTGATTTATTATGCTTTTACAGTGAGAAAGATTTGATCTTTATTGAGAATGGCGTGATGGGTTTCTTTTTAGTATTAATTTATTGTGCACTTGCAGTGATTGAAATGTAGTCTTTTGGAGAGTGGATTGGTGGGTTTCTTCTGTTATTAACTTATGTCGTTGTTTTGGAAATGGTTAAAGTTTAACCTTTTGGGGAATGGCTTAATGGGGTTTTGCAGGTTATTCGAGAGGATGCATTGAAGGCTGAGTTTCCCAAATTTGATCTTGTTGTGGCCAACATTCCTTATGGGATATCTTCGCCTCTCGTGGCTAAATTGGTGTATGGGGCGAATCCATTTCGAAGTGCCACACTTCTTCTTCAGAAAGAATTTGCACGGCGGTTGTTGGCAAAGCCTGGAGATTCTGAGTTTAATAGATTGGCTGTGAATGTGAAGTTGGTAGCAGACGTGGAGTTTGTGATGAATGTAAGCAAGAGGGAATTTTTCCCTGTTCCAAAAGTTGATTCTTCTGTGGTTATCATTCGGCCAAAAGATCGAATTCCTGATGTGAATCTTGATGAATGGTGGGCATTCACGAAAAATTGTTTTGGGAAGAAGAATAAGACTTTGGGGGCAACATTTAAGCAGAAGAAGAAGGTGATAGAACTATTCAGATTATCGAAAATGACGAGCTCTAATGGAGAAGAAATTAACAGGAACCAGTATGTTTGTGCGGATGATGATGGGGACAATGAGGAGGAGAGTGATGGAGAAGAGTGCCATTCATCTTCTTGCGCAGATAGAGAGTTGCTTTTGTTCAAGGAGAAGATCATTGAGGTTCTAAAAGCTGGTAGTTTTGAAGATAAGAGACCTTCAAAGCTGTGTAATGAGGAGTTACTGTACTTACTTTCCATGCTCAATCAATCTGGAATATACTTCCATGAGCAAACAAAGCCAAGGAATGTAGGTAATGTAGCATTTACTGCTGCTTACAGTTGATGATAATAGCTACTTATTACTGTCCTGCTCTTCTCGATGCTTGTTTTTAAACCACTCCTGTTAGGTTCTACTTTGTGCTTTTCCTTTGGTTGAAAAAAAATCAGACTTGTATTGTCCCTCAGCTAGTTACGCCAGCTTAATAATGACCATACTATTGCCAATTCATGAAACCTGTATGGTGGTTTCAGATTGTGACACTAATAAAGCTGAAGAACCCGTCGTCTGACCTTTTCAATTCCCATGATTTAGACTTGATCTCTCCAAGATGAATGGAATGTATTGATTTGCAATCCCATAATGGGACATCGAACTAAAGAACAATCAAGTGCGTTCAGAATTCAAAAAAGATAAACTTCTGAAATTTCATTGGAACTCGAAATGAGAAAGTTCATATAATTTCCATGAAAACAACCTGATAATACAATAATTTGCATCAATCACTACAAAATTTTGTTCCTCAGCGAGGCCTGAGATCAATTCCAATGCTAAGAAGGGTTTGAGCTGATTCTAATGCCTGCTCACCTCCAAGCTTCGAGATCTTCTCACCCATCAAATCTACTTCACCGTCTACTGAGCACCTGCTTGAGGGCTTTCGACTAGATAAGCTTCTGTTTTTCTTGCAGCGGGCATCGTCTGTGGAAGCAGCTGGGGAAATAAGACGACTTTCTGAACATTGTCTTTTCTTAGGTGCTGGCATATCATGGTCATGTTTCCCTTCGTATGTTACTGTGGTGGATGAGGCATCATCTGTGGCCCTCTCAACATGCTTATGAGCAGGGCATGCTGAAGATGAGCATCTGTAATAGCTCCTAACATTTCACCAAGGGATTTGATAAGGTTAAAAGAAGATACCGAAGACATTGTAATTAGAGAAAATCTTGATTGGGCAAACTTAGATTGGCTGGGAAAAGTTTTCTCAGGGTCATGCATGTGGAGATTGGAAAAAGAAATGATAGCACACGAAGTCCTATGCTATTTATGCCTACATAAGCAAAAGGAGTGCAAATTCTACCTTACTAATGAATTCCCCTTCAACATTTTCTGACCATACTTGCGCCATCGATAGCCATCATTTGAGCTTCCGTCATCAGAAACAGTGTGTCTAATGATTTCAGGCTCCTTCATAGTTTTCAAGACAGGAACTGAACATGGTGCACTTCTTTCTTTAATCCTGCTTGTTGACCAATTGAATTGAATTAGAAAACTCAAAACTAAAATCTAAGGTTCAAGAGAACAAAATTCCGCAAAGGACATGCCTTATTTTCAGTCGTGGTTCAGCACCATGTTTCTCCTGAACCTGAGTACTAGCAATCCCACAGGAGCCATTTTGTTGGGGTCCCACTGCACTTGAACCAGAGCTGTATAATGGTATTCATGATGAAAGCGACAATATTAGCAAAATAAAACATCTGTCATTTTAAACTATCATGTTACTCAAATAACTTGCCATCGTTTTGACTCTGCCTCATCATCACTTTTCTCTTTAATCCTAGCTCCAGCATTTCCATTTGAAATGCTTGAACTCTGTTGTTCTGATTCAGGCACATGCAGAGATGAATGTCTGCCATCAGCTGAACAGACAGAAATATCCAACCCAACTAACTTCTGAACCGAAGGATCTACAACTTGACTGCCTATGGTATGCTTAGCAGATGATACAACCCTGATGCGTTTCTTTTGAGGAGGATCATGATGGTGGTTACCTATATAAACAACATCAACGACACGACCAGATCGATCACAATGTTGAACCTTCTTCTTAGCATAGCAACTAGAATAGACACATCTATAGTAGCTTCTCAAATTTTTTGAACCCTTCACCAGCTTCCGGCCATACTTCCTCCAGTTATAGCCATCAGCAGGGGGTGATTCCACAACGTGTGGATGTCTGGTCTCACAGTCAGACTTTTGCTGGTTTATTACTAGCCCAAGTGCACGCATTGACCGTGGCTTTTGTGGTACAGATGCTGAATACGGGACAGATATTACAGCTGGTGTAAGTGAAACTACTTCACTAGAAGTATTTGCACATTCAGCTTGATGTTCTAACTGTACCCGGTCTGCTTCAGGTTTTGTACCCGGACAAGCATCCTGTTGGAACATCTCATTTCCCCCCTACAAATCAATTATTCTTATATAATTGACTATATAAACATGAAAAAGAAAACAAAACTCACATCAAGCTTTTTGCGATTTGGGCAAGCAACATATTTAAATTTTTCTCTGATGGATTCTCTATAGTCTATATTAATACTAATTATCAATGATCATTATAAAGGTGTTATCAACAAACCAACACAATCATTCCAAAATATACTAAACTAAACAGAAAGCCTCATCATTTGTCCGCACTTCATACCAGCCCCCTTCTTACTAATCAATGTTTCCCTGCAAACTCAACAAATTTCGTACATAAAAAGGAAAAAAAAATAAACCCAACACAGAAAACAACCCAGTATACCACCTTTTAAAGAGAACAACAAATTCTTGATTAGAAACTACACAAGAATTTCAATCATTATAAACAAAAACAAAAGAAGAAACCCCACAACACAAATAACAAACAACAGCCAGATGAGTTCATCTATACCATAAAAGTTGATAAAACACATTAAGTGTATGAAAAGAGTAAAAAGACGAAGGTAGAAGAACCTGAAATCCAAGAACTGGTGAATTGGAAATAACTTTTTTGAGTGACTGGGAAAAAGAAGAGCAATCACAGTTAAAGCCAATATTAGAATCTTCTTTAGGATCTTTGTTCTGTTCTTGCATGGTTCTTTGATGTAGTGGTTTATATTAAAATGTGAGAGTGTTTGAAAGAAACAAAACAGAAATGAAAGACAGGAGAGTTTTGTCTGTCTAAAACAGGGGTCTAGGATTTGGTTATACAGGTGGAGAGGGAACATCTGTGCTTTTTGTTTCCTTTTTGACTCCTGTTGACCTGACCAGGCGGTTTTGTATTTGACTTCCACTTTAGGGTTTTGACCATGACTTTGCTAGATAGCTCTATTTGTTTATTATTCATTCATTCTTCCAACTTGTAATTTTGAATCAAATTCTTTTTCACTTGTTTCTTAAAATAATATCACAGAAGGACAGGGAAGGTTTTGCCTTGGTGGACTAACCCAAGTCGTCTATCCACATGATTTCTGCTACGATGAATGGCCAAAAACGATAACATGTTCAAATCCTACAAACTCGTTAGGATCAAACCACAAGGACATATTTTTGTTTGATAATGGTTTGGATGACCATCCTAGTTGATTTGTAAAGATAGGTTGTGTCGTATAAACACACTAGTTCAAATCCCACCAACTCATTGCAGTCATGCTAAAAGATGAAAATTTCTTCCGATTTTTTTTTTTTTGACTTAGGTAACATGGCTCTATTCGAATTGAAAATTCTAAACAGCAAATGTTTAGGTCAGGAGCATTAATGATACTTTCACAGATGCATGAGAACGATGAAGGTTCGGCTAAAGAGTCGAACAGGTTTCAAGATTTGCAGGCTATACCATTCATGATTCAATATAAGGAACCCTAGTTTGCGCTCCTAGTCCATCGTCATTTCATGGTTAGAGCCTAAATGATAAATGGTCCCAGAAAGGGGAAAACATTGTAACTTGCCATCACTAGATCAAGGAACTGATCAAACCATACCATCCCTGTAGTACTTGACCATACCATACACAGATTCAGGGAACATAACTTTGAAAAACATATCCTACAAGTTCGAAACTTCCATAAACATGAAGGCAACAGGAAGAAACACCAAAATAAGAGCTCAAGAAACCCTGGTATCAAATTTCAAACTTATGCCCATGCTGAAAAGCTCCTGGCACAAACAACTTCGCCCCATAAGGTACACTAACCTTAACAAGGTCATCAACAGACTCACAAACCCGGCAATAGGGACCCCCTAATCTTGCGGCCACCAGGCACAGCCCGTTGGATCACATTGGCCACATTTTTGCATTTCTGGCAGATATGCATTTCAGAGGAGTCACTGAGAGTAAAAAGGCGTTCGTGCAGGTTTGCAGATGCACCATGAGCTATGAGGCAGTCACGCTCCATCTCACCAAACTTGATACCACCAAAACGCTTACGGTCTGCAACTGGCTGTCTTGTAAGTGGGTGTACTGGTCCAGTGTTGCGAAATTTTACTTTGTCTTCAGCCATGTGGACCAGCCGCTGATAGAATGTTGGTCCCATAAATATGAGAGAACGAACCATTTCACCAGTTCGACCATTATAGACTCTTTCATTTCCCCATCTTGAAAATTTAGCCCTGTTGTACATATTCAACAGATTGTCGTTCTCAGAATATCTTGAAAACAAAAACGAGATCATGAACAGAAGGAGAGGACAGGAACTTGAAATAGACAACAGCATGAAATTTGACAATGACATATGCTGGAAAGTGTAGTCCGGTACACCAAACCACCCGGAATGAGACAGCATTGACTTTTATTTTTTAATTCTAAAGCATTCTCGAATAAAATGGAAGTTGAGAGAAATTATGCATCAACATTTACAAATGGCTCAATTACAGAGCAAAGAGTGGTGTCTGTGAATGCAACGTCACCTGTGAAGCTGGTCTATGATGTCATCAACAGAGAGAGTGGAGAAAGGGGTAGCATATCTCTTTGAGCCACCACAGGCAATTCCCTTTCCTAAAGCAGCCTCTAATAGTTGACCAGGAGTTTGTCGTGATGGAAATGCATGTGGGTTTATTACAATATCAGGAACAACTCCTTGAATTGTGAAAGGGAAGTTCTCCTGAGACTCCAAGAAGCCCAGAACACCCTTTTGCCCATGCATGCTTGAGAACTTGTCTCCAAGACAAGGAGATCGAACCTGCAACAGCAATTCAAGAACATCACCAATGACAGGAAATGCAATTTAAGAAAGTAATACAACCAAGCAAAAGAACATCAATAATATGCAAAACACAACCACTCACACACATGTACATTTGATTCAAAAGGACAAAGGGCGTACACCCAAGGAAAACCAACCCCAGAAGCATCCGCTAACTATAAATTCCACAAAATAGGTCTAGAGGAAGGCAAATTCAAACACCATTGGGAGCTCTTCACATGCTACATTTGTTTCACATCACCAGACCTTACATTTTCTGCCAGTGGGACATGCATGTGTGAGCATATAGGTGGCCATGCAGAAACTGAACTTGCATGCAGACACAAACAGAACTGTCTTTATGTTACCAAAACTTTTTTTTATGTACCTGTCTCAAAGACACCACAGCAAAATTCTTTCCCTCATCATTAGATGACAATACCACTTTCTGAACCATGCCCCTTTCCGTGTGCTTCAGTTTTACACTATGATCTGCCCCAGATTCTGCACACTTCCCTATCACAATATCACCACTTTGCATATTAGCACCAATAAAAGGAAATCCATCATCATCAAGGCTGTCAACTCGTCCAATTTTACTTTGTATTTTCCCAAAAGTAATAGAATCCTCGGACTTCCGCCTCTTGTCAGTTAGCTCCTTGTTGTCCACCTCCGCCTTGTAGCTTCTAATGTGCTCAGAGCGGAACATACCACGCTCTAAAGAAGCACGATTCATTACCAACGAATCCTCTTGGTTGTAACCCAGATGAACATTAACTGCCACTATAGCATTCTGACCATTAAACAACTCTGGCTTTGGCAGCACTGCATTATGACCAAGTGGGTATCCAGGTTTACCGAGACAATCAGAAATCATTGTCCGAAATAGAGGCCTTTGGGGGTAATGCAATTGGTGAGACAAGGTGTCAACTCTGATGTTGGGATTTGTTGTGGAAAATCCAATAGCCTGTTGAGAATGTTTTTGAGCTTGGTACAGGACCCTTCGTGCATGGTCATGATTGGCAAAGGGAATAATTCCACAACTCAAACCTAATAAAAAGGACATGTCAAGTTCACAGTGTGTATACTTCATAGGTTGCTTCCCCTCAATATCTGCTAAAAGAAATTTGATGCCCCATGCAGTACAACAGTCCTCTTCCTCTTCTGTTCCAATAAACTCAATAATCCCCTTGTCCAGAAGAGAAGTGAAGATGTAATTTCCCCCTTTAAATGCTTTTATTTTATCCAAGTTCTCAACAACTAAAAGAGGGCGTAAGATCCTTCCAGCATCAGAAAATATGCGTACTTCTCTCTGTTGTTCATCCCTTTTGATTTCCACCTACATGAGAAAACCATTACTGAAATGTTAGGAAGGCAACAAAAATAAATCAGATCAAGGAAATCCCCACAACCATCCATTTAAAGGATAAAGGAGAGTAAAATCTACAAATGCTGAATACTTTATCATAAAAAGGAAAAGTATGAAAGGGACAAAACAAAAGAGATAAGGTGACAACAATTCAGACATCCATCCAAGCATTTTCTAGAAGTGAACCGATTCCTTAAGAGGTAAAAATAATGAAGAAATCATGTGTTGACTACCTAACATCAACATTTTCTAACACTTGGTCTGGATGAGGCCTGCATGATCACTCTTCTGATGGTTTATAACTTGGACAATTGTAACAAATTGTTCATTTTAAAGGTTTTCAATAAAATCATCAACTTCTTTTTACAAGCTTCCCTCTAGTATATAATGAAACTTAGGGACATTGCAGGGTCAAACATGAATATCACAAATAGCATGTATAAACAAGTTTAACTGCAACTTCTCAAGGCAGTCGTTATAAAGAAACAAACTATCAGTCGTCATATATTTCATTTTTGACACCTTTGATCAAATTTTTGGTCTCAACAGTAGCAGCAAATTGATGATGTGCATAAACTTCATTTGCTAGAAATTTGGAAATAAATCATAAATTATAAATGAGACAACCTGATAGGGCAATTCTCTCCTGCGTCGCATGCTTCTTAGCTCACCAACAAACAAACAAGAATCTTCGCAGACTCCAACCCATTCACCATTTAGAAACACCTTATGCTTCCCATCCAGTTTAGTGTAAGTATCATCAACCAGTTTCTCCATCCCACTATCAAACAATTTATCAACTAGAGATTCTGATATATTGGTACTGACAACTCCAGTGACAGCCAAGTTTTTTACAAGGCCACAGTTTTCACCATCTGGAGTGGAGAGAAAGCAAACTCTACCCCAATGAGAAGGGTGGCTGCAACCAAAAAATTATGTTACAAAAACATAGCAACCACTAACACTGGATCATCCAACAAGCACAAAGGATAAAATTTCTTGAATGATCAAATATGCATGAATTAGAGCACACATAACAGTTTATAATCATTAATATTCTTAGAAAAGGCAGATAAACATTTTAAACCAAAAATGAGAAATTTCAACTTGTTAACAAACACAGCATCAGTTTTT
This sequence comes from Populus simonii, assembly GCA_007827005.2. Classification (NCBI taxonomy): domain Eukaryota; kingdom Viridiplantae; phylum Streptophyta; class Magnoliopsida; order Malpighiales; family Salicaceae; genus Populus; species Populus simonii. The sequence continues at coordinate 1,354,655 of CM017481.2, forward strand.
GAGATCACACACTCATCTACAAACAAAATGCTTATGCTCTCACTTGCAGCTAAATTATAACCCTGCATTTTGGATTTCTAATTAGCCCGCCATTTCAAATTTAGAAAGCAACAAAATGAATTAAGAAAATCCATGCTGTTTGATGTCAGATTCTGCAAGAACCCAAACTCATTCCATCATAATAGCTCATAAAAACTTCCACTAATAAAAATGAATAGATTAAGCAACAAGTGAACCGATTGCTTACTGATTAGTTTCCTCCCTAAAATCAAGGATTTCAAGATTTCCTACAGGTTATATGTTGCTAAGAACAAATAAGAAAAACAACCAGGATACTTTTGACTTTGAGTTTTAGATCAGGACATATCAACATAACACATGCTGCTATAGCAACCAGGTGCGGTCAAGACAGTTTAGCACAATAATCCATGAACACATCTTAACCAATCAAGGAGCGGAACTTAGTTCCAGTTGTAAAGTTGACGAACCTGAATGGCAAGATGCACAGAAACAAGAACCAGTTCATAAAATATGAATAACTTACGGGTATCTGGCATCTCCAACCTTTCCTGTGTACAGAACTTGCTGCCTTGTTTTCCGCAGATCTATCATCGTTTGCAATGGATTTGCACGCCCAAGATTTCCCACAACTCCGGAAACCCTTTCCATCCACTTGAAAGGATGGCACCATGCCCCGGTTGAGAATGCTCTCGTCAAACCATTGGTCACTATTGAAGCATCCAAATAGTGTTCAATTGGGTGCACATCACGGTCTCCATATAGGTCTCTTTGCAAAGCCTTGGTCATGCGCCTGAGTGCATGTGAAACATGCACTTTTAGCTCTCGTTCAAGCAACTCGCTAGCCAACTCAAACCTCTTGTTTCTAAAACTATCCCTATTGTCACATTTCCTGTGGCCAGTATAGGCCTCCAAAAGACACTTCACCATGTATCCAAGAAAACGAGCCTTGTGCCTGCGGCTATTAAGCCTGGGAAACAGATATGCACTAATGGCATCTTCAATAGATTCTTTTGGTGGGAATCTGGTCTTTTTTAACAGTTTATCCACATAATCAAGTGCTCTGTCCTCCCTACGAAAATGCTCGCATTTCTCATCAGCATCATGAATTGAGGCAAAGAATATATTCACAATGCTGGCATCATTGCTGGCATAATCAATCAAATCTATCACTTCTTTGTCAGACCTTACACCAAGGGCAAAAAACAATATCCATAAAGGGATCTCTGTCGACAAGAAGTATACACAGAGGCCTTTCTTTTCTCCTTTAATGTATTCTAATTTAGAGAGCTCCACTAGTCTAACAATCAACCTGTTCCTCTTAACTTCAGATTTGTATGAAACGGTCCAGCCCTGACTATTTGAAATCCAAAGTCTCTTCATACAAATTTGTTCTTGTGCAATGAACACCTGCAGTAAATGAAACAAATACAATAAGCATTTTGGTAGAATTAACTAATACAATCAACAAAAGCACATTCAATAAATGTTAACTAGAGAGAGAGAGAGAGCATGTGCAAATGAAAAAAAAAAAAACAGAAAACCAATAGAATGATATAGTAAGTCCTGGTGCCAGGGCTTGCTTCCCAACCTCAGAGAGAAAAAGAATAGCATTAAAACGGCAAACACGTGACAAGGTCTCTCGGTCCAAATCACTGATAAACTTATAATCACTTCTCTCTTAAAGTTCTGCTGTTTTGCATTACAAGCTGCACAACTGAAGAGAAGGGAATATATTGGTTCTGGTTGCAGTTGATAATCAAACCATACAAACGATTAATAACAAGCATATGTTCAATTACAGCAAATACAAGCTTAGACATGATTAGGAACTGAAAGTACAGAGGAAAAGAAAACTAAACAGAAAACTTCAAACGCACCTTCTCTGCACCTTTGATCAAAAAATAGCCTCCATGATCAAAATCGCAATCCCCCCTTTCAACTGTTGTCAGCCAGCAAAGGTCAGACTTCACCATAACAGGGATCCTTCCAATAATGATTTCCCTGTTTTCAGTATGTACAACATTCTTTTGAACAACTTTGTCTATCCCTGTTTTGAACTTGTCACTTCTACCAACAGTTTGTGTGTATACCTGACATAATTGCAGAAAAAATATAGGAGATTAAAAAAACTTATAAAGGCAGAGAAAGTATCCAACAATTTATGGCATCTTCATAGTTTCAGCTGAAACAATCTTGTCTAAGAGAATTGAGACAGAATGAAAACGCTATGATTGCAAAAATTGGTGCATATGCATAGATGACAGTGCAGTTCTTTTTTCTTCTCAAGTAAATAAGAGTCCGCATATTTAACAGTCAATTGGTGTATCCGCAAACAAACAAACAAAAAATGATTACAAAAAAAGGAATTAATTAAAAGCAGAAGACACTTGAAAATTGAGTCTTCAAGCCATTGGTGCCTATGTGTTAAAAATGGACTACCATCACTGCCAAAGAGAAATTCTGATCATCAGCATCATTGGCAAGTTCAAGTCAACTATAGAGTTATTAGAACTAAATCAAGCTTAAAACAGTCCTGGGAACATCAAGGCACTTGCCCAACAGCACAAATTTTTGAAATGTGATTAAGAATTCTAAAAGTCATGAAATTATCAACATGACATAGTAATATAGCAATTAAGATATATCATGAAAGAAAACCAGAGATCAACTCTAAAATTTGCTACTTCAGGGAAAATCATAACCTTTCAACTAAAGAGTTTGACATTACAGTATCAAGAATTACCCTATCAAACACCATACAGATGGTATAACGTCAAACTGCTATCACCAATAAAAAACAGAACTGTTAGACAGAATTATGTACCTGAACATTGACATGAATTTTCATTCTCGCTGAATATGTCATATTCTGAAGTCTGGCATGTCTGGGAAACATATTATGCTCAGCATCACTTGAAGTACCACCCCAAAAACTTGGTCGATCAAGGGTGACCTTTCCAAACCTAACTGATGCACGTCTCCATTCACCATCCTTCTGCTTAGATGAGTCATATCCAGGCTCAACAGCAACCTCACCAAATGAATCAAAGACCCTCTGGAGTCCACTGTTGATGAAAGCATTATATGAGTTGATTTGGTGACTGATGAGACCATACTCATCAAAAAACAAAGACGCTGCCTTCTTACAGAAACTTTGCAAAGTTTCTTTCCCCAATTCATTTAAGTTAGTTGTGTCCATCAAATCCTCATCCATATCCATATCCATATCCATATCATCAACTTCACCCTTACTACTCGGACCCACATCCTCCATGTAATCTGATGATGCACCCATCTAATTCAAAATCTGAGAATAAACAAAAGACAGAACATCAGTGCCGAAGGTGTGATCACAACTGTGATGATGAAGTGGAAGCAGCATGGAACATATCAGTGAAAACAACTTAAGTTTTCAAGGCTCATTAAACAACAGATATGAGAACCATTTCCTGCTTTTATTAAGAATGTCCTCAGAACATCACAAGTACTAAAACCCACAAGCCATTATGCCCAAGTGCCCGAGCAGCATCAACATTTCCTCCACATATACATTTCTTCCTCTACAACAAATGCTAAGCATTTGGGGTTCACTCTGGATTCCAAATGATAAACCATTCGATCATCCAGACTTCCTTCAAAACACCTTAACACATATCGTTCATTAGAACTGTAATCAACGACAAAAAAGAAATGAGAAAAAAAAGAAGCGCAAACTTTTATTACATTAAAAAAAAAAAAAAACTTTTAACAAAAACCCAAAAAAAATATTCAACAATATAACCATGTTATCATATACATGCAAGAAAAGGCCCCCGTTTTCTCTCTCTCACAGTAATTTTTTCCTTCCAACAACAGCAGAAACACAAAAAATACTACAAAACAATCTTAACCATCTGGGTTTTTCCCTAACACAATGGACTGTCATAAAAACCACTATATTCCACTAAAATGTGTAAAAACAGAAAAGTAAACGCCTTTACTGATCAGAGACACAACAAGGCCCCAAGAAGCTACAAGCTGTAACCAGTTTTAACAAAACAAGCCCAAAATAGGAAACGGAAGGCATTAAAAATAGAGAGAGGAAAAAAACTTACATTAAACCCTAAACCCTCTTTTCTTGATCAAAGTTTGAACCTTTTGGCCTTGAAATGAGTAAAAATATCTCCTTTACACAATGCCAGTGTTGAAATTTTTAAGGGTTTTTGAGTTTTGATCAAACAAAGCTCTCTGTGAGTGACTTCACAGAGAAAAATGATTCCTTTTTGAAATTGTGGGGGTGCCCTGTCGGGTGCGCCTGATTGTTTTTGTGTGTTCATACAGTTTTGTTTTTGAAGTATTTTTTTTAAATATATTAAAATAATATTTTTTTTATTTTTAACATATTATATCAAAATGATTTAAAAATAATAAAACTGCGGTTAGAGCGTTGTGCCAAAAAATGCTCTTGGTTTGAAAAGGGGCAATATTGTCATTTAGTTTGCGAGTACCGATTCGGGAGGAATGAGTCAGATTTAGTAAAAGACGCATGTACCCATATTATGATGAGAATATTTGTCTTGGTAATGCCGTATTTGGTGTGTGGCATGCTGGCATAAGAGTGGAAGCTAGGGGTAGAAATGTGAAAATAAGTTTTTTTTGGGATTTTTCTTTTTTCTTAATTTCAGCTTTTGGACTGGTCATAGAAAGATAAAAAAGGTGCTTTAGCTTAGGATTGTCAGATTAATGGATAAAATTTGTTTTAATTTAATCTCAAAACTTTGTTCGGTATATTTATTTTTTTTAATTTTTTTTTGATAATTTTGATATTCTTACTTGAAAAATTAAAAAATATATATTTTAATATATATTAAATAAAATATATATTGAAAAAATACTCTACATAAAATATATTTAGTCCACTGGACATGCAAATGCGTATCGATTTTGTTTAGTATCATTGTTCATGTGGGTGGTTACGCTATTAAAATTATAATTTTTAAAATTTAAATTTATTTAAAATTAATTTTTTTATATATTTTTAAATTGTATTAATATATTGATATCAAGAATATTTTTTAAAAAAATATTATTTTAATATATTTTTAAATAAAAAATACTTTAAATTATAATTATTATTATATTTTCTAACACTTCTTAAACATAAATTAAATTATGATTTACCATTTAAAAAACATAAAAATAAAATTTTTTTTATCAAATCACAATTTAAAACGCGGTTGGCAAACAAACAAGCACACGCTAAAATAGTTGGTTATGCTATCCAATTATTTTATTTTGTTTTTACTCTTTGCATTTGGATAATTTGAATAAAAAAATTATCCATCTTTAAAAAAAATTGAATTACCAAAAAAAATCTTCAAACTATATTTGCAAATAACATTTTTTTAATTATATATCAAGAAATTCGGTTTCGAAATAATTTAATTTTGTTTTACTTAATTGCAAAATGAGCTTTAACATATATTTATAAATAAAAGAAATGAGGCAATTCAGGAATTCTTGAATTACCGTATTTCCATAACTGATTATTTTTTATTTGATTTTTATTAAAAAATTAATTAAACTAGGTTTTTTAAGAAAAATAAAAAAATTAAAATCAGTTCAAACTAACCGGTTTCAATTAGATTTGATTATTTTAAAACAAAAACTTATTTAAATCGATTGGTTCCGATTCAGTTTGGTTATTTTATATTAAAAACCAAAAACTATATTGTTTTTTTGGTTATTTTGGTAATTTTTAATGGATCTGGTTTCGGTTTGACTAGCTTTTTTTTTATTTGGCTCAGTTTTTTTTTAGTTTTTTCGTTTTGCATTCAGTTTTTTTGGTTTCAAACTTATAAAACCAAACTGGTCAGTTTTTTTAAAATTCTAATCAGTTTTTTTTTTATGATTTAATTTTTTTAATTAATTTTTCTAATTTTATCGATTTAATCAGTTATTTAATTTTTTTATCACAATTCTCTGTGGCCTGCAAAAGAGACATCACCATGTATCCAAGAAAACGAGGCTTGTGCCTGCGGCTATTAAGGCCAGGAAGCAGATATGTAAAGATGCAGTCTTGAACAGATTCTTTTGCTGGGAATCTGGTCTTTTCTTACAGTTTATCCACATATGAAAGTGCTTCGTCCTTCCTCAGAAAATGCTCGCATTTCTCATCAGCATCACGAATATAGTCACAATGCTAGCATCCCTGCTGTCTGACCTTACACCTAGGGCAAGAAGCAATGTATAAACAGGGATCTCTGTCGATAAGAAGTATACACGGAGGCCTTTCTTTTCTCCTTTGATGCTTTCTAATTTAAGGAGCTCCACTAGTCTAACACCCGACCTCTTCCTCTTAACTTCAGATTTGTATGAAGGGGTCCTACAGAATGAGTATTTGATATCCCAAGTCTCTTCAGACAAATTTGCCCTCGCGCAATGAAAACCTGCCATGAACTTGAAAGAAATATGATAAATGTTTGGCAGAAATAAATTATATGATGAACAAAAAGAGCACATTCAAGACATTTTCAACCTGAAAAGAAAATGAAAAAAACTGTAAAACAATAGAATAATATAGCAAGTCTTAGCACCAAGACTTGCTTTCCAACCTCACTTCTGACAACCCTTTCAGTATACCTGACATGTTTGAAGAAAAATACATCGCACTGTAAAGCCTTTAAATGAGAAAATAGATCCTTGATGGATCTAGCTAAAATGTTTTTCCCTACAAGGGTTCCCTGTCCACATATATAACAAAGCTTGAATCCTGGCTTAGTTGTTTAGAAACATGAACTTAGTGAAGTGGGAATATAGTTTGTTTACCTGAAAAGTGACGTGGATTTCATCCTTGATGAACAAGTCATGTTTTGAAGCCTGGCATGCCTAGGGAGCTTGGTATATTCATCAGCTGTTGAACCAGGCCGAAAGCTTGGTGGGTCAAGGGTAACCTTTCCAAACCTAGCTGAAGCTTATCTCCATTCACCATCACCATTCTCTTTAGGCTCAACAATAACCCCACCAGATGAATCAAATCCCTTTTGGAGTCCATTCTTGATGAAGTCATTATATGAGTTGATCTGGTGACTAATGAGACTATACTCATTAAAAAAAGAAGTTGCTGCCTTCTTGCAGAAACTTTCCAAAGTTTCTTTCCCTGAGCCTTGTAAGTTAGTTGCATTCATCAACTTTTCGTTTATATCCATATCTTCCATACAAAGTTATGGCTTCACCATAGAATTTTCAAGGTCTTGAGCATTTATAGCACTTCTAGGTGACAAAAATTAGAAAACCATTCCCATTCCTTTCTCTCCAATCTGCCTTCTCCTCTGACCCTATGTACTTCTATCAAACACTATGATGTCAACACTGCAAGGATCTCTTTCCTCCACCATAGATTTTAATATATCTATCCTTACCGTGAATTTTAATTAATCTGTCTTTACGGAAGCCATAAATTGAACAGCACAATTGTCGCTGCAAGTGATTAGATTCTTATAGACGTGCACAGAAAACTTGACCGTGTGAACCAAATTGAATATAGAGGTAAATCATCTCCTCAAGAGATCAATGGAAGACAATAGTCTTCAGCATGCTAACAGGCTTGGCCAAAAAGAAAAAAAGGAAGAAAAAAAAAAGGTTCATGGTCTCGCATACTTGAAGTGGGCGGAAAAAGTTGCCCTCTTTGAGGATTTCTCATTCAGATGACGACGATACATGGGATGGATAAACCAGGGACCATGATGGATTGGTACATTTGTGTTAAATGCCATTATACATATTGGTAAATTTGGATGCTACAAACCATCTAAGTGGTGGCGCAGTGGTAAGAACTTAGGACCAAAAGGTTTGTTCCCTCTATGGTCTCAGATTCGAGCCCTGTGGTTGCTCATATGATGGCCACTAGAGGCTTACATGGTCGTTAACTTCAGAGCATGTAGGATTAGTCGAGGTGCGCGCAAGCTGGCCCGAACACCCATGTTAAACTAAAAAAAACTAAAAAAAAAAATTTGGATGCTACATTCATCTCCATGTCCAAATGATTCTATTTTATTTTTTGCATCTAGAGGGATATATAGTTCTTATGTTAGGGTGAATGAAAAGTTACATATAGTGAATAAAGAGTTGTGTTCTTCCAAATCATAATAACATTAATTTAACCATATATTTTTAAATAGATGTCCATTTATTTTAAATAAATTAAAATTAGTTTAAAAGACAATTTAGACATGATTTGAATGAAAACTTCTAGTCTTTCCACACAAAAAACTCTTTCCTTTTACATCTCTCTTGTCAAAATCCCTCAGCTCCTTTTTGACAGAGAGTTTACAAATTTTGGTTGCAGTTTATTCTTGTTTGTACTGCCGAGAATAAAAAATTAAGTCTAAGAAACAATATTACAATCACACTACACTATTAATACCAGAAAGCAGGCAATAAATTGTTTTAAAACCAAATGATTGATCCAACCTTAATCTACATCACCAAATCTATATTTTGTCAACAAGTATTGTATGTTTCTACCAAATCATCTTAGACTAAGAAGGAACAACAGTTTAAAAATAATTTAATGTGTCTCAACATCTTATTCATCATGAATTATTATGAATGCCCTCCATTTTTGGAATCCAGCATCTTGAATTTGACTGTCACTTTAATAGAGATGTACGGAAAGGTTTCAATTCAATCGGCAGATGAGATACTCAACTTCAACCTGCTTGGTGAGAGGGATTACCCATTCATCGTAGAGGCGAGCTACTACAGAAGGATCAACCTTGTAATGTTTACTGTCAGCATTGTTGCTGCCGCTCACATCTTGTCCAAAAACAATCGCCTTTTTCTCAACCCTCTTCTTAACCATCTTCTCTACTCTCTCATCCGTCAACAACTTCATCAGCTCATCTGCGTCCTGAGATAACCAAGACACTAGCCTGTTAGTAGGTGAGTCTGGGGTTGGTCATGAAAATTTCATATTTAGTTGTATTAGAATTAAAAAATATAAACCAGTGAAAAGCAGGCTGCAGCATTCACAATTTGATGGAATTCCCACGGGTTCTCACCATGTAATGGTTTCAAAGCTTGCAGATTTTTTCTACTATAAAATTTTTTCCACTGTTATGGAATTGCAGTCTAAATTTGAAATTTACATGCCTAGTGAAGAAGCTGCATACAACTTGGCCTTCAAAGCAACAATTCCAACAGTGTCGGTACGTAAAGAATGTGGAAATAACCTTTGAGCATAGATGCTTTTTCTAAAACAACCATCTCTCTTTCATATATCTAATGGATTCTCAGTATATCACACTTTTATCCTTCAGCCCCAAATAATCAAGAGATACAAAATGGCAACTTATTAGCACTAATGAATTGGATCACCATGTTCCTAAACCACATTTGCATAAGACCATGATCATAAAACACCAACTAATCTAGCCAACCTTACATTAAGTGGTGCTTAGCAACCATACCTTGGCACGAATTGGAGGTTCATAGTCGTGTGGAGCATCCCTGAATTTAATCTCAGCCACAAACTTCCCATAATGGATTCTTCTAGAGAGGGCCTGGAGCAAGTGGTTATAGTTTTCATAGTCAATACAAGCAATGGTTTAGCTGAAGGATCATCCGAATCTCCAATAGCTAAACATAGTTTGCTATATGGGCCATGGCATCCCAATTTACAAGCACCTTTACCTGTAAGCAGCTAAGATCACTGGCAGCAGTTGACGCATAGTTACCATCATCACCCGCAACAACAAACAAAGGAAGTAGTTGGTTTAGATACATATCCCATATAGCCTTGTTTATGTTAATTGAAGCACCTCCAGGATGCAAAACCTATAAAAGAAGCACCTTCAGGATTAGATAACCAGATATAAAGTTGTTTTTAACTCCATGATTCAACACATTAAGACACTTAGCAAAGTTCAACTCAAGCAATTACCTGAGAATAGTTGTAGTTTGGAACTGATGAAGGTGGTAACTTATCTGGGAAGAAGGGATTTTCTTCTGGATTCACATACCTCCCAGCCTGTAACATAACCAGAACCAAACCATTCTGAAGTAATCTATTGGCACAGTTTTATTAAGTGCATCAATTGCCACGGTTCTATTTTAGTGCATCATTTGGGATGAAAAATTTCAAGATGTTAGAATTGGTGCATCTCAAACACAAACTGACACAGACAGCAAGGCTAAAACAAACTGAAATATGCACATGAACCCAATATTTCATTGCCATGGTTTTGATTCCCTCTAATCCTTGCATCTTCAGCAGGTGTCCATTACCCAACCCGAGCTAAGGAAACATTATCTCATATATCTTGGCCTTGACATTGTCAACCATGACTTTAATTACATGCTCGATAATCAGTCAGCCACCATCTATTTTTCCCGTTGTCAGAACCTAACATTTTGCAGTCTCATCTTAAGACAACTTCAAGGCACCGAGAAACTGTATTGACCCTAATGAGCATCAACTCATGTATCTTGGCCTTGACATTGTCAGCCATAATTTATATTATATGCTCAACTATCAGTCAACCACAGTATAGTTGTTCTATTATCAGAATCTAAAATGTTGTAATCTATGACCAGTTGCTTATAGAAACAAATTCAATGTATTCCTCAATTAGAACTTCAAGGCACCAAACACTGACCTTGACAACAAAGAAACTAAATTGACTCTCTTTTTTTAATACAAGAAACTGAAATAAATAAATAAGCAAAACATCACACAACAAAACAAACATTCTAAGAAAACAAGAAACCAAAATTAAACATACACCACACCGACCTTAGCTTGAACTGCCTCTGTCTCCTGAACAATGAAATCCACCAAAGGACCGGAAAACCCAGGAACCAAATCCAAACTCTGATTATACAAAGCAGAATTCATAGGAAACCTTGCTCTCTCCATCAAACAAAAAACAATCGTATCCTCTTGTCTTATCAAAGACTTTCTTATTGAATCAAGGGTAAACTCAGACCCAGAACTTCCTTCTGCCATTGCCTTGTTATTTTTATATCTATTCAAAGACAAGATAACAAGAATCAGCACATGAAGAAAAGCCATTTCTTCCGAAATAACAAAAGTGAAAGGTCCACTCTTTAAAAGTTTTGAATTGGGGTCTAAAAATAAACATTGGAAACAATAGATGTGTGATCACAACCACACACAAAAAAAAAAGAACCCTCCAGTCAAGATCAGACAAAAAAAGAAAGAAATCAATTCATTTATAGGATAACCAAGTCAGCGCTTTTTAGTTGACAAAGGCCTGTTTTTTGAATAATTTAAGAAAGTAAACTGTAATGCAAAAGTCAGCTGCTAAGTACGACAATTGGGTCACTTACCTCTGGTGCGTTTTGTCTCTGTAAATTTTCTCGGCAACCAAACAGAAAGTAAACAGTACCCTCTGGCTACTTTTAATGGCAACGATGTTAGGCTGCTCTGGAGGATTGGATTGTTGGAATTACTAAATCTTCGTATTAGAGGACGAGATTTGGTGGATTTCAATTGGTTTAGTGATGTTTTTGCAAGTTCAAGTCCTCTTATAACTATAGTCAAGAAATCGAGCCAGAGCTGACCTGAGGGGTTGATCCAAGACCTGTACAACTTGTAATTTTAGCCGAGTTTCAATTCATAGGAATCTCATTCAGTTTATATGAGATTCAACTTTTTTTATATTTTTTAATAAATCTAAAAAGATAAAATTAATTTATAAATATTTAACCTGCTATAAAATATTTCTTAATTTTTTAATATCGATAATTATATATAATTTACATTTACATTAATTATTTTTTAATTTTTTAATTTAAAATAATTATACCATATTTCACTTTTTTTTTATAATCTATATTTATATACATTATTTCAAAAAATATTAAAATTTTAAATATAATTTTTTATTATTTTTTAAGGTTAACCATCTCAACTATCATCACCTATCAATAGCAACAAGATGGAACGAGGAGCTAGGAAATTTTATGGTCAGTTGGACTATGTCCAGGGCTTGGCAAAAATAGTTACTTTCCTCCTCAAATGCCCTATTTGAGAATGTTTTGATGGATGGAGGAGAAAAACTATAGAGAAAATGTATTGATGAAGCTTGTTTTTACTTTTTTATTATTATTATTATTAACATGAATATTCAGACCAGTTTACGTGTACCTCGACTAATTTTACGGGTCCTGAAGTTATCAATTATGTAAATCTCCAGTAATCATTATATTTGTAACATAAGACTTCAAACTTGAAATAATAAGAAGAACAAATCATTTAATTTTAAGCTCTAACCACGTGATAATCTAAGTAAATGATTTTGTTTTTATTATTTTAAAAGTTATAGCTGTTATAATCGGTCTAATTTAAGAATTTAAAGATTGAGACATAATTTGAATTGAATTTGCAATTAAATTGTTTGAGAGGGATCTACCTAAATAAAGTTATATAATAATATATTCTGAAAAAGGCATAGGTTATACTTGATAATAAAATAATAATATCCTTAAAATTAAAATTAAAATATTTTTGTAAAATATAATTCAAATATTACTAATTTTCTTTTAAAATTAATATTTTTTAGATCTCATTTCGTAACTCTTTTTTTTAGTGAATTAAAAAGTTCTGTTGCGGTGTTCTTGTAATGTAAGATAAAGTTATATTACTTTGAGTACATTTTTGAGTGAGCAAGGCAGACCATAATACTAATAATAATAAAATAATTTAATCTTCATCTTTATTTTTATTTTTTTTATCATTTCCCATGATGTTCTCAACACTTAAGTATATTAATTAATTATACATGAAATTGAATTTTAATTTGTTGCAAAGATGGATATATCCATAACTTCTATTTAATAAGATTAATAAACTTGTGTTGGTTAAACAAATATATAAAATAATGTCAATTTGTAATTTGATAATCAGACAATATTCATATAATTACAGTATACATGCATTAACTTCAATGTTTTATATAAAAAAACTAAAAAATACCTTGATAAATTAATTTTTCATGAATTAATGTATAAATTAATAAATTAAAATAATATCCTGATTAATTAATAAATGTTAATGGTTCAAAGATATTAATTTTCACTGTATTTTACATCATATCAAGCATAAACAAGACATTTAAATTTAATATCTTTACGTATAACATATATTTAATAAAATCTTCTCTCTTATAAAAAATCTTTCTTCCATAAATAATTTTTGTGCAAGACATTTCCATAAATCATCGGAGTTTCTTTATTTCCAACATTTCTCTCATTATTTCGTTCATTTTATACTTGTTTTAATTTTTCAATATTTGGATTTTCTTTAACATTTTTTTTCTTTTTTAAAAAAAATTAAACTTAAATGTTTGGTGGAGTGGGTGACTAAAACTTTTTTTTTTTTTTCTGGTTTCCTTTTTCTTCCTTTATCATTGGAGGTATTATTATCTAATATCAACAAGATTTGACCTTTTTATATATAATTTGCAAGGGAGTTGTCCTCTACAAAAAGCAAATAACACAAGAATACTATTTTTTTTTTTTTTAATTTACTGGGCATCGAGATTCACCTAAAGCTATTCAAATTGCTCAGCATAACAAAAGGCAAAATAGAAATTTGCAGTTTCAATCGCTGCCCATCTTTCCTTTTTATGCATCGCCCACTGTGCATTACATGGACACTGTGGAGTCCCAAGGCAAAACAGTCTTGTCATCAAACACCAATTACAACAACAGGCTTGGGGGCACATAAACATTCCAATAGCAAAAGCTGTTATAAATTTGATGCTCATGTTAAGGACTAAGAAGTTTTGCAAGATGATGTGAACTGAATTTTGAAGATCCTGGAAGGTGGCGAGAAATAAGACGTGCAGTGTCTTTCCACCAAGAAACCTCCATTTCTTTCTCCCGGAGCTTGTGCTCAAGACATTCTAGTTTAGCTTCTAACTCTCTTATATGTTCTTGCTGTCTTGATTCGAGTAATTCGTGCAACCTTCGCTCCAATTCACGAGGAGGAACACCGCGATGCTCTTCTGAGCGTGCTGCTTGGTCTTCAAATACAAAAGCAACTACTTCTCCAGAACTTCCAGTCTGGCTTTTTGACGTAGCAATGTCCTCATTTGTGACCTGCCGTTTCAAACTTCCAATACTCAGTAGATATAACTATGAACACATAATATTGTGACAGGAAAATGAACAGAAAACAATCTTGCAAAGGTTAAAAGTCCTAGTTGGCTATAGAACTTCCATGAATCTTTATGGGAAGAGAATACAAAAGAACTGGACGAATTACGAGTACAAATTCCAGTGTGCAGATTGGTTACAAAATCACTCTTCATATTTTATGAAAGACTTCTATAGTTAACATAAACATGTAGGCAATGAAATGGAAACCATTGGCTGTGAGTCCATCAAAAGTTCAAAGCTCTTTTCTCCATTCAAAAACAGATATGCCATGATTCCAAACGAAACAACAAACCATAGAAACAAAAACATAATATTCAGCTTACCCATCTCCCTTTCTTCTGTGGACATTTCACCGAATTATCTACTGTATCTAAGTGAAGTTGCAATCTCTCTAGCTCAACTTCAAGTTCTGCCTCAAGTTTATCCATTCCTTCCGAACACTCTTCTTGCATAGGCGTCTCCCATCTCAAAGAATGATCACAAACGGTAATTGCTGACGACCCTGGCAAAACATATGACGATGTAAATATTTGCGGAGAGAGTTGGATCTCAAAATCCGGACCATCTACAATGTGCGTGGTTGAATAAGCACACACGTTAGATGGCTTAGAGAGACCATCTTTCTTTCGCAATTCCTCTCTCACATTTTCAAGAAGCTTCTCCATTTGCATTCGCATTTCCAACATCTTATCAAGTTCATTTTTACTCGCTGCAATTAAATGTAATAGACAACATCCAACTCCAAGGTTGACAGTAGCCTCCCTGTTACACTGTTCTGCAAATATTTTGAAGACAACAACATTAACCATGTAAAAAAATCCTTTCTTGTATACATCAAGAAGCAAAATACATCCGATCACAAGATGTACGGAATTATAACAAAAGAAAAAAAAAATGGACCTCTGCTCAAAAGGTTAACTGGGCATCTCATAATTTTCCTTAGGGTCAAATTAACAGCTATTTTTTACTGGATTTCTCATACATTATTTTCTGGATTTTTCATTACCTCGATATAACAGGAAAACAAATCCTAAAAAACACCAAAAAGATATAGTTTTTTACTCCTTTTCCGCTCCAATTAGTAAGAATTTTATACTAATTTTTTTTTTACCTGAAACAGGTATCTCGGAAGCCGAATTCCGCGAATCCTGCTCGTAGAGCCCTTTCATCGAACGCCTAACCTGCACAGTCCCATCACCACCCATTTCATCCTTTTTACTCTCTTTCACTCTGTTCCGCCTCAAACCAGAGATCCATCGAGCAGCAATCCGGTGAGGGGGGTAACAGCTTGAACTCCTCTGCCACCCTCTACATCTCGCCTCTTCTCCCATCATCAACAACTCATCCAAGACGTCGTCGTCTTTATCGTCGAATAATAAGACATC
This sequence comes from Populus simonii, assembly GCA_007827005.2. NCBI lineage: Eukaryota > Viridiplantae > Streptophyta > Magnoliopsida > Malpighiales > Salicaceae > Populus > Populus simonii. The sequence goes on from CM017481.2 coordinate 1,370,227, forward strand.
TGCCACGCGAAGAGGCAGAGGAAGAGGAGAATCGTCGTGGGTTTTTTGAGATTTGAGAAGGGGAGAAGGGGAAGAAGAAGAAGTGATTGGGGGTTTAAAAATGGAGCCTTGATGATGAATTTTCATGGAGATTAGGGATTTGAGATTTTTGGGAAAGGAATTAAATTTGAGGGACTGAGTGGAGGTGTGTTTGGACGGTGAGAGAAATTGGAGGGAAAGTTTTAAATGTTTTTGTGTTTTAAGATGGACTGTGTTTATGAGTGCCAATCAATCCCTACACCTAGTTTTAAAGAAATTAATTAATTAATACTATTTTAGGATGATAATAAATTAATATTCTCAAAAAACAAAATGAAATCAATGCAAATACAGATAAGGGATAGCTGCAAGTCAAAAATAGCTACGAATTTTACGACGACGATGAGTACTCACAGTTGAGTTTTATTATATTTACATTCTATTTATTATTTAATGTGTAAAAATTTTAAATATTTATATTATATTCATAGGTTTTTGAATATTTATATAGATATATTTATTAATTTAATATTAAATAATAATATATATTAAATAACAAAATTATAAATACTATATTAACATTGAGATATGCTTATGTTATATTATGGACTTATTTGTTAATCATTGTATGGGTTGGGGACTGACTTGTAGTTCCTTCAAAACCAGTAATTAATGCTTTTCTAGAGATTTATTTATCATGGAGCGTCCGGTGACATCATTGTGTAAAATTTGAATGCTGTATTGTTTTTGAATTTTAAAAGTATTTTTAAAAAATTTAAAATTTTTTATTTAAAATTAATATTTTTTTATTGTTTTTAGATATTTTAATGCATTGATTTTAAAAATAATTTTTTAAAAATAAAAAATATATATATTATTTTAATACATTTCTAAGTGAAAAATACGTTGAAAAGCAACCACAACCACAACCACACTTTCAAACAAACCAGTTTATAATGATTTTTTTATATATATTTTTATTTTAAAAATTTTATTTCTAATATTAGTATGTTAGAATAATCTAAAATTTAAAAAATTAATTTTTTTAAAAAAATCAATATTTTCCAAAACATTTTTAAACGCAAAAAGAATTAGGCTATTTGAAAGCAACCATAATAATTTAATATTGTGTTTTGAAATTATTATAAGAAATTGGAGCAATTCTAGGAAGATAGTGACACGCCAACAACAACAATAACAGAAATTAAAATAAAAAAAAATCAATTCAAACGAGATTAGGCTGACTTATCGTGCTTAAAGTAGGGATGATATCGTATATCTTAAGCACCTAAATTCAGGGAAAGAAGTGATGGATTTCTTTCTTTATTTATAAAGTTTTTAATGGTGATTAAGCTGTTCATGTTACTCTTAGAGCATGTTTGGGAACGCGGTTCAACCCGTGTTTCTAAAAAATTTAAAATTTTTATTTTTTGATAAAATTTAATATGGTTTGTACGTTTTGGATCGTTTTGATGTGTTGATGTTAAAAATGATTTTAAAAAAATGAAAAAAATTATTGACATACATTTTGGTACGAAAAGTTATTTGAAAAGCACACGTAACCACACTGTCAAACAAGCTCTTAGAACACATCCATTGTTTTTTCCAAAAAAAAAAATTAGTGGATCAAAATCAATTAGGCTTGAAGCCTTGTGTTGACTATAAGAGATTAGAGGGTGTCTAGAAGTAGTGTTATATGATTGTTTTTTAAAGTATTTTTATTTGAAAATATATTAAAATAATATTTTTTTATTTTTAAAAATTATTTTTGATATTAATATATCAAAACAATCTGAAAATACAAAAAAATTAATTTAAAGTAAAAAAATTTTAAAAAATAATTTTTTAAAAAAATATTTTTATAACGCAAAAACAAACTGTCTATATCTAATTTAATTTAAGGTGAAAATAAAATCAAGGTAGCTTTCAGTAAATGTTTTGGTGCTTTAGGCAGCATACGATCATTATGCATAATTGTTACCTTAATTTTATTTTAATTTTTTTATTTTAAATAGAATTTGATTTTTTTATTCGATGTTAAAAGATAGCTTTAAATAATGTTTTTGCTACGTACACCAATATCAAATCTCTTTCCTCGATATGGACAATATTCAATATAAGATTAACTTATTGAATACCAATTGACTTCACCAACTAAACCCATGGAGTGAAGTAAATGTAATTTTTAAAAATAATTTTTGGTTAAATTTTTTTAATTTTTTATATTGATATATTAAAATGATAAAAAAAACACTAAAATATTATTTTCCAACCTTTAAAAAAATAAAAATTTTAAAAAACATGATTATATCACAATATTATTATTACTACCACTACGAATGAATCATCAATTAATCCAAAATAATGAATGAACTGAACTCTCAGTACCAAGAGTAAATGTGCATCCATGGCATGATGCTTCAGATTTCCCTACCTATGATGAGGCTAGGTCTCCGATCATGGGCATATTGATTTTTTAAAGTATGGTTGTGGTTGGTTTTCAAAGTGTTTTTCATGCCGATACATATCAAAATAGTTTTTTTTTTAAAATCATCGCATCAAAACAATCCAAAATATGCAAAAAAAAATTAATTTTTAGTAAAAATCAAATTGAATTTTTGGAGAACGCGGACGGTGCCTAAGAGTGTAATTTGATATTAAATTTTTTTATAATTTTAATGGGCTGATGTTAAAAATAAGAAATATTTTTTAAAAAAATAAAAAATACTAAACTCATAATATTAACCACTTGAATTTTCAAGGAGTCTAGAGGGGGATGAGCCTCTAGGGCTTTCTGGGCATCTTGGATTTTTAGCTTTGAAGCATATCATCCAATTTCTCAATTATCAACCCACTCATGATTGGATGGGTTATGGGTCTTCCCAGCTACCTTTTTTTGTCTTCCCAGCTACCTTTTTTTATTATTATTTTTTATTTATTTATTTATTTTTACAAGGAAGAAAAAAGCAGCAATCCAGAACAACATCCTTGCTGTTGGCATCGTTATGTAATTAATGGAAGATGAAGACCTTGCTAAGTTCTTGATGTTACGTTGAAGAAATATTGTTTGTACTTTGTAGTGGATTGACGCAGCAGTCTAGAGGGAGTCAATGATAAAGAGATTAGTAATAAGTCAGAATCTTTAAAAATCAAGACCGTTATTTCTCATTTACAAAAAAAAAAAAAAAATATTACCATAAAAACCCCATTAACACTAAATAGAAAAAAAAATATTCCTTTCAAATAAAAAACCTACAAAAACCTAATAATACCAAATAAAAAAAATTATTTTTCAAAAATATCATTCATCGGTCTTTTTAAGTTAAAATGAACTCATCCTCAATCTTAAATTGTTTGATTTTCAATAATAGCGCTAGCCATAGTAAATTATTGAAATTTGATACTAATTGATGCAGCTATAAGTGAGTGATAGCAATGCTTGTTATAAATTAAAACCCCAAAAAAACCAAGAATACTATAATTATAAGGAGACATCCAAGACATTCAATTTTTATTTATTAAAATCTCACTTTTCAAAAGGGCTGTTACAACCATTTATATATAAAATAACTAAAAAACTCTATTAATACTAAATAAAAAAGTAAAAATAGAAAAAATGTTCCCATCAAATGGAAAACTAGAAAAGTCTAATAACAATGAATCATAAAATAAAAATATAAAATTAAATTAAATTTATAAACTATAAAATAAAATCTCTCGGCGGCCAAATGCCATCTTCCACAATGATGTTAAAATCATCTCAGCATCCCCTCTATTTATAGTGACGTGTGTGGCTTACCGACCTTCAATGTGGTATTGACAACCTTATTTTCATTCTTTTCTCTCACCTCTTTGATTTTTGTATCTGACCCTCTAAATTTTAAAAGCATCTTTTTAATTTGTTTTTCTTTCAATTTTATCCATGTTCTTTTATTACTATTTATTTTATTTGGAATAATTTATAAAATTAATTTTTTTTATTTAATCCTTCAATATTATATTGATTGGGATTCGAGTCTAAAATTTCATGAGTTGTGAGTTTGAAAGATTAACTTAAGTTTAGGAGATTTGCTTCCCCCCCCCCCCCCCCTCCTTTTTTTAAGCTCATGTTCTTCCAAGTTCATCATTCAACGTTTATTTAACTAGATATTGAGCTCCATTATTATTATTTTTATTTACTTCATATAGTATCTTTCACTGATTTTGAAAATGAATCAGGTTATTTTAAGTCTTTTTATTTATCGTTCTTCATTAAATTTAGGTTTTTTTAAAAGAAATTTTACGTTTGAACTAATTAATTAAATATATACGTGAGACGTTCACTTCATGATATTTTATTTGATTTGATTTTCAAGTAATTGATCTGATAGTGCATGTGGTCTCTTTTCAGTGTCGTTGTGCAGCCTTTCATTTTGAACTAATTGATTAGAACTGTTTCGGTAAGCTCTTTCTTTTATAGGGGTCAATCACCACGACAAAGTGATGGTAAATCTCCAATGAGCTTTTCTATCTTTTCTTTTGAATATGATATTGATATCTCATTTTTTATAGTTAATTATTGCTAAAAAAATTTGTTCATTTTTTTACTGTTAATGTTTTTTTAATTATACTATTAAATTAATTGATTTTATTGAACTTAGTCAAGTCAATGACCTCAATCTCAGATTTTTCTTGCTTTTTTTTAAAATGCTATCGTCACCTTGACATCTTTTTTTATATATTAGAAAAAATTTAACCTTATTTGTAGTGTAGCGCGAGTCACCTATAAACTTAGGTAAATGGGATGTAATTCTATCTACATGTATTGTCTAAATTTCAGACCAAAGTTCATGACATAGGAGGTTTTTCTCTAATGCACAATTTTATATTGTTGAATATGTCTTGATCCAACCGTTAAATTAGAAAGAAGTTTTGCTATGAAATTTTAGAGACCTTATTTTTTATAAGGTTATAATTTTGCAGTAATTGAGGATCAAAAAAGCTTTTCAATAATATCCCTAAGTTATTGTTTGAAATTTGTTATATTTTTCTAGCAGTTGTAGGATTTTGTTTTTTATTTGATTTAAAATTATTTTTTTCAGTTTTGTTAATAAATTTTATATATTTTACTTTATTTTTAGGTTTCTTGTTTTAAATAGGTTAGTTTCTAGGTTTATTCAAAGATTTATAAACCTTTTAAATAAATAGACTATCTAGATATAAAATATTCAATATTAACAAATTTAAATTAGAATTTCTATTCCTTCTCAACAAAATTATATGTTTTTTATTTATGCTTATTACTTTTCTTATATGGCTTCGGTCTATATCGGTTCATAAGCATTATTCAAACATGAAATTTCATCAAGCCATCCCTTTAATTTTTTATATCTAGATAATTTATTTGAACATTCTTCTCTTTTTTCTCTAAATTATATATATAAAAAAATACTAAAAAAACTTAGTTTTTCATTGTACATTAAGACATGAATATTGTTGACCGGAACAATATAATAATCATTTTACTTTTTTTAACAAAAATTATTAGTTTAATTATCCAGAGTAATATAATATTCTCACAGGTCTCTTGGTTAATTTTAAAAGTAAGATTTGTTTAACTGGTGTTCAAATATAGTTTTGTATTTTTACTGTTTTAAAAAATAGTAAAATAACTAAATTACTTTTAAAATTAAAATTTCTCCAACTAGCATTCAAATGTTTTTTTTTTGTATTTCCAATCTGGTTTTTTAGTTACCATCAAATTAACACATGATAATTAGGTATTTTAATAAATATCAAATAAATATCCAGTAATTATAGTGTAAGCATAATAAATTTTTCCATTTAATACTATTACAAAAACTCATTTTAAACATGGATTTCATAATGGAAAAGGATATTAATCATTATGTAACTATGATCCAATCAAATCTACACCCAATTTAACCTCGTCTCAAAAACATTAATTGGACTTAGTTGATCTCACCAATATCAATCTTTTTCCTAATTATAAATGCTAAGCAAACCCCACATTAAATTACTCAAAACTTAATTACTTTACTTTGAATTAATCAAAATTTCCTTGGCATGTCTTTGCACTCATGGAATTTCAGTACAGAAATCTAACGTCTAATCTTTTTCTTTTTGGACACATACAAGCCTGAGAAAGAGGAGAGAAGAAGCAAAAGCATTACATGGGCACACACATCATTATCAACAACAAACATCATGCAATAACACAAACAGCATACAGGCGGTAAACAAAACCTAAAAGGAAAACACACTGACACAGAGACAAGCTTCAGATCCTAGGATCCTCAGCTTTGTTCCTTACCAACATCATTGTCAACATCAACCGCCTCCACCATTGCTAAATCTCTGTCTCTGTCTTTCTCTTATTTTTTTATTTGGAAAAAGAGAGAGAATACTTTCTCTCTAACTGTCAAAGCCTGTTGATTGAAAGCAAAGTTTCAATCTTTCTCAGACACAAAGGCAGTGAGAGACAAAGTGTGAATAGGAAGACAAAAATAACAGTTACCCACAAAAGGGGTTTCTTAAAATCCCAGCAAAACTCATGCTTTCTCTGGTTCCTCAACAGACACTACTCTGTGTTGTGCAATCATTTATCGGGGTTTCTTGAGCTTATTTGAGGAATGTTTTGTTCTTGGTGCAATGTGGGTTCAATTTTGTAGGTGAGTGATTCTGTTGGAACTTCAGAGGGAAAAGAATAAAAGAAATGGCTTTGTTTAGAAAGTTCTTCTATAGAAAACCACCTGATGGGCTGTTGGAGATCTCTGAAAGGGTTTACGGTATGCTCTAAGTTTGAATTAATTTGCGAACTTTATGGTTAAAGACTGATGGGTTTTGGTTCTTTTGTGTTTTGAATTTCTTGCATTGATGTTGGTAGGTAATTGGTCTTGAAAGTCTCTTTCTTTTGTGATGTTATTGCTGGTAATGTAAATGCTTTGTTTGTACTGATTGTTAGTTTTTTGAATTACCTGCACTGGGATTGTGGATAATTGGTTTCCCTGTCTCTATCTTTAACTTGAGGTTTAAAGAAGATTCATGTTTTTTTTTTTTTTTTTCCGATTTTGTTGTATTTGTCATTTGATTTTCAACTCTTTGAAACTAATTGTATTGATGCTGATAGGTAACTGGTTTTAAAGTTTATATCTTTTAAAATACTGTTCTGGATTATGCAGGTATCATGTTACGTAAATAGAAACAGTTTGCTCACTTTAGAGTTCAAGATTGTTGGTTTTCTTTTGTATTGAATCTCATCTATTTATCATTCATGTCTGAAGTGTTTTTCCATCGCTTGCATGGATGTTGATGGGTATTTGGTTTTATAGTCTCTTATCTTTGGAAATAGTACTGTGGATAATGGTGCGTGGAGTTTTTATGTTTGTAAATATTAATGATGGTTCGTGTTGTTTGGTTTCAGTCTTTGATTGCTGCTATTGTATGGATACTTTTGAAGAGGAAGAATATAAAGTGTACATACGAGGCATAGTGGGTAAGCTTCGTAACCATTTGCCTGATGCTTCATTTATGGTGTTTAATTTCCAAGAAGGTGAAAATCAAAGTCAGATTGGTAGTGTATTGTCTGAATTTGACATGACTGTGATGGACTATCCTCGGCACTATGAAAGTTTCCCCTTGCTCTCAATGGAGATGATTCATCATTCCTTGCGGTCTAGCGAAAGCTGGCTGTCACTTGGGCAACAAAATGTGGTCTTGATGCATTGCGAACAAGGGGGGTGGCCAGTTCTGGCTTTCATGCTAGCTGCATTATTGCTATACGGGAAGCAGTTCACTGGTGAGCAGAGAACCTTAGACATGATTTACAAGCAAGGGCCTCGAGAGCTTTTACATCTGATGTCCCCTATTAATCCATTACCTTCGCAATTGAGGTACTTACAGTATGTATCAAGGAGGAACATGGGAACACCATGGCCTCCGCTGGATAGAGCACTTACATTGGATTGCATTATTCTCAGAGTCATTCCTTGTATGGATACAGAGGGGGGTTGCCGGCCAATATTTAGGATACATGGACAAGAGCCTTTTATGGTTGTTGATAGGACTCCTAAAGTTCTGTTCTCAACACCAAAAAGGAGCAGATTTGTCCAGCATTACAAGCAGGTAGCTCAAGTTTCTTCAATTTGGACACTTTCTTATACATTTTGATTTGAAAAGTTATTTTGTATTTTTTTCCAGATCAGAAAGCAATCTTCTTATCATTGTTTATGCTGTTCTACATTGCTTAAATTAGACGCTTTTCTAGGATCCGCCTTACTTTTAGAAGCAGTAATGATACAGCTGAATTTCTTTGTAAAAGTGGGGTCTGTATATCCTCCCCCCCCCCCCCCCCCCCCCCCCCCCCCCGATTATGATGGTTATTAGCAAAGCGTTGTTACCATTAACACTCATGTTATATTTGTTGATGTAAAGTTTGCTGTGCATGCTTTCAAATTCTTCTTTTATTTTGGCAGGCAGATTGTGAATTGGTTAAAATCGACATTAATTGTCATATTGAAGGTGATGTTGTCATGGAGTGTATTAACTTGGACAGTGATCACGAGAGGGAACAGATGCTGTTTCGGGTCATGTTTAATACTTCCTTTATAAGTTCAAATATCTTGATGCTTAATCGTGATGAAATCGATACCTTATGGGATGCAAAGGATCAATTTCCCAAGGACTTCAGAGCAGAGGTATTGAGTTATCTTTCGTTTCTAGAAATTTACAATGTCTAGTGGTGATTAATTGTTCTTGGTTTGGATGCAGGTTCTTTTCTCAGAGATGGATTCTAGTACTCCTATTGGTGCAATTGATTTGCCTGGTTTAGAAGAGAAAGATGGCATACCTGTGGAAGTGTTTCCCAGAGTTCACGAGATTTTCAGCAATATGGACTGGCCAGATACAAAAACTGATGTAGCACAAATTATGCACCATCATATCATAGAACCCCAAGAAAATTTGGACAGCTCTCCCCAGAGGGAAGATGGAGGAAGTGTACTGATGGAATCAACCTTTGTCAGAGTTCAAGAGAAACCGAAACTAAATGAATCAGAAAACAAGACTCCAAGTCCCACTTCCATTACCCTGGTGAAACAATCCACTCTCTCTTTCGAACCATTTTCAGATACAAATTCAGTAAGAGAGGAGGCTGAACCCCAAGAACTAAAGGTTGCCCTCCAATCTATGCCCTCTATTAAATCATCTCCTGATGCAAATTCAGCTAGGGAGAAGGTAGAACCCCAAGAACTGAAGGTTGCTTGCCAATCTACTCTCTCTATTAAGCCATCTTCAGATGCAATTTCAACTCAAAAGAAGGTTGAGCCACAAGAGCTCCAGGTTGCTCTCCAGTGGCCAGCTCAATCTAAGATCATATCACAGCGAGTACCCCAGAGATCACTCTGTTCTCCAGTTTCCTACGGCAATAACTTACAGGGCTTACCTGTGCCTATGTCAAGATACCACAGTGCACCCTCTGCCCTTGGAATTACAGCTTTGTTGCATGATCATGCTGTATCTAAAGGCGAAGAAGTCATGCGTCCAGTGACATTATCTCTGCCTTCCTCAGCTATTTCATCTCCAGTCACAGGTGTGCTTAAACCTCCACCACTCAATAATGTGTCTGCTCCAAGGACACCACCACTTCCTACACCACTGCAATCTTCATTTGAAGCTCCTAAAACAACAGAAAAGCCTTCTCCAACATGTCATATTCCTCCAGCTATTCCTCAACCTATTTCAATTTCTTCTCCCGTCACAGATCCACCCAAACCTGCACAACTCAATCATGTGGCTGCTCCGGGGACACCACCATGCCCTCTTAACCCATTGCAATCATCAATTGAAGCTCCCAAAACTACAATTTTTTTTTCCGGTGCTTGTCATATTCCTCCTCAATCCAGAGGAACAGATTCTCTACTTAATCAACATCCTCAACCAACATCAGACAGTATCCACTCACCATTGTTTCCTTCTCTTCTCTCTTCTCTTTCTTATTCTTCTCCTCCTGTTATCAAGAGTTCATCTTCAGCTCCCCCAGCTCCTCCTCCACCCCCTTCTTTTTCAAAGGCATCCCCATCTCCTTCCACCAAGAAATCATTCCCAACTCCCCCTCCCCCTCCCCCTCCTCCTTTTACAGCAGCACCTCCATCTTCCACTAACAGGAACTCGTATTCAGCTCCCCCTCCTCTACCTCCTGGAATGGCTTCAAAGGTTGCCAGCTCAGGTACTGCAGAGTCTGGGAAGAACTTGGCTGTTGTGCCTGGACCACCACCACCTCCTCCTCCTCCTCCTCCTCTACATCCTGGATCTGCCCTGGGCCCTGCAAATGCTCCTTCAGTGCTGCCACCACCACCACCACCACCACCCCCCCCTCCTAGTTCTGTTGCAAAAACTTCTTCATTTAATAATGCTGCACATATTCCTCCTGTGCCACCTCCTGATCCTTTGACTAAAGGGTTGTCAAGAACTAGCAGCGTCTCCTCACCTCCTCTACATTCTGGATCTGCCCTGGGCCCTGCTAATGCTCCTTCAGTGCCGCCACCACCCCCTCCTACTAGTTCTGTTGCTAAAACTTCTTCATTTAATAATGTCGCGGATATACCTCCTGTGCCACCTCCTCCTGCCCCTTTGACTAAAGGGTTGTCAAGAACTAGCAGTGTATCCTCGCCATCTCATGCTGGAGTTAGTAATGGAAATGTGCCTTCAGTTCCTGGACCACCATCTGGTGCTCCATTTAGTGCAAAGGGGCAGGGCATGTTACGTATAAATGCAAAAAATCAACCCAGAAAAGCCAACCTGAAGCCTTATCATTGGTTAAAATTAACTAGGGCCATGTCAGGAAGTTTGTGGGCTGAGGCACAAAAAGCTGATGAAGCTTCCAAGTATGCATCCTTTTGTTTTATTGCTGTATCTTAAATATTTTTTTTCACTATTATCTCTGTGTTGCCACTAATTAAACCTTATCGAATTTGTCTGTACTAGGGCTCCTGAGTTTGACATATCAGAACTTGAGACTCTTTTCTCAGCAGCTGCTCCAAATTATGACCGTGGGAGCACAGCAGGGAAATCAAATCGACGCACCTTGGGACATAAATCTGATAAAATCCAGCTGGTAATCAGTGTGCTATCATGGAGTGGGGCCTATGCTTAATTCTATTGATTGCATAACTTACATTTATTAATGCCATGTTTTAAATTCACTACACGGGGCAAGATATGTCCCAACCAGCTGCCCATTTTAGCTTTGCTCATTTTTGACTAACAAGCATCCACAGTGCCATTGTGTTTAGTTTCGCTAATACTTGTATATAATTATAGATTCCTTATAAAGGAAGTCAGCTCTAAGTGGGTTGCGTTTCTAGTGCAGCCATGTAGGATTAGGATTGGGTTTCTCCAGTTGATTGATTTTGATCATCTTCAGTGTAGGCTAGGATAATCAGTTTTCCAAAACTTTATCAATTGCTCAATTGGTGTTAATAGTCCAAAGTTATCTGTTTAATAGTGTTTTAAAGAAAGAGATTAATACAAAACTTTTCACCAGAACAATTCATTTGGTTGCAAGAACACTCTTCTTTGGTTTGTTTTGCAATTACTGGAACTGTTTTTATTGCAAGCTCACACATTCAGTGCTTGATCATGCATTTTTGCTGTGTATACTGTATTCTGGATAGCAGTGAAAAAATAGCAAACCATCTCATTTAAATTCGTTTCTTCATGAGGTATTTACTGGTTCTGCAGATTGAACTGAGACGGGCATATAATTGTGAGATCATGCTTTCAAAGGTTAAAATTCCTCTGCCAGACCTGATGGTAAGCTGAACCTTGTTGCGGTTGTTTGAGCTAAATTTTTCTTAAAATAATACAGTATTTAGACTATAGGCTGCAATTTCAAAGCTGACAAGATTTTTATAATTATTTTGTGTTCAAAGCTTCTGTAGCTATCCATGAAGACGTGAATGTTTGTCATACTGCTTTCATTATGGTGATTGATAACTTAGGTTTTCTTGTTATTCCATCTACCTAGCATTCCTATGTGATTCCTTTGGAATTTCCACATATAACCAGCCTTCATGCTGTTGTAATTAGTTCACCTGGAATCTACTAAATGATGATGTGTAATTGGTTTTGAATTTGAGAAAACATGTTAACCCTGATAACTGGTTCTTTTAATGTAAATGAACGAAGACATACGTTTTTCTGCTGAAGTTTGCTATGCATGCTGCATTCATTTCAGAGTTTTAACTGCTTAAATGATTTTGGTCGGTTCTCTTATGTCCTTGCTTCTCTAACTGTCTTACAGAGTTCTGTTCTTGCTTTGGATGATACAGCATTGGATATTGATCAGGTTGATAGCCTTATTAAGTTTTGTCCAACAAAAGAGGAGATGGAATTACTCAAGGTATTAAAATACATGTGCTGCTTATTTAGTTTTTTATGCCCATAAATCCTTCACTACTTCACACGAGAGCTTTAAGCTGTCACCACCAATTAATTATTTTTCTATTTTTTCATAATTTAAAACATTGATTAGCAAAAGCAATCCCCCATGTTCATTGAGTTAAAAATCAGAATTTCTCACATTCAGGGTTATAATGGAGATAAAGAGAACTTGGGAAAATGTGAACAGGTGAGTGAAGTATTGATTTTTCGCATTAACTTTCTTGTTCACATTATTGTATTTCTAGCTTTTTATAGTTAGTGCCCTTGTTACAAATGAAATGCAAAAAAGTTGGCTTATATGCTACTCTCCTTGCTCTTTACTCCTTTTAATCCATTAATCAACCAGCTGGCACTGAATAATACTTATTGACATTCATGAACTTTTGGCTTCCTATTTTTGTTGCATATCCTTGGAAACAAATCATGAAATGTGCTGCAATGTGGTTTGAGAATATCCACTCCAGACATATATTGGTCTTGTATTCTAATTTAACTCCTGCATTTTTCACAATAGTTTTTCTTGGAAATGATGAAAGTGCCACGTGCAGAGTCAAAGCTAAGAGTTTTTTCATTTAAGATACAATTCCAATCCCAGGTTAGAGGGCAATCTCTTTTGTTGTTATTTGTAGTTTTTGGCAATAGAGGTCCCTGTGGTTCAATGATTCAGTCGTCCTGGACCGTGTGGTTTTGAAAGGGCAATTGGATCAATGAAATTTTGGACCCGGGTCAAAGTCCCTCCCTCCAATTTTTTTCAGAAATTCTGTTAATATTTTTTTGCTTAAGGGCACATGACATCCACTGATTGCTGGAGATTTTGGTCATCATTGACCAAATTTGACCGCTGATTATTAACTTTAATGGAATTTGGTAATGGAATTGGATGGAGGGATAATCTATGTCCAAAAAATCAAATCTTAAGACCCAATTTCCCTTTTCTGAACCATAGGGTTCAATGTGACTGGAGCATAGAAGCATAGGGACCAGTGCTACAGAAAAACCATTGTTTGCAAATATTCAGCTCTTGTCTTGGACCTATTTCAGGTTTCTGATCTCAGAGGCAATTTGAATGTTATAAATTCAGCTTCTGAAGAGGCAAGTCGGATCTTTTTACTTCAGTTTTTTCCAGCAGTGCTAGTTCTCTGAGGATTTTCATCTCTTAGAGCATTTCCAATCATGTATTTTATCAGATCAGGAGCTCAGCAAAGTTGAAAAGGATCATGCAGACTATTCTTTCCCTTGGTAATGCTCTCAACCATGGTACTGCAAGGGGTAAGTTAATGGGTTACAACTTCATCGGTTAGTATCCTGTTGTAACAACCACCCTAGAGAATATGAATCAGACATATCAGTATTGCACATTAGTTTGTGCCCATAGTAGAAAAGTCTAACAAATAGCTTGTTAGAGACAGCCACTAAGTTAATGGGTTGCAACTTCATCGGTTAGTATCCTGTTGTGACAACCACCCTAGAGAATATGAATCAGACATATCAGTATTGCACATTAGTTTGTGCCCATAATAGAAAAGTCTAACAAATAGCTTGTTAGAGACAGCCACTAATCTAATCTAGAGGATTTGTTTTTGCTAAACCATAACTACTGATGACTCTCTTTGTGTCTGGTTTTTATGTTTTTTACTTACTAGAAACCTAATATTTTGTTTTAAATAAGATGCTGAATAACCTCCTCCTGTATAATTTCAAGTCTTTTGGATCCTAACATGTACTGTAGGATATTGTAACTTTTTCATTGCAAAATGCCAAGCTTTTACTATAAATCCCTTTTATGCTCTAGTGTGTTCATACTTAATAAGCTAGTTGATCCAGGACACTATCACCTAGAAAGTGATTAGAGCTAAAGAAATAACAAGATAGATAACTATACCTTACACCCTGAAGAATGTGATTTTGCAATTACATTGAGATTGAAATGCTATACTTGAACTTGGACTTGAAGATCATATGGTTGGGCATGCACCGTACATGTATTGTCAATCAAACAAGTAGCCCTTGTTAATATGCAGAAGGTTTTAATCTGACATTCAAGATCTTATTTGATGACATTAATTTCGGGATTTTGGGAGCTAATCCCTATGCCTGTCTCATATCCTCTCGATGTGCTTGCATTATCTGGATTTTTTCTTTCAGAAAATTTATAATTTCATTGCTCTAGGTTCTGCTGTTGGATTTCGATTGGATAGTCTCCTCAAACTCACTGATACACGAGCTCGAAACAACAAGATGACTCTCATGCATTATCTTTGTAAGGTACAGTATTTCCTTTTAAATTGAATTGCAGTTTAAAACATGAAGAAACCAATACTAAAATTAAACCCCATATTTTTCCTAAGCAACTTAAAAAATATATTGTGGGCCCGCATCATACTCCTAAAGCTTAAATAAGTCAAGTCACTCGGACAAAACAGATGAGAAATGTTTCTGTATTTAGGATGGTTAATAAATGAAAAGTTTGTCATGCTGTATCTTTGGATTTACCTTTTAAGTGGCATCAAGGTTCTAGTGACTGAAAGACTGTATACTCTGAAATATAATTGAATAATTTTTTCTTCTTGATTGATAAGATGACAATTGATGCTTATACCCAGAGGGCATTTGTTTAGCGTAAAATACTTTTCAAGAAAATGTTTTTCTGATTTTTCTGCGTTTGTTTTTTGTAAAATATTTTACAGGAAAATCAATCAACTTAAAATATTTTATAGTCAACCTTTAAACTTAGTTTATTTATTAAAAATTATTTTCAACTCATGAATTTCTATAAAATATTTTACAAACAGTCACAATATCATCCAATAGTTTCAACCATCATTACCTCGACCACCACCCCACCACCACCACCTCAATTGTCGCCCTCACCACCCCACCACCACTACCATCCCTTCATTATCATAACACATCAACATAATTCTACCACTAACATACTTTTCAATCTTTACTTACCCAACGTCATAAAATATTTTTCTTATAAAATGTTTTATTCGAAGCATTTTACATGTAAAATATTTTCCATCCATACAATATTTTATGCAAAACAAACGCTCCTTGAAACCTATCTTGTTGAGCTAGCTTAAATGCATATAATGATGATGAATCTTGAAATCTAATCCTCAGAGAGCGTGAATCTGTTTTTCCTTTCTTTTTCTTTTTGGTAGAGAAATATATTTGCAATTGTTAACATTTTTGCAGAACTTTCCTATATTTTGTGCTCATTGAACATTAGAGGATGCCAAATAAATGGAGAATAAAACTTCGGCAAAAATATTTTTTTGGGTTTGGTGTCGAATGTTTTTATATGAATTTTAGGTACTGGCTGAAAAGCTTCCAGAACTGCTAGATTTTTCGAAGGATCTTGTGAATTTGGAGGCTGCAACAAAAGTAATCCTCCCCCTCCTCCTCCTTTGTGTGTATGTGTTTTTTGTTGGCAATTTCAGTTTCCATTACATTGTTTGCTTGCTAAGCTATATGTTGTATTTTGTGCAGATACAATTGAAATATTTGGCAGAGGAAATGCAAGCTGTTAGTAAAGGACTTGAAAAAGTAATGCAGGAATTGACTGCTTCAGAGAATGATGGTTTGGTCTCAGAAAGTTTTTGCAAGGCAAGTCCTTTTCAGCTACTCTCTTCACTGTGGATAAAGGTTTCTTAGGATTTGTTACCGGAATTGCCTGCGGTTAATGGAATTACTCACCATTCGCATGCATGCAGGCACACATGCACACTGAATATCCTTTACCTTGGCAGATTGTACTCATTAATATCTTTTTTATCTTGTCCCTTGGAAATGTTCAGAATCTCAAGGTTTTTCTTGCTTTTGCTGAAAGTGAAGTGAGGTCTTTGGCTTCCCTTTATTCCTCCGTGGTATGTATATGAACTTTTGTTTTGACCAGCTGACTTTGAACAAAAATGCTGTGCTTCAACTTGAACACTCAATGCCAGTGATTTTTGTTTTCTGAATTTGAATGTTTTAGGGTAGAAATGCAGATGCACTGGCTTTTTATTTTGGGGAAGATCCGGCACGTTGCCCATTTGAGCAAGGTATTTTCCAGTATATACTAACTTTTTTAAAATGGATATCCCACATAGATTCTAATTTCTGACAGCTCTCTCTTATTCTAGGAATCTGAATGGTGTCAGTTAGGCTGCAATATTTTAATTTTCAGCCCATCATTAGTAATGCTGTATTCAATAATTACTAAATTAACACACACTCTTCACTATACAGTTTTTGCATATGTATACATGTGCATATCCATGTTTTCTGTGTACGGTTAAGATATTTATGCGATGCTTAAATATTATTATTGGCTCTTGAATGTCATTTGTATACTTGGGGACCTCTCACTTTCTATCTTCGTTCTGTAGTTGTGTCCACTCTGCTCAATTTTGTGAGGATGTTCGTCCGAGCACATGATGAAAACAAAAAACAACTTGAATTGGAAAAGAAAAAAGCAGAAAAGGATGCTCAAAATGAGAAGTCCATGATGGCTTCTCCGAGAAAGCTGTCTGAAAACTTGGTACAGACACCTATCAAAAGTGGGATCTTCAAATGATCAAGTGCCATGGACACCATATTCTGCCAATCCAATCAGGACCTGTTCTCTTGCAGACAACACCATTGCCCACCATGGTTGAAGGCCCGTTACAAGCAAAGCTGAGGCACTCACTAAAGGGGCAAAACTAGAATTCAAATCCAGAGAAGTGTTCTACATTGCAGCAAGAATTAAGCACTTAAATGCAGGTGTACATGGCAGGGACGGATACTCAGTTTTTTGTGGCAACCCTTTCTTACATGCTTGTGTGCTTCGGGGTTCTTCACTTCCGTTGCTGTTTCAGTGTTATCCTTATACTTCATCTGCACCATTGTTTACAAAGTTGCTTTGCTTTTGGAGCACAGATGTTGGCAATCTTTGAAGACAAAGTGCAAGCCACTAGAATCTTGTTGTCAAGAACGGTTATAGTTCGGTTTTCCATAATTCATATCGGTAGCTAGATGGTAGGAGTGTTGTTTGTTATGTACATTTTGATGTATAGTGATGTAAATGTCTATATGTAGTCATTGTTGAATACCACGATTCATCAAGAGCCTCATTTCTCAAAGAAATGAAGAAGACAATGTAGTTTCCAATTGGATGGGATAATTGTCTAAAGCCATTGTCAACAACCAGGTATAGAGTTACTAATAGCAAAATAAATAAATAAATAAACTTCTAGAGACAAATGTATTAAGGCAGGATCAAATATTGGTGTGCCATCTTTGTTGCCTTGAGAAAATCCCCAAGAACCGAGCCATGACCATGTCTTTACAAGAACTGGTTAGCAGACAACCAGCAGTACCTGGATAAAAAGATCCCATGAAGCTCCTTTGAGTTGTCTCTGAGATATAAGAGCTAGAAATATTCTTGTTTTGCTTGATATTTTATATATTTTTTTAATACATTGTCACTTGATCTCCTGTACTAAAAACACATTTCAATGATCATGTATATAGAGAGAGTCAAGCCCCTGACTGAAGAACTCATATCTCTTTGAAAGAAAAAAAACCCCTAATACACTATAAAATAAAGTATCTCCTACTGCAAAATATTCATCGGGAAAACATGATCATGAGAGCGTCGCGGCCTGCAGGTTTGGACTTAAAGCTGAAGACTTTTCGCTGACGAAATTCGCTACATGGTTCGACTATGAAGATTTTTGTTGAAGTTGAAACCATTACAAGTTTTAAAGAATACAGGATCAATTTTTTTTTTTAAAAATAATAATCTAAGCACATATTTATAGAGAATATATTTTAATCCATAAAATATTTTTATTATTTAACATTAAGTCTTTATATAACAAGGATTTAATTTAGAGTTACGTGGATTATATAATATCTTAGATCCTATTTTTTTTGTGTTTTAAAAGTGTTTTTTAAAAAATTAAATTTGTTTACTTCAAATTAATATTATTTTGGTGTTTTTATACTATTTTAATACGCTAATATAAAAAATAATTTTTAAAAAATAAAAAATATATATTTTTTAATAAAAATATTTTAAAAAATAATTAAAACAATATATAAACAGACGAAAGTCTTGAGAGTAGAATATGGTTTAATATCACATGAATATAAAACTATCGCAATAATTTATTATAGCTGAATGGGAAAAAGAATGCAGCCACAAATTCTCATTTAAATAATTGAATATGATGGTGAAATTTCTCAGATGATTTAAATTAATTATTTATACTAGGCTGTCAAATTTTTATGGGGATTCGATTTTGACTCTGATATTATGTCAGAATTTTTGTGGCCTTTGATGATTGTTGCTTGTCTTTCACCGGTTCCTTTAGAACTCTGCTATAAGATAGTGGAGTTTCACCGATGATGACTTGATTGATAGCGTATTGGATGATGTCATCAAAATGTTTTTTATTAAAAAATATTTTTTATTTTTTAAAATTTATTTTTAATATTAACATATAAAAACTATTTAAAATAAAATAATTAAAATTTAAATTTTTTTTAAAAATTTAAAGAACACGCGGCAAACCACAATCCCAAACATGCACATAAACACTGAAGCAACTTTTTTTTTTTAATAATCATCCTAGTTATTTCTAGAAAAATTAAGTAGTCTGAAGGAGATAATTTTTATATAGTTTAATTTTAAATCTTTGTTAGATAAGAAGTTGAGTAAAAAATTATCTTCTTCTATTAATTTTATTATTTCCCCTCAATTTTATCTTTAGTTTTTTTTGATAGGCTGTGTTGATCTTGAATTGGTCAAGTTATTTGGATGACGCTAATATTTTAATTTTAAACTCAAACTCTATAAAGACTTGAGCCATGATTTTTTCTTGTCAAATTCATTATTTTTTTTTTAATTTTCTTTTTCAATAATCAAGTTATTTTATACTGATTAAATTAACTAGTGCACTTTATAACAATACCTCGAGATTAAATAATGATAAATGGAAAAATTTTAAAGTTGATATACTAAATTAAATTTAATAATAATACTAAATAATTTTTTATAACTTTATTTTTTTTTATGTTCATTTTTATATATATAGAGGGAGCGTAAGAACACAAGCAAATACAACGTAGCCTTGTGAGAAAGAGCATAAACCTTTCATAAATAAGACAATAATTATTTCACAGCATTCTTGACGAAGACAGGTCACTCATTGAACTTGCAACAGCCGCAGCTAAAGCTACAGAGAAGGTAGGATCTTTAGTTAAAGATGCCACATATTCTTCAATGTAGTTCTTGTTGTAGTTATTATTAATCTTGCCGCAGTCTTCCATGGATCTTTTAGAAGGTTTTTCCTTCTGTTCATTACTGGGGCTTGAAAGAGTAAGATCAAGAGCTATAGATGGTACTTGAAGAGGAGGAATTTCGATTGGACACTTGAGGACATGATTAGTTACGGAAATTTTTGATGATGAGCTATTTGGAGAACATAAATATTGTCCATGTGAGCCATTGGGTTCATGGTTGTGTTCTCCATCATAAGTTGCAACAAGTACCGAGTCATCTTCTACACATCTTTGGACCTGAAAACCAAGAATAAATCAAAGAAGACTGGTGTTATCACATGCTCAGTACTGTTTTTTGATTGCACACATGAACCTTGAAGTTGCCCTTTGAAAGCTCTTTCTCGACATAAACTTCAGGATGCTATTTAATTACAGATGTTTTGACTGGTTTTCAAAAGAAAACTCGAGCAGACGTACCTTCTTCTTGACGGGGCAATAAGGAGCCATGGAACACCTGAAGTAAGCTCGAGGTGATGGGTTATCCTTAGTAACCTTCTGGCCATACTTTCTCCATTGATATCCATCTTTCACAATCTAAATTCACATTTGCGAAGGAGCTTTTATTATCATATGTAAGATCTAGGAATCTTCAACTCAAAAACTTCATGTACAAATTATGTATATACCAAACTGACTAGAGGAACTTAATTAATTACCAGGCTCTTGTCATTGGAGTGACTTCTCACCAAGATTCTCGATGCCTTGGTTATGGGAACTTCAAATCTTGCTCTCTTGTTCGAGTCAAGGATTTCATGACAAGCTTGATCTCCATCCGCTAAGTTGCTTGCTGTCTTTTGTTGATGTTCTTCGGTTTCTTGAACCTCGGCTTGAAGAATGCTGAATCTTCTGGTCATAACTCCAAGCATAAATCTAAGACTTTCATTCTCTTTCTGCCTGTGTTCCAACTCGAATTGAAGAGCTTCCACCTGAGTAAGATGACATCTACATCTTGAGAAACATTAACTTCATTTTTCAAGCATTGACCCTAAATTAATATGTACAAACTTTTAGCTATTTCCTGCTCCTTATTTCATTATATGCTCAATGTTTTTCTTTGCCTCCCCCCCTCTATACTCTTATCCAAGTAGTAGTAGTATTCACACACACACACACACACACAACTAGAAGAAAACATACCTTTTCTTTGCAAGAGGGAAAGACATCCATGGTTTATGAGCTTAAGAATACCAAGATAGCTTCAATACTTTACAGTATGGATGGAAATTTTGCCAGGAGTGTTATTAGAAAAGGCAAATAGGAGACGTATAAGCCCTTATTTATAAGTGAATATTGATCTCTCGTGCATAGTGGTTAGAATTTTTTTTTGGAGGACGTTTCGTTCACACAGCCTGCAAGGATGACCAAAAGTAGGTGGCTGCCTTGTCTTAATTAAGGAAATTATAGAAAAAGATTGATAATTTGGTCTTAATTAGTGCTGACTAGTAAAGGGCGAAGTTGTTGAAATCAATCCACGTGTTGGAAAAAATTAGCTAGATACATGAGCTTGTATTCATCAAATATTTAATCCTTTGAATCCTGGGACTAAAGTGAGAAAATCAAACGTAAGATGAATGACATAAGCTTGTTTTAGTAAGTCTAGACTATGGTTACTTTACTTTGGTTCTCCTATTTTCTTTTTTTCTTGGGTCCAATAACGTGTAAAAGGTCACTACTGATTAGTGCCAAAGACTTGAGTCTCCTTCCCTGTTTTCAAAGGACTATGGTTCTCTATTTTCTTTTTTTTTACTTTAATCATTTGTTTTTCTTTCCTTTCTAATTTACATGTTGAGAAAAGTTGTGCCTAGAAGCATTACTAATTAAAAAATAAAAATACGAAAGAATAAAAGAGAAATTAAACGGAGAGAATTAAAGAAGGAATTTCTCTCTCTCTTTTTTGGTTTAAGAGAAAAGAAAAGAATTTTTAGAGGATACAATGAGAAGAATTATGTTAATTTTTTCCAATTCCTTCGCTTATTCATCCCAATTTTAAAGAAAAAAATATGTGTGTAGAAAATAAAATTCAAAGATCCCCCCTTGTATTCATAATTTTAGTATTCAAACAAAGGAAAATGGCTTCATCCCCTTCACATTAACTTAATTTTCCATTTATTTTTCTCAAAAATCAGACACTGATAGGTCATTGTTTCTATGAGCCAACTCTATTAATTTAAAAGATCATAGCACGAAATTATAATCTAAAATGAGGCTATATTCCTTTTGTTGCCCAACCCTAGTTTGGGCCATAACATGCCCGCGCCAAGCTTCAAGTTACATAAAGGCATGTTCGAGCCCAACTCTAAGGTGAGTAAGAGTACATCTATGTTCAACTCCAAGTTGGGTCTGGATGCGACCGTCCCTGATCATTTTTGGGCCTAGTCACGAGCTAGACCCGTTTTCTTTGGGCTTCGGGCGTGGATTGAGCTCAATATCTAATTAAATATGAGGATATTGATATAAAATATACTAAAAACATTTGAAATTAAGATGAAAATAAAAATATATGATTATAGAATAATAAACAACTTTTTTCTTTCCGGAGGGGAAAATATATCTTTTATATGAAATAATACTTAAACGCAGGGGTATATTTATTAAGAAATCATTGAATTAAATACTGTTTATATATATATATATAATAGTAATTTTTTTTATAAAACTTTTTAATTTAGATGTGATGGACTATCTAAATTCTTTCGATGAAAGGTGGTAGTGTTTGATTGTTATTTTTAAATAGAAGAGACGTAGATAATAAAACAGAAACATGTTTGATTAAAAAGACAAAGACATAAAAATAAATATATTTTTAGAACAATTTTAAAGTAAATTTCTATACTTTCAAAACATGAGATATAAAAGGTGATATGTTTTCAGAAACAATATTTATTATTTTTTATTTCTAAAATATCATTGTAAAAAACCCTCAATTCTAAAATTATCTAATTAAGACATGAAATGATAAAAATAATAATTATTATAGTTTTAAAACTCAACTCAAAGGTCGATTTGGGGAAAAACTCAAGTCACTAGTTGAGGCCCGGATCACAGGTAAGATTGGCTCGAGTGAGCTTAAGAATAAAAATGATTAATATCTTAGTTTTAAAATCTAATTTTTGGGGTTGACCTAGGGCAAGACCCAGGTTACGAGTGGGGTTGACCGTTGAGCCGGGTCAACATAAAGACAAAAATGATCATTATCATAATTTTAAAACCTGACTTGGTGTAAGGCCCAGGTCACGTGGAAGGAGGGTCAATGATTAGTACTTAAAAGTGCATATTTATCAAGGTTTTATATCATCATTTTGCACTTAAAGTATCAATAACTCCTTAACTAAAGCATGTTTTATAATAACAAGTCTAATACTATAAAATGCCTTAATATATGGTAAATGTTCATCTTAAATGCAGGCGTATAACATAAATCAAAGGATTGATTGATGAGTTCAAGTATGGAAATTGAAAGGACAAAGAGAGGGCCAAACTTAGAAAAGAGATGTTGGTGTAGTTCAAACTGGAACACTGTTCGGTAATTGGGTCATATCTCGAGTTATAGATGTCCAAATGATCTAAAAGTTTTACACAAATTTGGTAAGACATAGGCCTACAACTTTCATGTTTTCATCAAGATCTAAGAAGGCCGTTTGCAAGTCCAAATTATAGCAACAACGGAGAAGTCTGAATCTGTCCTGCAGCCCGAATACTGTTCAGTGTTTGGCCCATATCTGAAGTTTTAGAAGTCCAAATCACCTCTATTGTTTTTTCCTGGAAAGCTGAGTCAATTTCCTACAACTTTCATGTTTTCAAGTGGACCCAGTTCTGATGCTAGCATTTTCATTTTATTCAGACAAGAAGATAAAGATTTTCACAAAGTCAAAAGTTGGCCACCCACTCAACAATTAGTCATCAAATCAATAATTCTGAATTTTGGCCTATAAAAGGAGGCATTTGCCATGTATTTAGGGGCTTGGTTGTTCAGATCAAGTTCATGCTCTTTATTTCTCTCTTTATATTTTTTGTAATTCTTAAGCTTTGCTTTCATTAATTTCTTGTTTATGCTTTTCATTTGCTTTCCTTTCTTTAGTTAACTTGTATCTTATTTATGTTCTTGTTTTGTTTATTTATGTTTCTCTTCTTCATTATGTTTAGCTAAGTTTATTATGTCAAGGTGAAAATGTTACACTAATGGTGTAAAAACAAGTATAATGTAAACTCAACATGGACCTTAATGTTTAATATTAACATGTCTTATCTTTTTATCTTACTAATTCTTAATACCTTGCTTGTTAAATGGTTAATCTAGATTTGTGTGGTATAACACTTGGTACAACAAATGCTTGGCACTCTCATAGCCCAACCGTATGATATTACCTACACTTGGGCTATGAAAGGAACTTGATTTGTTGTTAACATCAGTTAACATCATGAATTCCTGACAATATTTAAAAGTTTGGTGTTATGTAAATAAGATAATTAATATGATCATGTTAATAATTTATAATGAGCTATTAATGACAAATCATCCGATTGGAACCTCCTTCGTGTGTGGTTTCCAAATTGAGTAATAAGAGTTTATACTATACTTGTTTGAAATACCATTGGTGGATCCTCTAACCTTGACATTTGTTTTTATCATTGTTTAATCTTTACATTAATCTTCCATCTCAAAGTTCTCATTAATTTCTTCCTCTTTTTTTTATTACTACTACTACTACTACTATTCTTCTTCTTCTTCTTATTATTATTATTACTATTATTATTATTATTTACATTCTTGTTATATTTTATGTACGTTAAGTATGCTCTGTGTTTGATCAAGGATCCTGACATTGTTGGTCTTGCCTTGTTTATTTGCATCAGAAATCTGTTTATATTATATAATATATCTCTTTGATCTTTTCATAAACTCAGTATATAGGCTGGAAACCTGTGACCCGATCTTTTAGATCATTCTCAGGTATAACAACGCCACGTACTGAGTATTATTATTATTACTATTACTATTAATATTATTATTATTATTACTACTATTATTGTTGTTATTATTGTTGTTGTTTTATTAATTATAATTTATACAATTAACCTCTCTGTGGTTCGATCCCGGTCTTGCCGGGTTATTTATTACTTCGACACTCCTGCACTTGGGAGAAGACATCAATCTTTTGGTCGTGTCAGTCAACATAAAATAAAAATGACTATTATTGTAGTTTTAAAACTTGATTCTGGGGTCAACTTAAAACAAGGTCTAGGTCACAGGTTAACCCGGGTCAATGTAATGATAAAAGTTGTTATTATCATAACTTTAAAACCTGACTTAGAGGTCAACCAGGGTAAGGTCTAGGTCACAGGTCAGGAAATCAACTTGGGTTGACTCGAGTCAACGTATAGATAAAAATAATTATTATCATAGTTTAAAGCCCAACTCGGGAGTCAACCCGATGCAAGGTTCATGTCACAAGTTGGGAGGGTTAACCCAACCAACCCAACTTCTTTTTAAAAAATAATCGAAGCAACTTTGTTTCGAGCATATTTTTTTTATTTAAAATTCAACAGGTTTTTAACCCTAGTTTTATCCCGGGTTGACCTGAGTTTTTGATCGGGTCAAGTCGAGTTAATTATTCCTTTATTTTTTCTTAAACTTGGATCAATTCAGGCCTTAGGTTAACCCGTTAAGTCATTCATGCTTTTATAATTAAAGTTATTATAATATTATTAATTTCAACACTCAATATAAACTAAAGTAAAAAAAAATATCTATTTTAAAAAAATATATGTAAGTTTAAAAAAATATTTATTAATGGTAAAATAGATTTTTTTATATTTTACTATGTTTTGTCCAATATAACCAAACAGGATACAAAGACAATCACTTTGTATTCTACATTACTATCAAATGCATTTATGTTTTCGTTTCATTTTCTATCTTATTTTTTTTGTTTTTACTATTTTTTTTATTTGGAATAGTAACCAAACGCTACCTTTGTGAACAAAAAAAAAAATAGGCGGAAGAGAAAAAAATCTACCATAATTTTTCCTTTTTTTCAAATGGGATCGTGAATTTAGGAGAATGTAAACAATTTTCTATTCAACTACGGGACATCTTTTTAGCAAGAATTAATCAACGTATAGATACCTTTCACACACACAGTCTACAAAATATTCTTCATACCTTTGTTCTTTAGTCAATTAGAAAATCAACGAAAATTTGGGCTTCATATATGATGTAGTTACCCTCTTAATTCGTCTAATTTAAGTGTTGATTTTTTTCAATGTTCAATCTCCATCATTTAAATGTGAATATCCTGATTCTATGTCATGTTTTCAATAAAAAAAATTGAACTTGAAATCTTTTAGAAAGATGAGATATAAAAGCAAATTAAACTCGATGCCATGCCCACTTCTTAATTAATACTAATTAATTAATAGCAAATATAATCATAGTCTAAGCCAACTAAACCATGTTATGATTTGTTGTCATACTAAAAGGTTTTTGGCATATCCGTGGATAATCAATTGACTTTGGAGTGACCTAGATAAGATTTTCCACCAAAAAGGCTTGAATTAAGTAACTAAAAGTTCGTATTAGTTCCCCCTTCGAATCAAATAGAAAAATGTGAACACATAAAATTGAGTAAAGTTGAAGGTTAAGATATGCAAACTTTACAAGTGGGCAGTGTTTGATTTCGAAGATATAGAGGGGATATGTTTTTAAAATTGTCTAAAAAATATATTTATTTTATATTTTCATCTTTAATTCTCCAATTAAAAATGTTTCTGTCCCTTTAATATCTATTTTTTGAAACATCAATGATGAAACATAATCTAAAAAAAACATACGGTCCAAGTTAAAAAAGATTTAAATTGCTTTTTCCACATGGGAGGCGCATTTGAGAGAGAATAGTCGAATACCTGTGGTTCTTTTTTGACAAAACCAGGAAACTCAAGATCTCCAAACCAACAAATCTTTGATTAATTTCTTTACATGACGGCTAAGACAGCCTGTTTCAATGATGTCTGAATTCTGCTAATTAATGCAAACAGACAGAATCTTTGGACAAATGAGACTGCTTGATAATAATCTGGTCCAATGAAGAATATAGTTTTCGTTAGACTATTCCATGAAATTCGACTGAGGAAACCACACGTGAGTAGGAGGTAGAAATTTTGCTGAAAAACAATATATTTTCAACAAGACAAATAGTATATTTTCAGCAAGGTAAATAGTGATACACACTTCCTAGACCTAGATCAGCTCAGTGATTGTCGACTCAAAACATGTTCAACCCAATTTTTAATTTAGATTAAGTATTAGAAAACATTAACTTAAAATTGATTTATATAGTTTGGCTCGATAGATTAATTTACGGCTCGGTTAACTTAGTTAAAATTTATAAAAACTTGTTAGCTAGATTGGTTTAGTTTTTTTTATTAATTTTTATTGAATGATACGGTAACAATAAAGATTTGTTCTAAAAAAAAATAAAAGAGAGAGAAAAGTTTGAAAAAAAAAACTTGCATCATTAATTTTTCCAAATGTTTTAATAGAGAGTACGTATAATTTGTATGTGGACACGTTTTGATTTTCCAAGAGGAAAAGCTTTTTCCACATTCACAAACTGAACATATTTTATGCATTTTACATATACAATAAAAGCTGGAAAATGAAGTTGGTGTCGTTGGTGCTGTTCTCATTCATAAGTCACACAAGAATATAATTTTGCGTGAGGTTGGACGCGACGACTGCTAGAAATGGGACCGGCCAAGGCGGGCTGGAAGGTGTAAAAGAGAAATTCGAATGTAGAATTTAAAAAGGAAAAAGGGAAAACGATAAAAAATAATTTCACCTATGTTTCAAAATCTAATATATATAATTAAAATATTATTTAGTGTATGAGAAAGTGATATGTTAGAGAGCTGCAAACAAAATTATTTTTAGAAAATTTATGATTTGGATCATAGAATAGACTATGCCAAATAAGTTAATTTTATTTTAATTAGATGAGAAAAAAAAGAGTAATGATAACAAACGAACCTAAACTTAAAAAAAAAATGATCAAGATAATTTGAATTTTTTTTTCAAAAGGAGAAAAAAAATAGAGTTTAAATTTCAGCTAATCAAATATGGAATAACGAAACTAGGTAAGAGAGGGACCAAAAAACATGCCCAAATTAATTAACCTCAATTAGTATGATAAACATGTAACTTAAGTAATAAGAGAGGAGGCAATTGGGTTAACCCATCAAACTTACAACTCGAGTCATGAGATTAAGATAAACCTTTTTTTTAATAAAATAATGTTGAATGATAAAATTGAAAAAAAATAAGTTAAAAAACAAAAAAAGGTTGTCAACTCACGTTAACTTTTCAAATCCATGACTTAAATCATTAGACCGAACCCATCATATATGAAAAAAAAATCATAAAGCCCAATTCTCAACTAATCAAATGTTGAAGGATGAAGTCATGAAAAAAAATTATACAAAAAGATATAAAATAAAAAATAGCAAATAAAAGATTGAGGATCAAAATTGAAATAAAAATAAATTAAAGGACAAAATTGATAAGAAAAACCACCTTAACAAAGGGAAAAAAAATAAAAAGAATGAGAACTACATTGAAAACAATTACCATAAATTTGGATTAAAGAATGAAATAGAAAACAAATAAAAATTGTACAAAAGTTTTTTTAAAAAAATAAGAAAAAAAAAAATTTGACCAAATTAGAGAAAAACAAATACACCACAAATTTGGATTGAAAAAAGAAATTGAAAATAAATAAAACTTTTACAAAATGGTTAAGAGCAAAAATTAAAAATCAAAATAATAAAGACCGAAGTTAAAATATCAATAACTAAGAGGCCAACTCGCATTAACTTTTCAAATCCGTGACTTAGATCATTAGACCGAACCCATCATATATGAAAAAAAATCATAAAGCCTGATTCTCAACTAATCAAATGTTGAAGGATGAAGTCATGAAAAAAAATTATACAAAAAGATATAAAATAAAAAATAGCAAATAAAAGATTGAGGATCAAAATTGAAATAAAAATAAATTAGAGGACAAAATTGATAAGAAAAATCACCTTAACAAAGGGAACAAAATAAAAGGAATGAGAACTACATTGAAAACAATTACCATAAATTTGGATTAAATGATGAAATAGAAAACAAATAAAAATTGCACAAAAGTTTTTTAAAAAAAATCAGAAAAAAAAGAATCTGACCAAATTGGAGAAAAACAAATACACCAAAAATTTGGATTGAAGAAAGAAATTGAAAATAAATAAAACTTTTACAAAATGGTTAAGAGCAAAAATTAAAAATCAAAATAATAAAGACCGAAGTTAAAATATAAATAACTAAGAGGACAACTCTGAAATTTTGAATGTCCAGCGTGTTTTTCAAGGGAAGAGAGAGGAAAAAAAAGAAAAGAAAACTTCATTGCTGCCTCGCTTCACCCTACCATCGTTGCCACGCTTTGCCCCCACCAGGAAGAAGATGCCATGGCAATTCCATCGATACAACATGGAGATTTTTTAAGCATCAAGAGGTGCTGCATGCACTGCTATAAGGCTACAAATGCCTCACACACGTTGGCACGTGCGGTGCATACCCTAACCTCTTTTTAAGTTTTAATAATATTTTGTGTTTATTAAATGACTAAAGTACCCTTGGCCAACTTGAAAATAACAAAAAAAAACTAGAGTGAAAAGACAAAAAAACCCTTAAATGCAAGCATTAAAATTTTTAATATAAAGGACGCTTGAGTCATTTTATTGTGTGTAAAGAAGTGAAAAGACTAAAGAGCCCCTAAATAACATAAGTAAATTCTTTTCCTTTTAAGAGTTGTCGCATGTGTGCGGCATCGCGGCAATCGCTCTCTACACTCATGTGTGTGTGTATCTGGAAAATATGGGGAGACAAGGAATTCTTGTCTCTTATCAGTGGAAAAATAGAATGGGAGTCGCCACCTAGTATTCTGGTTACTAGGAATCCTAACTGGTCTTAGAGATCGGGTACGGAGACTGGTTGCGTAAAGGAAAGGTATTAGCACCCCAAATACGCCCTATCTAAGGTAAGCTGCATTGTTTTGTTATCTGATAAAAATCTAAGGTTTTGTCATGTTTTTTAATTGTTGGTCCGTCTATGGTTCAAGAAAAGCCCTCCTCAGTAAGGAGGTTCTTATCTTATGGAGCAAAGCCTAACCATTCTAATGTCCATAAAAGAAAACTACCTTTTCAATATCGGGAGTCCGTTTTACGTATAAATTCATATTCCCTGATATTAAAAAAACAAAATAATTTTTTTGGAATTTTTGAAATATTGACCAAGTTCTCGTGACTTTTAATAAACTGGTTATTAAAGCCACAATGCATGCTAAAACATTTTTTTTTTGAAGTTTTATTTGTTATATGAAAATATGATGTGATTTTTTTCTTTGAGAGACTTGGCCGTATGCATGAAAACAAAACACTTTTTTTTTAAGACTTGACAAAAACCAGGTATTTTAATACTGGATTTGTATCTTTACAGTATAAAAATACAAACCGATATTAATCAAAATGTAGTAATGAAATTACGGAAAATCACAGATTTTTTGAAAGTTTTTTTTGGAAATTTGAATTTTTTTAGATCGGACGCGGCCCAAAAGGAGACTGGGCTGAAATCGGACCAAAATGAAACGAGCCTACTTTCTACAGGGCTCAGCCCAGCCGCATGGGCTGGGCTGATGTTCCAGCCCGAAATGAACATAGACTGGTTACTGTGCTCATGCACAGTAAACAGTTAATTAATTAGCCGGTTATTGTGCACCTGCACAGTAACTAGCTAATTAATTTCTTGCTTGCAGAACATGCACAGTGCACGTTCTGTATGCAAGAAGATGAACAACCGAAGGTGACAAAGGGAAGAATTACCTGGGATGATGAGCCTGGATAGATGGGTTGACGGTGGTGCTGGTGGCCAATTCGGTGATGGTGTTGCTGCGACCTTCTTCCTCCTCCCTGCTGTTTCGGTGCTGCGTTTTCTCTTTGTTTCCTTTACTCCCTCTATCAACAACGTTCTTCTCTCTCTGCAGCGGCTTCGTGGAGATTCTGGTGGTGGCGGCCTGGGGAGTGGCTTGGATGGTGGTTGGCCTTTCTTCCTCTTTTTCTCTGCATTTTTCTTCAGCTCTGTTCGCCTCTGTTTTCGTTTCTTCCTTCTGCTTCTCACGGGGCTGTTGTCGACTGGGAGGGCAATGGCAGCTGACGATGATGCTAGTGGAGGTGGAGAGGAATCCAACGACACCTCACGGTGATTATAAAGGTGGCAGTGGCTGGGAAGCCCGATGACAGCAGCGGTTTTCTTCTTCTTCTTCCCCGTGCAGAGGCGCAGGTTGCTGCCTTTTCTTCAATGGTGCAGCAATGAGTGGGAGGAAGATGATGAGCTGAGGAAGGCTGACTATGGCGTGGGCAATGCTGCTGTGTTTGTGCTCCTGGTGGCGTTGGTGTCGTTGCAGCCGGCTGTAGTCGCTCTTCCTCTTCTCTTCTGTCGTTGCTTCTTCTCTCTGTTTTTGTCACCTTGTTTCTCTCCAAACAATTCTTTGTCTCTCTCTTGGTTTCCCCTTCTTTTCCTTTTTTTTTTTCACTGATCCCCCCGAGCTACTCCCCTCCCAAAAACAAACTCTCCCCTCTGTATTTATAGGCAGCCGGGGGAGAGGTTCACCATACCCTGTACAACCACAGGGCATGGTGGCCGGGGCATGGGTCTTCTGATTTTCATCATGGTGGGGGGCATGGGTCTCCTGTTTCTCCATTAATGAGGGTATGGGTTGTGTAAGTAGTTAGGCAAGTGGGGAGGTAGAGAAGGAGAAGTTAGGGGGAAAAGATTTAAAATCTTCTTCTCCCCTGTCTCTGCATTTGCATGGGAGAAGAAGCTGCACTGTGTCGTTCAAAACGGCACCGTGCATTTTTTTTTTTTAAGAAAAGGAAAAAATTTTGGAGTGATCCAAAAATGGGTTATGACAAGAGTAAATTAATAATTTTACCGTATGTTTAAAAATAAAAAAGACAATTATAATCTCTATTCATATGATAATGACTAATAGACCATATAAAAGATTTTTTTAAAAAAAAAACTTAACATCAAGGCCATTGGATTTTCTTTCTTGAGAAGGGCAAAACAATAATTATACTATAGTAGTGACTGAGTCTATAATGAATTTGACTTCCCTTTTATTTATTTTTTAATATTTTGAGAAGGGAAAAACAATATTTACAATGAATAGTAAATTGAGCAAACTTTTGTATTTTTTTAAAATATTTTGGAGAAGGACAAAATGATATTTATATTACAGCAATAAATAATAAACTGAGTCTATATACATAATTAATTTACCTTCCCCTTTAAATTCTTTTTATACATGTTCAAACTCTTCATAATTTATTTATTTTTCTAAAAAAAGAACACTAGTGAACTAGCAATTTTATTCGGTTTGGTCTCTTATTATTAATATTATTATTTTCCCATAAAATGTTAACCAAATTTGAATATTTGTAGTCAAAATATGGTGGGCCTAACTGGCAAGGATAAGATAAGAACCTTGAAATATAATCAAAATCAAAATAAAAAAAAGAGAATGCCTATTCAAGGTACATGCAAAAGTCTTCCTTTTATACTTTTCGAGTCAATGCTGATTTGAAGTCAAGCACTTAT
Source organism: Populus simonii (assembly GCA_007827005.2). Classification (NCBI taxonomy): domain Eukaryota; kingdom Viridiplantae; phylum Streptophyta; class Magnoliopsida; order Malpighiales; family Salicaceae; genus Populus; species Populus simonii. The sequence goes on from CM017481.2 coordinate 1,402,694, forward strand.
TAATTAGAAGCCCAATCCATGCACGAAACCATCCCCTACCTACACCACAATCTTGACCATTGTTTCAGTCTTCTATTTTTATCATTACCTGCCCACCACAAAGGTGCACCTCCTTTGTTCACAAACCCGGCTCATGGTCCGATTCAATGATCCAAGATTGAGGGAATGAGTCAATTCACGAGTCAATAAGTTGACCCGATTCAACTATTTTTGTTTTTTAGTTCTTGTTCATAACAACATCGTTTTGACCAAGTCACCTGAATCAAGAATTGACCCACTAATTTACCTATAAAAAAATCAATTCCATTCAGACCGCGAGCCAACCCTCACAAGTTTCAAAATGTGTGTACAAGTGGTATTATCTTTTATTTTTTGCTCTTAAGTTTTATAGTCCGGTACAAGTCATGTATTAAATTGATTCAAGATTTTTTTTTTTCTTTTTTTTGTCTCTCCCCCAAGAGGAGGCGATGTCATAGGGCTTAAGTTGTTTCATAGTTACTAAGAATATTGAATTGGATCCAGCTCTTAAGCTAAGGTCCAACCAGGCCTTAAACCCATGGTCCAAATTAATCATGCAAGAAGAGCTGATGGAGTTTTGTTAATTCAAAATTAATCTTAAATTAACCCATGGTCCAATTGTATGTGCCTATATATATATATTAGAGGCTATGAAAAAAAAGCTTGTATGATTTAGAAATAATTTAAACTTAACTCTAAGAAAAAAATCTATTGTTCTAATTTTTTTTTAACTTTTTGAAAGAATTTATCTTATAAATGCACTAAATTAATCATAAAACATGCTAGAAAATGTATCATTGATACACAAACGGATTCCAAAATCCCTCTTACCCTCCAAACCCTCAAATAAAAAGAAAATTAATCATAAAAGTTGTGTCTTGAAAGACTTGGTTCAATGGTCAAGGAATATTATTTATCCAAGCAATTCTTTGAGAGTATGGAGATGATATCTTTCGATGTCCACACATTTCAATCTCTTCATCCTCATCCTACCTAGATGATGATAATGATTCCTTCTTGCCATCTAGAAAAAAATAAATATGCCATTCCCATCCTGAGTATATTGCCAGACTTTATTGTACAAGAAAGAATACTGTGGAAATTAAGAGGGTGTTTCTATGTGTCGTGATAGTTGCTTTTTAAAGTATTTTTTGTTTGGAAATACATCAAAATAATATTTTTTTTATTTTTTAAAAATTAATTTTGACTTCAGCACATCAAAATAACCTATAAATACAAAAAAATATTAATTTAAAGCAGAATAAATTATAATTTTTTTTTGTTAAAAACACTTTTAAAATACAAAAAACAAAAATTATCACTCACTTACTCATGAGACAATTATATTCAGCTATTGACAAACATAATCTCAGGAAACATGGGAGCCGTATTCAAAAAATTACATGTCTATATATATTTTTTATTTTTTAACATCATCAAATCAAATGTATAAAAAAAATAAAAAATATTAATATTAAAATAAAAAAATATTGAAGAAACCAGTAACAAAATGAAACGTGGGAGAACGGGCATGAAGTGGACAGGAGCCTAGAAGACTCGGTAAACTGGAAGGGTGATGGGTGCCCACGGTTTTTACGCGTAATGTCGTGATGGTCACAGTAATAGACAGCAACGTACCACCACCTTGTCATTGTACTCCTAACCTCTCCTCGTACTATCATCAGACCACTTTTAATTTATTTATTTTTCAGCATATAATTTTAATTTATGCTATACATAATTAAACGAGGACCATAGAAGTTGTTACTTTGCTTCTTTTTATGCCGTGGCAAGGGGTGCATTCAGTACTGTTACTGAATGCCACCTCACCTAGGGAGTTAAATCAACTTCCAACCTAGGTTGAATTTTAAATTATGTTAGGTGGGATGTGACTCGGGTTTACTGATGTGACTCGGATTTAAATATTATTTTATTGTTTTAAATTATTTTTAAATTAATATTATTTTAAATTAATTAGGTTTAATCTTAATTGATTAACCCATGTAAGTTGAATTTTAAACTAAGTCATAAGTTAGGTCAAGATTAATAAATTTAATATTAAGCAATTAGGTTGTCACTCTTCTATTGTGATATTGAGTGTTTTTTAATTAAAAATATATTAAATAATATCTTTTTAGATTTTATTTTAAAATTTATAATATCAGCATAACAAAATCATTTAAAAGTACATAACAATATCAATTTAGAACCTGTTTATTTCGAGTAAAATATTTTAAAATATTATACATAAAGATGTTTTTTAAGTCAAATATTTAAAAATATTTTATATGTAAAGCATTTTATGGAAAAATATTTTACATATAAAATATTTTTTGTAAAATAAATAGACTCTTAATTTTTTTTAGATAGAAAATAATTTAAAAAATATTTTTAAAAACAGATGCTATTATAAAACGAACTCTAAGAAAACAATCAAATTGGCGCCAGATAATGGACTTGCGACATGTAGCTATTGATAAATTCTGGAAATTGCAGTGCTACTGTAATTTTCAAAGACATCCTAAACTTAGTACTTCTTCAATATTAATATTTAGAAGGGGCGATCAAAAATTGAAAAACTAATTAAAACGATAAAATTAAAAAAATCAAACTGTAAAAAAAACCGATTAAACTGATTAAAATTTTAAAAAAACCGACCGGTTCTGTTTTGGTTTTATAAGTTCAAAATCAAAAAAATCAAACCGAACTGAACTCAAACCGGAAAAAACCGAGCAAAACTGGAAAAAACCGAGCCAAATCGAAAAAACCGAGCCAAACCGATTTGAACCGGTTTCTGTTTTTTTTAAATAATTTGGGTTTGATTACTTTTTTTATATATAAAAACCGAACCGAACGGAACTGAAAATAATCACCCCTAACATTTAGAATCTCTTTAAAAATGATAAATAGATTTTTGCTATCTTGAAAACTATATACTAACGGTATACACTAAATTTATCTTTACCCAATGCTAGCATAATTATGCAAATATCAAAAAAAAATTCTTCGATAGTATTTAATTATTGTTTCAAAATAAAAAAAAACTGAAAATATGAAAAACAAAAACATATTTAATTGTGGAAACAAATACAAAAATAAGTTTTTGCCTATTTTTAAAGACAATTTTTAGCCAATTCTAGATCCCTCTGGAAAACAAAATATAGAAAAACATAGACAAAACCAAGTTAATTTTTTTTTTCTCAGGAATATCCCTTTAAACTTTTTACAATTTCAGTCACTATCCTTACATTTAGTTTGAACCATAGATTTTAATTAGCTTAATTTTTAAAATTCAATCTAAAAATTAGAAAATAAAAAATTATAAGAAATATGTTAAATCTTAACTAAAAATGATTAAGAGGTAACTAAAAATGATTAAGAGGTAGGGATTGAATGATAACCAAAAATATGTATATATTATAAAATCATTATCTTGCATTTTCAACCATGTTAGTTTTTTTACTTTGTACTAGTGTAAATATTTTATTTTATACATGATTGATTTAATTATTTATTTTATTATTAAATATGTTTGAAGAAATGATTTAATGACCGAGTAAATCATAATTTAATTATATTATCTTTTTATCAATAAATTATAATTTTTATGTTGATTAAAATTTATTTCTATCATGATTTTGATGAATGAAGAATTTACCGTTTTAGTTAATTAAACAAATATTAATACTTATTATAAACTAAAGTAGAAATAATGATCTCTATATATTATTTTAAATATTGCAAGTTTGGTGATAATATATATTAAGAATAAAATTGACTTTTTTATATTTTGTTCCCTCATCAATCAAATATAATATAGAGACATTTACTTTGTCTTGTATACTATTACCAAATACATCTACATTTCTGTTTCTATTGTGCCATTTATTTTAGCAGTCTGTATTTTTTATACAGTGTAATTACCAAATAGCCTTTGAGATCAACTTTTTTTTGCCTGAGGTCAAGAGGTATTTTTGAATTTTTTGACCTCGTTTTTTTTGTTGCAATTATCGCGTGGGGTTTAAGGTGTTTCGGTCTTTTGATAAATAAAAAAATCACTGACGCGTGCAGAGCATGGGCCAGTAAGTAGGAGGCGCTCACACATTTCTAGAGGCATGTGCGACGCCTCCCAGTGGTTGTTGGTCGCTACCTTTTGAGGTGGTGTCCAAAGCCTTGCGCAACCCTCTACACGGTGGGCCGTAGTATGTCATCAAACGGGTCACGATGAAGCTCTGGCTATAATGTTTCTCTGCCCCCTTCTTTTCTCTCTCTTTCACCTTAAAAGGTTTGTTAGCCTTAAAAAAATGCAAAGTGGTCCTCAGTCTCTTAATTGTTTTGAATTTGATTTATTTGTTTTTCAATTTTACCCTTGAAATTTGATTTATTATGTTTTTTTTTTTATCAAATCTTATCCTTATTCTTTTGATTTCTATTTATTTTGATTTTAATATTTTTTTCTAATTGGATTTTATTTTTTGATTTAATCCTTAATCATTTGATTTTAATTCTTTTTTGTTGAATTTGATCTTATTGAAATTCTTTTTATTTTGAGTTCTCTTCTTAATTAATTTTTTTTGGCAATTTCATACCTCATTTTGTTGAATACTTTAAGGGTAGTTAAAAATTTTTTATATAAAAAAATAATAATTAAAATTTCTATGTAGGATGCGTCATGGATAATTTAAATGTTTTTTAGTAAAAATAAAATAAATTATTAGGCATGACAGTCAAATCCAAGTTTGTTGGGTCTCGTATGACCGCCAGACCCAAAGAGTTTAAAATATTTTCTATATTTTTAATTTTTTTTGATATTTTTAAAAAAGTGATATTTACTCCCTTACAAAAGAGCGTGCGCATATATATATATATATATATATATATATATATATAATTCAAAAACTAATACTCCACTAAAAGGCATTGTATTTTTTCAATTCGTACATTTCAGTACTGGTCAGTGTGTTTTTGGAATGTTTGGCGATTAGTTTGTACCCTTTCAGAAAACAAATCATCCACGAAGACTGCCTATACTATACTTTCTTGTTCTGTTATGTATGATATAAGTGATTATTCCTGTTTCAAAGTAATAGAGAAGAACTAATTATAGAAATTAATCATTTTGCAAACTATAGAAGAATTAAATAAACTCTACGATTTATTTATTTTTTCACTTTAATTATAAGTTTCAAACTCATATGATATATGTACGTACATCGATCACTCACATATATATAATTAAATATTCGAAGTAATATATAAAATTCTAATTTTTTTTAAGTAATTTCACCATTTCTCAATCCGAGTCTGGTTGAATCTCCCAGAGATAGCAGCTGCTAGTGCAGCTGTAAAATTTGGATCTCTTGTCAAAGAAGACGCCATTTGCTGGACCAAAATTTTTTGAAGTGCAGGCACTTCCATTTCTTGAACAGTCTTTGTAGCAGTATCTCCATGCCTTCCACTTTGGATCAAATCAAGGGTTACAGTAGGAGCTGAGCTTCTGATCGGTGATTGTGTGGGAATTGGACCAAAATTAGAACCGTGGCTCGAGACTATTGATGGTTCATGTTGAGAGTGGCTAGCATGGTTGTGCTCTCCTTCATAAGTTGCTACCAAAATAGAAGGGTCTTCAGCACTTCTTTGGACCTGAAAAAACCAAGTAAAATCTCTCGTAAGAAATCTCAAATATCCCTCTAATCATGAGCAATAATCATAATAGAAAGCAAATTGAAGAGGAGGTGAAAGCACTATATTGTGTTAATTATAGATAATTACCTTCTTCTTGACAGGGCAACTTGGGGCAAATGAGCACTTGTAGTAAGCCCTAGGAGAAGGATTGTCTCTGGTCACCTTTTGGCCATATTTTCTCCATTGATATCCATCCTTCACAACCTAAACATAAACCAAGTTTATTCATATTAGAAGGAAGGCTAATTAAAGCCCTAATAGACATCTTGATTTTTACACAAAATTAACCACATCATTAGCAACAAGATGTTGATTGATCAAGGAACTTACCAAGCTTGCATCGGATTCAGTAGTCCTAAAGTAAGTCCTTGAAATCTTTGATTTCAGATTCTCCTTTGGCCTTTTACTTGACTCTTCATCAATAGAACTGCTCTCTGCATTTCCTCCACTTATTCCATTAATCACGATGCTATAATCTTCACTCTCAGCCTTTCTCTTCCTTGATGATATTGGTGTACTGAGTTCTTTTACAGAATTCTTGCTCACCAAATCAGCTAAATGTTTTTGCAAAGCCATATAGTTATCGCACACAACACCAAGCATTTCTGTCAACTTCTTGTTCTCACTACTCATCCGAGTCAACTCTTCAACAAGAACACCAACACCATCCTGAGAATGATAAGAAAAAAATTTCTGATTTAGTATACTTGCTTGGAGGATGAAAGATCAGAAGACAGTAATCCAGAAGCAAAAGTGATAGAAACTACTGACCTCATTTTTAACTTGTAATTTCTGTTCAAGTACCCTAGTAGAATATCCCTCGAATTTTTTGATTTTCTGATTCAAAACAGAGTGATAAATCCTTTTAGCGCATATATACACATGACAATTATATATCAAGACCAAGAAAAACCGGGAAAGATCGAAGAACTGAGAGCTGAATATCCAATAAGGATATCCTTTAAATATATATACTGTATGAAAAAGAAGCAGAAGAACTCACCTGAACTTGAGTGCTTTCATTGACATGCTTGAAGGGATTGATGTTGAGATCAAGAGAAGTGTTCACCCATGACGATTCCATTGATGAATTAGTTATGAATCTCTTTCTTGAAGAAGCTAGCTCTAAGTATATTTATACAAACTTAGTGCAGGAGAAATTAGAATTTGACACAAGATAACTAGCTAGCTAGCTAGCTAGCTGGCAAGCGAGTGTGGTCTGAAATTGGTCAAGTGAATGAGAGAAACACGCAAGAATGATCAATATTTATAGAAAAAGTTGGCTTTTCAATCAATGGCTTGGCTTGTAAGGAAAGTCCCAGGAAGAAGCAGGTGATAAACAAGGAGACAAAAAAGTGGGAAAGCCACGATTAAGTCATGGTTTTCGTCCTCACAGGTTGAATATATATTTTGAATTCTTTTGTGGCATGTCGACGTCAAGGACTGTACATGGCCCCGGTAATGAATTGAAGAAGCCAATTCAAGTGGGAATTTTCTGAACATAGAGAAGCTTTTAATGGTGGACTTTGAGCTCGTGGACTTAATTTGAGCTCCTCGCCCCCCTAACTTTCCATGTTCTTTCATTTTTTTATTAATAAGTTAGAGCGTGTTTGGCAGTGCGGTAGCGATTGCTTTTTAAATAATTTTTCGTGCTGAAATGAATGTAAATGATGTTTTTTTATTTTTTAAAAATCATTTTTGACCTCAGTACATCAAAACGATCCAAAACATATAAATCATATTAAATTATAACAAAAATTTTTTTTTAAATTTTGTGGGAACGCGGTTTCAACCGCGTTCCCAGACGAGTTCTTTTAATGACAATACTTGTAAGAATTAATGGCTCTCGCTCTGCTGTGATTACCTAGAAAATGGCCTTGTATCGATCCTAAGTTCACTCAATAATACAAGAACTAAAAGATGATGATGATTCCGAGATCAATTCTGGCTTTTGTTCAATGGGAAAATCGAGGGTTGAATGCTAGATTCCTACTCTAATAAATATATAGGTAATTAGAAGGTTATTTGTAATTATAAATATAAAAAACGTTCAGAAATGTATTGCAATATTAAAATAATTGAAAAACATTAAAAAAATATTAATTTAAAACAAATATATTTTTAAAAGGCACCCCTTACGTAATTGAAGACGCAATATAAAAAAAAAAAGTAGTTATAAAAACTCAATTTCAATGTGTGAAATTAAACTGATCCGAAAATATTCTGTATTTAATTTGTCACCCAAGAAATGAAAGGAAAAAAAAAGAAGAGAGAGGCGCAAAATTATTTTCATATTATCTTTTTGGGTCTTGTTTCTATTTGACTCAGAAAGTAGAAGGGAAGCAGAACGCGGATTTGAAATGATTGGACTGCCGGTTTTCAATTTATGTTTTTTTGACCTCTTTGCTTGAATTTAATTGGGCTTGATTCCCTGTTTGACACTCTTTTATTTTCTGACACTGCTACAAGCTACTGTTTTCGTCGCCAATGGCAGATTTCGATAACTAGTAGATAGGTGCCCAGCCCTCACGCAGACAGCCGAAGTACTACGTGTGTGAAGATCTGTGTCCAGCACAGAGACAGGAGTCTAAACACCACGCGGGAGTAGAGGTGTCCCAGCACTGTTACAAGAGCCCAAGGGCAACATATTATAAAATATTTATTTATAACATAAAAAATAATATTTTTAATATTAATAGTAAATATTCATAGCATAAATAATAATATTTTTTATATTAAAACTTTGAATCATTATAAGAATAATAATATTAAATAATAATAATAATATTTTTAAGATGAGTACTTTGTATTCTAAAAAATATAATAATATTGACAATGCAAATTATAATATTTTTTATATTAATACTTAGAATTATTAGTATTTTTAATAATACTATCCGCTGATTCACTCTTTATTTTCATAAAAAATGCTATAAAAAATTATAATATAAATAATAATATTTTGTTTCAAATTTATAATTATTTTATTAATAATATTAATTATAATAAAAATAATAATATTTCTAAAAAAAATAATATCTAGAATCCTAAGACCCATGAATATTGAGCCTTGATGAAGAACCCAATAGAATTGAGTCCTTATACTAGACCAATCGATCTTAAATCCTGACGCAAGACTATTTTTTATTTTTATTTGTTTATTTATGATTTTGCATTGTTTAAATTGTTGAGATTAAAAATAAATTTTAATATATTTTTAAATAAAAATCATTTTAAAAACTATTCTTATTACAACTTCAAATAGTATCTTTATCTTCAAGAGACGACACGCATGAACTGCGAGGATAAAACGATGATCCAACAAGGTAGCTAAACTAATCAGTAGGTTTTTGGCTTTTGGCAGCTTGTACTAGTTGTGTAGTTTAGGTAGCAAATATCATGGGTGTCTTCAAGATTTTTATAATGATAATATTAAATTGTTTTTTATTTAAAAATTTATTAAAATTATATATTTTTTTATTTTTAAAAATTATTTTTGATATTAGTATATTAAAATGATCTAAAAATATTAATTAATATTCATTGAAGATTATAAATAATATTAGATTATTTCATCTTATTTTCATATTAATTATTGTAGTCCTTTGATTGCTATTGGAAAGACTTACTTATAAAGTTTATAATAAAAACTTACTTATATATTGTAGTCCTTCATGACTTCACTAAGAAATGAATACAGAAATATTCAAACAAATCAGAAAACTTACTTATATAATAACGTCCCTAGAAAAAAAAAAAAACTTTATAATAAAAAAGGTATAATCATATAGCTAAAACAGCTCGTATAAGAGCCAAATAAAACAATACAAAGAAGATTAGCTCAGCTCTGCGCAAGGATGACATGCACAAATATTAATTACATAAGGTAATTATTGAGATGTTTAAGGAAGTTCTGTTAATTAAGGTTGCTTCTTCAATATAAAATCGATCGGGGCAAATTACTAACAATTAATTAATACAAAGAAGGGTGTCATTCAACATGAACAAACAGGCGCAGCAATCAAATTCTAATTAATTGTTGATGGCGGACTATATATAAAGATATATAAATTAAAGTCTTATCTTACTTATATATATATATATATTCTAAAGGGGTTTGTTGAATACAATGAGTATCTAGGAGTTGATTTTTTATATATTTATATCATATTTATTACTTATAAATATCTTATTTATCAAGCTTTGAATATATCTTATTTATTAAATTTTAAGTATTTATACGGATATTCTTCATCTGACTACTATTTATCTTTTAATAAAAACTAAAATAGCAATATTTATATTTGAAATATTATATTGGGTTTGTTATAATTAATTAATTATCACAAAGGAGGGTGTCATTCAACATTACAAGAAGGCAGAAAGCAAATTTTAATTAGTTGTTGATGGTGTACTATATATAAATATAAATAAAAAAATATCATGTGTTATTTAATATATATCCAAGTATTCTAAAGGGGTCTCTTCTTGACTCCTTATTCCATATTAAATATCATGAAAAAATAATAAATATCATAAATACGTGTAAGAATATTATATCTTGCATCTTGTTCACCACAAGAGCTTAAATCACACATGAATTTATAAATATAAATATGTTTAAAAATTATTATATCTTGCATCTTCGTTTTAACATATAGATAGACTCATATTTTAGTTATAAAAGGACAAGAATGACACCATTTGAATGATATAATTTAAATTCATGATATCCCACCCTTAATTAAAAATTAAAGGCTCTTATATTATTTTAAAAACAACATCTCAATTCAAAATTTTCAAATGATTTTGTATTTATATTTAATAATTTGAATATTATACTTTGCCGTTACTATTTTTAATTCAGATATATTTTACACCCTTCATACATCAACCAAGGTTTTTTTTTCTTTGTTCTTATTGTTATAACCCATTTTTGAATTATTCCCTCAAAATTTATTTTTTTCTTTCCTTATAAAAAAATAAATAATAAGTAATAATAGCAAGAAGACTAGCAATTTGGCAAAAGAAAGCTGAGAAGAATTTCAAATGTATAAAAGAATCAAGCTGTAATTTTGGATGGAATTATGAGCATAATCATACCTTATTGTACTCAAAATTAGAGAGATAATGCGAATTCAAGGTCAAATTAAATAATTACTGGATGAATCTGCATAAAAATTAAGCCCAATAACATAATTAGATTTTTAATATGTCAATTTGATTTAATCAAGGGCCAAATTAAAAGTTTAATTATGTTTAAGAATTAATTTGAGTCAAATTAAAGGATTTAATTAAGTGAAATGACTTAATTATACTTTAAATGAGTCAAGCTATAGACTTACACTGTAAGATATAGACTTGATATTAAAAATACTAAGTTTTTTCTGAAACTTTTTTTTAAAAAAAAATGAAAAAAATAATTAATTTCCTCTTTTCAAAAAAACAAAAAAAATATGTTTTGTCTTTGTGCATTTGCTAAATTTTAAAAGTTTTTCATACATATTTTCTAAAGAAAGATAAAATCATTTTTATCATGTTTTAAAAAAGAATGCAAAATAGATATCGTAACCGTTTTATAATTATTCATTAAGGTTTAGCCAAAATATAAAAAATATCATTATAATTAGTTTGTCATTCGAAATGCTAGGACTTAACTATATCCAAGAAATAAATAAATATGGTACCTTGAATGGTTAAGATTTAATTTAATAAAGTAGATACTTCCTCACGAAAGGAGACATACCTTGAACTTTAGATAATGTCAATAGACAAAAACACGACTTAGAATAACAATCAAATAACATTGTAACTTACCTTAGGTAGGGTGCAATGGGGGTGATGTGTTTTTCCATTGCACAACTAGTTTCTTATCCGGATTCTCGCAGACTATTAGGTTTTTTAGTGACTATAATATTAGATGGCAACCCCTGAACCTTATAATTATAATTTTATAATTATATTCAAAACCCTTTTTCAACACATTCAGGAGGTAGATTCGTCAACCGATACCATACATGTCCCGTCACGACACTTAACACTTATGGTTAATTAATTATTAGAAAAATAAAAATAATGCCTCTCTATTTAAACGAATAATAAACACTCAGGAGACAGACTCATTTTTTTGTAAAAAAAAAAAGAAAAGGAGTAACAAAATGATAAGAAATGGATTGAATTTTGAGGTTGTGAAGTGCATTTTCAAAACAAAATGAAAAGAAAAAGAAGAAGCAACCAAGCATAAATTAAATACATGATGGATTAATTTCAAGAACCAAATTCGTATTATTTGTTAAATATATTGTAAAGGAAACTAATATCATCTTTTTCTTCAAGAAGTCTTGAGTTTTGAACATTTCCTTTCTAACTAAAAATAAATAAATATAATATCAATGCTTTTATATAAATATATAAACGTTTAGGGTAATTGAAATGTTCAACTTATCTTCAAATTTTGGTATAGCCCGGTTCCTAACACAAGAAAATCCAAATTCATGAATAAAATAAAAAAGTATGATCCTTATGATATGTGAGTGGTTCTTCTCCTCCTTTTATTTTTTTATTTTTGTTTTTTTTAACCCTCCACATTAATTTTCCTTCTCTGGCCGACTAGTTCCTATAGCTGCCATGGATTGAGTGAAAATAGAGTGAAGTCAATATTGGCTTCACACACATACATGCATATATAGCCTCTAAGCTTGCTAGAAGTCCTGTTTTTTTTTTTATCTTGCCGACTTCAAATATCGCCATGTCTTCTCTAAAACCCCATATTTAAGGATACAAAGCATATTCAAATGTACCTCCCGTGTTCACATACAATGTTTTTTGGGTCAAACATTAATTAAGGAGGTTCCTTGTTGTGTACATGTAACGTGAATGATCAGCCATACGTTTTAATTTCCTTCCCATTGTTTTCACGACCTTACCTTAATTTTCTGAGTTGGTTGTGTGAAACGCCGATTTAATGTCATATTTTTTTGAAATGTTCCTTGAAAACTTTCAAGTTCTAGCTAGAAAATTAATCAAATTGCCATGGTAAAGTGTGGCAAAAGAGTTCATATTAATTTGACTGTTCTTTGGTACCCCGATATTAATTTCTTGGAGAAATCTTGTCTGGATGCATGGGAATGGTAATTTCTATAAAATTATATGTTTTTTTAGCTTGATTTATTACAAAAGCATTATGTTAGTTGAGCATGGAAAATATAAATGGTTTTTTTGTCTAAAAAAATTAAGATTTTAATCTAGTTTGCTTTTGGTTTAATTGCATTAATAATTTAAAATAGGAACACAATGATTTTTAATGAAATTAAAGTTTTCAAACATACAATTAAAGTGGCTGAGAGGAAAATTTCTCGATAGTTACACACAATTTTTAAATCTCTCAAAAAAATAAAACTGTAGCATGTCTGCAGAAACTTTGTTCGTCAATATCAAGGGAAGTTTTTTCCCTCACAATAAAAATAATATACTATTTATTTGAAAAAAATCCAGTATTACACAATTTCAAAGATAAATCTAATATATTTTTTTAAATCTAATTAATATATTTCAAAAATAATATACTATTAATTCTTATTATAAATCTAATATATTTTCTTAAGTTAACAGTTTCATGATGATTTTTAATTTAAATAAATAAAATAAATATCTTACAATTAGATTATCACAAAGACATAAATAGATGATTATTATAAATTATGGTTTTGACTTTCTTATGAAAAAAAATTATAATCTTCAAGAATTTTTTATTTTTAAATTTGTTTTTCATTTTTAACATATGAGCAGATTGAAAAGAAAAAAAAGAAAAAAAAACTAAATATTAAAAAAAAAACAAACCCATTTCATGTTACTGAACACTGCCAAGTTCTAAAATATTGCCCCGTACCAAAGGCTATTGAACCTTTTTTAGGGGAGAATTGAGGTGGAAATTGACATCACACCCATCCACGATGTTTCTATTTATTATTATTATTATTTTTTTCTTATAACCTTTAGTTATCTTTTGGCTCCCCAGATTTTGTTTCCACTTGTCAATCACTCATTGGCTATAGTTTACATACAGATAAGGTCAATTGGTCAAGGTCATGGGATTAGGAGTCAAGAAGATATATACGTACACACACACACACACACACACACACACACACATATATATATATATATATATATATATATATATATATATATATATATATTAAATAACACATTTGACTTTTTGTTATATATCTTTATGTGTAGTCCACCATCAACAATTAATGAATATTTGCAGCCTGCCTTTTTATTCATGTTGAATGAAACCCTCCTTTGTGGTAATTAATTAATTAATTGTTATTTACCCCGATCGATTTTATATTCATGCAACTTTAACCAACTTCCTTAAACATATCAAAATCTCAATAATGAGCTATAACTTTCTTGGACCATTTCTCGGTTTGTTTATGTCATCCTTGCGCAATGCTATGCTAATCTTCTCTATCATTTTATTTGGCTAAATAAAGAGTTTTTAGAGAAGCTATTTTAATTGTATAGCTATAGCTTTTTTATTACATAATTTTTAATATTTGATTTTGTTTGAGGAACTGTTATGTAAGTGATGAGATTCCAAAAAAAATCAAGCAATTTAGAAGTAAGGTTTATATACTAGATAACTGGTTAATTTTTTTATTCCAACGATCCAATTCATATTAATATAGTAAAATAATAATATAATGACACCAATTATGTTTATTAACATATTAATAAAATCACTCACAATAAACATTCTAATTGTGTTAATAATAGTTCATTGTAAAACAACAACATATGAAAAAAATACATTAAAGTCAATTTCATTACCCATTGATGTTTTACAGATACAAATTAGTTTGAAATATTTATAACCAGATTTTTCTTCTTCTTCTTCCTCTTCTTCTTTAATTTTATCATCGTCATGTCCATTATAATTTTATTCATTAAATTGAAGCTTGTTTATCTCATTATCTTCATCGACTTCTGTATGTCCATTAGTTGTTAATATATCATTTAACTCCTCAATATCAACAACAACAAAAATATTCGTTTTGTATTCTTTTATTTTAAGACGGTAGACACAATAACTCGATGTGGATCAATTAATTCATCAAGTTGAAAGACATCGTCTCCTGCATTTACTTTATTGTTACCATCCTGAAAAACTTGGACACGAACCTTAGGTTTTGTTTTCATAACGGATAACCAATCAACTATATAATGATCCTTTCTAAAGAAAAAAGTGTATGTATAATAAACTCATTTATATTACTTGGCAAAAATGAAGACATCGTCAACATTGCAAAATCTAGTTTTTGTATTAATTTCAACCAAACCATGGTGGGGATCTACTCTAATTTCTATGTCAGTCCTATGATATTGCAATTCAATCACCTATTCTAACTTCCCTTCAAACTCATCAGAAGTTGATCCCTTGACATAAACTCCACTATTATAACTCTTTCTATCTTGATCATATTTTTCAGTATGAAAAATATATCCATTGATAAAATAAATGTTATAACATTTGACATTTCTTTCAGGACCCAAACATAGTAAATTCAAACTGCTACTAGCATTGCCTTTTATTTGATAAACCTAGTATATAATTACAACAATTAAAAGTTATAAAAAAGATGTAATAAAATTAAGTATTATGAAAGTTAAAAATTATCAAGTACTATTTAAATGTGTTTTAAATCACATGAAAAATTATTCATCTTGTAATTGTAGAATTTGAGATTCTGTCAAATGTGAATTCTAGGATAATAAAAATTTACAATGTTAGCTACAAGAAATTATTCATTCTATCAGTTTATATGAGAGTATAAAATAATTTTTTTTTAAATAGCAACATGTTAATATTATGCTTATTGAATAAAATGTCTTAATTCATTGCACTCAAATAACATATAACTATGTACATATTTGAATTTGATTTCTATCAAGTATCTTCACATCACTGTATTTTTTTATAAAGGTCTTCCAGGATGAAAAAATATTGATAAATTTCCACTTGAAAGCACTTCCCCACCATTATCATTTTTTTAAAAACATGGTTGATATTGTTCTCAAGTGAGACTCAAAATAATACGAGATAAATATTAGAATCTCTTCAACAATATAAACCTCACATTTCGAAACTTCAACATGCGCTTTGTTTTAAAATTTTTTTCTTAAGGTTTAACAAATATCTATATGGAATTAAACAGAAATTGAATAAATGAATGTTTTAATTTTTTTTAAAATAACAAAAAAAATTGACGTAGGATGCACATGTAATCCCTAACCTCTTGAATGAATATATCTTTTTTTTTTTTGTGCTAACCAGGGTATCCCAGGCGCTGGCCCAGACTAATCCCCGCCCCGGGTGGCAAGAGCTCCCCAAGGGACCTTCTGCAGACGAAGAGAGGGGTCGAACCCCTGACCTCGTAAGCGGTGCGAGCGCGCCTAACCGCTCCACCAGGACCCCTTGGGTTCTTGAATGAATATATCTATCTATACTGGATGTATTATTAATTTGTTCATTTCCATCAATATTTTCCTTAAATAGTAAATATATGGGTAGATGCTTTATTAAGTTGAAGAAGGATGAAGGTAATATTATCTCAAGTTTGCAAATCGTCTGAATGATATTAGTTTCAAGCTTCTCTATATATTGGGTATGCAACTTGTTAGAGCATATATCTCTAAAAAAGCGATTAATCTTCATGAGTGCATCTCATGTCCCTTTTGACAATAAATCCATGTAAGCAAGTGGAATGAGTGTTTGCATAAATAAATGATAATCATGAATCTTCATTCCATAAAATCTATAATCCTTCAAATTCGTCAATTTAGATATGTTCAAAGCTTATTCATTAAGAAAACGCAAATTCTTAAGTCATTGGTAGACATGTAATTGTGCATTATTGTCTAAAGCGAAGTTGACTTTGGGATTTGTAACTTATGACCCATCATAAACCAATTCCATATTCTTATAGTGACAAAATGAATGTATACCTTCATGTTGTCCTTTATCTTTCTTTTCACATCCAACATTATGTTAAAAATATTTTCAAACATGTTCTTTTAATATGTATGACATCTAAATTGCCAAAGAAGATTAGTCTTCTAATAAAGAAACTCCTAAAAAATACTTTACTTTACCCAATTATGGGTCATACCAAAACCATAAAACTTTTGTTTATCAGATTGAAAACCAAACATAATGCCCTTAAACTAAGAGACCACGTCATACAATTCTTCACTCGATGGTACCAATGGTACAACACTCCTTTCAACTTTACCTAAAAAAAGTTCTCTTTTTTCTTTATGTACTTATGATTGGTTGGCAAGAACTTTTGATGGCAATAAAAAAGACGATTTACCACCATTTGTTAAGGTGAAGGCCTTGTTATTTTTTTATACAATATGGACAAGCTAATTTTTCATGCGTGCTCCAACTAAAAACCATCTCATACCCAAGAAAATATTTAATGGTTTACATCAAAACTGCTTTCATCTAAAAAATTTGTTTTCTTGAGACATTATATGTCAAAGTCCCATATATGAACACAATTGATTCAACTCATCAATCAACGGTTGAAGATAAACATTTATATTCCTACCTAGATTATTAGGACCAAGTATGACTTTAGATAAGAACATGAACTCCGACCTCAATGACAAGTTGTAAATCGTGAGTTTGACCGACCAACAAGAATAGGGCGCAACAAATGATCCAAATAGATTGAATCCATCTACACATAACCCAAGACATACATTATGTAGTTCTATTAAAAACTAAGGATGTACCCTATTAAATTACTTCCAAGCTTTACCATTGGAAGAGTGCGTCATAACTCAATCCGCCATATCATGTGAATGATGTCATGTCATATGTTCAACAGTCTTTGAAAATATGTATAACCTTTATAGCCAAGGAGTGATTGGAAAGTATCTCAGTTTTCTAATTGTGATAAAAATCATTCCCCTACCAGTTCTGGATTTATACCTAGTATGACCACAAATTTTACACTTCATAAAATCTGCATTTTCACTATTGTAAAACATGCAAAATTTTGAACACTTGTTAATTTTATGGTATCCTAGACCAAAGGGTTTCATTATGAATTTAGCAGTACAGAACTTCTCTATTAGCCTATTCCTTTCAAGCAAAATGTTTTTTGCTTATTCGACTATCCTGTCATATCTAACTTCACTCAGATCATAATCTAACTTAATGGTGAATATTTGTTTAATAACCAATAATTTACTATGATTTATATACTCATCTTATAATGATTTGTTGAAATTGTAATAACTTATTTTTACTTTATTTTTAATATTTTTTCAAAAATTAAAAAATATCAAAACTCAGATAAAATATGTTTTTAATGTGATCTGACAATTTTTGTTCAATTCATAATCTTTAAGCAAATTCACTTGTAGCTTTGGCATTAATATTTTTTTAAAGCAAATACAAACCAAGATAGGAAAAAAGAAAGAACGTAAAATTAATCAAATAGTTTTTTAGTGATTAAAATGAATTTTTATTTTAAAAAAGGATTGATCTAGTTAAAAAATATATGCCAATAAAAACTACAAAAGAAAAAGAAATAAAAATAAAATTAACGTAATAAAAAGACTCTTTTAAATTTTTTTTGAAAGATAGGGAAATACTCTAGAAAATTCTAGAAGAAAGGAGAACATCCTTAAGTAGTCTAGAAAGCTGGAGAAATTTTTAGAGTAGTCTAGAAGATATAGAAAGAATGAGGGTAGTATAAATAGATAAGCCACTACACTGAAAACCTAAGCTCTCTCAAAACCAAAAACAACACCCCTGAATCTTGCTCTCCCGCCAAAAAACATACAGTGTCCTATCTTCAACCGAGAGCAGCATTGAAGGATTTTCCAACAGCAGCTTTTAACCGTCACCTTATTGCAGCAGCGCCATCTTCAACTGAGAGTAGCAGTGGAAGTGACCAGCTTCACCAGCAGCTCTCTCCTCAGCTGTGCAACAGAATGCAAGAGTTTCTCTCACCAGTCTTCCTCTGCACCGTGAGTAGTAGCAGAAGATTGGCTTCGTCAACTATGGCTAGCAGCTGACTCCATCGTGAGTAGCAAAAGCTCCAGGACCAGTGACCTCTCATCCTTCTCCTCTGCACCGAGACCAGCAGCAGGAGATCTGTTGCATCAGCCACGTCATTTCTCAGCAGGAGTTGATAGAGCACCAGAAGCCTTTCTTTCTTCTCTTAGCAGCAGGAGTAGAGCTCTTTCTTCTCATAGCAGCAGCACCTGGAGCCTGTTCTTCCATCACAGCAGCAGCAAAGCTTCAGGAATTCCACCGTGACGCCAGTTTCTCTTGCCTCAGCAGCAGCAGCAGCAGCACGTGAACAGTAGCAACATTTTTCCTTACAACAGCCTAGCTTGCCTTCAATCTCCAATTAAAGGTCCTATCCTAACACACTAAAATGATCTCTTTTTGTTGAACAAAGCATGCATGCTATGATATTATAATGATTTAGGATTAATGGTGTGAATGAAGATATGTTTGTGTAGATAGTCATAGCAATGCTAATGCATGTGGTTTGTGATTAGGAGAACATTGTTGTGAATTTTGATTGATGATTTGATTATTTTTTTATCATTTGTTTTTATTGAGAAACAATATTAGGAAAATAATGTGAAAAAAGTTTAATTGAATATGTTCTTTAGAGTAATGGACACGTTAGGTGTTTTTGGTAATTTTTTTTAGAAAATAATAAATGACATAAAAGACATACAAATAAAAATAAATAATCCATAAAATAAAAATTGTTGATTTTAGATAAGCCTTTAGTCATCAGAGCATGACTTACGAAAATAATATAGTAAATAAAAATTTGAAGTGTTGTCAATAAAATTAGAAAATCATTAATGTTGTAGGATGGCATTTTATTTGTTGATCTTTTTTTAATTAAATATATGAACATTGAGTTTAATTGAATGGAATTAAAAAACGAAAAACTTGCTTGTAGGCTTAAACTAAGAAATTGATTTTTTTCATAAAAAAATGAAAAAGAAAAACTTAATAAAAATAATAATTTATTAATCAAATCAAGATGAGATGATATAGTTTAACGTCTCTAACTCTAACCTTAAACCCTTCATCTTAATGTTGATTAAAAAATTATTTAAAAAAATAAAAAATTAATAATAATAATAATAATAATAATAATAATAATAATAATAATAATAACAAAAATAGTAATAAAATTGTCCTTTGAATTTCTTCACTGTCAAATTAATTGTTTTTATTAATTATCAATCGATTTAGGATGGTATGATTTAATATTGGATATGATCTTTGGATGTCCATAAATGAATAATAATATCAATTAACACATAATTTGTGGAATATTAATCAATAAAAATTTTGGTTTTCCTATAATCATTTTGAATTTTACAAATAAAACTCAATATCCTTATCATTTATTAAATAGTCCAGATGGTATGGTCCAATAACAAGTCCTGTTTTATGGACGCAACTTAATAAATAATATAATTTGTTCAACCTATAACAAGTCTTATAAACATATATGCCTATCATTACCAAAATAACTCACGATGGTATGGTTTGATATCAAGCCCTGTTCTATTGACTTTGTTTTGTGAACAAAGATAATAACTTGAATAATATACATATCAGTTTAGACAAACAATAATAAAAATACATTTATCATTAAAAACAAACAATAATATAATTTATTTTAGATAAGATGTATAAGGTGATGATTATCTATCTTGTTACATGATTAACCCTTTACCCAAAATCTTTGAAGATCAGTTAGGGTTTCTAGTTACCATTATTTTTCATGTATTTATCCCTTTTACAAGTTAGCACGCTAAATATCCACATGTAACAAGAATCTTTAAACAATTCAAAAACTCTAATTGTATTTATATGTGGTTCTTTATCTATATTTGAGCATTCACTTGTAGAACCTTAATTATTTCTCATTGTATTTATAATCATATTTCTGACGATCACCATTATCATTTACAACTTTATGCACGATGTCGCACCCGACATCGCGACGGCTCTAAAAAATTATCTCTTGATTTATGGAAAGAGAACAGATTTCTGGCATCTTGTTCTTTTAGGCAAAAGGCCTTGTTTAAGGAGTCGCCACCTAGTATTATGGTCACTAGGAACCCTAACTGGTCAACAGAGAATCTATGGTTCGGGACTAGTTACGTAAAAGGGAAGATATTATCACCCCTTAAACGTTCCGCCTGAGGCGGACTGCATTGCTGATTTTGTCTTAAATTGCTAAACATTTATTCGCTTATGCTATGATGATTTGTTTATAATATTCCTGACTCTGGCGCCAGTGAATATTCGATCGCGAATAATTCCAACTCTGGCGTTGGTAAAAATTTCACCCCGAATAATTCCAACTCTGGCGTTGGTAAAAATTCATAGCTTCCAAAAAAAAAACAGTATATTTTCTTTTCTTTTCCCTTTTTTATTCCTGATCCTGATATTAGTGAATAAATTGACAAAAATATATTTTTTCTAAGACATGCAAAAATTTTATTTCTACACTTTTTTTTTTTTTTTGGGCTGGGCCCGGCTCAGCCCATATGGGCTGGGCTAAGCCCAGCCAGCCCGGCCTGGCTACTAGCCCAAGCCAGTGGCCTGGCTAGGCTAAGCAACACGCGTGCGCTAACGCACGCGTGTTGCTACACTATGCAAGTGAATTAAAATTCACTTGCATAGTGTAAATGCTACTTAATCGAAATAATGCGAGAAGAAGAAACTCTTACCTGGTTTGCTGGAGGCAATGGAGACGATGGCGAAGCTCTGGCTGGTCAACCTTGCCTCCTCTCCTCTGTTCCTTCTTCTACTTTCCTCGTTTTGCTTTCTTTCGGTGTTTGGATCTCTCTGCTCTGTCTCCTCTGTGTTTATTTCTTGTTTTCTGTCTCTGTGCCTCTGCGTGTTTATGTTCTTGTTCTCGGTGTTACTTCCTCTCTGGAAGCAGGGAAATAGAGACGTGATGGAGGGCTGGTCGACTAGTTGCTTTCTTCCTTCGCTGCTTGTGGCCTTTCTCCGTGGCCTCCTCTGTTTCTTTTAGAAGAAACAAGGGAACAATAAGTCTGCTCTTTTTTTCTCTTCTAGTCTCCTGCATCTTCTTCCCCTTTTCTCCCCAGTTTCTCTTCCTTGTTTATGTCTCTGCCCAGTCTTCTCTCTCCCGGCTCCCCTAGTTTTGTTTTCGTCTTCCCCCTCGGTTCTGTGACCCCTTCTTTTCTGCCGTTTGTGGCTCTGTTATTTTTGTCTCTCCCTCTCAGCCCCTCGGTTCTGCCTTTTTTTTCTCTAGTCTGTGAATTTGTGCTCTAAAGACGAAGGCGAAGCTAGGGGTACGCTGGCTTTTTCTCTGGTTTTTCTTCCCTTGTTTATGTTTCGTTTTCTTCTCCTTTCAGTCCCCAGTTTTTCTTCCTTTTTTTTTCGTACTTTGTGCGCATCCCTTCTCTGGCTTTTATAGTTGGAGAATGGCATCCGTCTCCCTTGGTAATGAAGACTTAGGACCGTTATTGCAGGACCGTTATTGCAGGAGTAGTGATGGCAGGGGCGTCCATTTCTCTGGTTTGGTGAGCGGAAGAAGACGAACGATTCTCTTTGAAACGACGCCGTTCGATTGTTAATGGCCATTTGCGTTTTGGTCCTTGAAGGTTTGAAATTTTTGTAAGCAAGCCACTGGATAAACTTTAATTGGATCCCCGTATTTCAGCGCCATTTACAAAACAGTCCTTGGACTCTAATTTGTTGCAATTTGGCCCCCAATTAACCCCAAACTTTGATATTTCTTCAATTAAATCCCTGATTTCATTAATTTAATTAAATTCAAAGTCCAATTAAGTCTAAAACTTATCAATTCACCAATTAAACCCTTGATTGGATTAATTAGATTAATTCCAAATTTTAAGTAAACCTCAAAACTTCCAATCATATTGCCTTTAACCCAAATTTTAATTCATTCTTCATTTATTTCATTTTACTTGCTTTTCATCATTATTATTTTTTTCATCATCATTTTTTTATATCCTTTTCAGTAAATAAAATAATAATAATAATTAAAATAAAAATGGTTAAAATTAGGTTATGACACACGATACAAAATTAGATTAAGTCAACCATACTTTATAACATGGTTTTTTTATTGAACATAGGGTACTTCTCCGTGTGCGAACCAACACAAGTATTTTTTTATGAATTTGTTTTTGTAGATGATGCATCATAATATTTAGATCGAAGAACTTTTTATTTTTACATCTTTTATATAGACACCTAATACCATATCCACTAATATTTTTCAGATTAGATAGTGTATAATTAATAAAACTCCTAATCTCATTACAATAATTCATCATGCATAACTTTTGGATGAAAATCGATACATCTAAAAATGAAATTAATATAAAATATTGATGACAACATGTATTAATTAATAATGTGAGCTAAACAAATTATCGATACCCAATTGATTAGCTATTATTGGTTCAATTCAAATTAATTAAACTTAAACATCAAATGACAAACAAATATAATTTTTTTAAATCTCAAAGAAACCTTTACATGTACAATTCTTACATTCATGCAACAAGTTTCTTTAGAAAAAAGCTATAAAACAAGTACATAATATAAACAAATTATATATACTACATAAAATGCTAAAATATTAACATAAAAAAGGGTTATAACAAAAAATTGAGTATATTTGTCTACTTGATGTGGTGAATCTTTAAAAGATTTAAAGAAATTGAACTAGGGCCCTGTTTGTTTGCTGAAAAGTAATTTTCTTGGAAAGTAAATTATTTTCTGATGTTTGATAGTGCAACAAAAAATAAGTTGGAAAACATTTTCCAGTGTTTGGTTATATCATGGAAAATGAGTTGGAAAATAACTTATTAATGTTTTATTTTTTTCAAGTTTATTAAAATAATGAGGAATAAATCTTACAAATTAAAAAGTTGAAAGAGAAAAAATAATAATTTCATAAATTATCTCAAATAAAATAAATAATAATCAAAATAATAGAGATCAAATCTAAAAAATAAAAAAAATTTAAAGATGAAGTTAAAATAATAATAATTAACATTTCATAAATTATTTCAAAAAAAATAAGTAACAATAAAAAATGAGGATCAAATTTGATAGATAAAAAATTTCAATAAAAAAATAATAAGAAAAAAGCAAATAACAATTATAAAAATTAGGACCAAAGTTAATATAAAAATTAAATTTTAAGAGATGAAATTAAAAAATAAATATTTTAAACAAAATATATATAGCAATCAAAAGTTTGAGGACAAAATTTGATATAATCAGCAAATAATATGATATTTTTAAATTTTTCATAACTTCTGGAAAGTGTTTTCCATCCAAATTTTTTAGAAAAAAACTTTCGTGAAAACCAAGCTAAATTTTCGTTTGACTGGAAAGTGTTTTTCGTTGATCAAATTTCCTACTGGCAAACAAATACAAGAAAGTTTGGAAAGTTGTTTTCCGGAAAGTGAATTCCGAGAAATAAACATAGCCTAGGGTTGGGGTATTGACAGATTGAATATTGAGATGTCTAGATTTATTATGATGAGAGCTAAATTTATAAAAAGAAATAAAAGGGCAGGTTGTCTTTTGCTAAAAAGAAGAGAGAGTCGTGTTGTGGATATAATTTTAATATTATCCATTATATTTTTAATCCAATTAATATATGTATACATATTTCAATATAATACTTATAATGCGCGCGCATATATATATATATATATATATATAAAATGAATATCCATATAGATATAGAAATCTAAATTGAATATAAATATTTAAAATTTATATACAATAAATAAAATATAAATATAAAAAATTCGATTCATGAACATTCATCGTTGAACAAAAACTAGTAATCTAATTCAAATGAAGTGGAAATGAAAGCGTGTCATACATAATCGATAATTAGGTTTTACTAATTAAAAACAGATGGAAATAACTACGGCAAATTAAGATCAAGTC
The DNA here is from genome assembly GCA_007827005.2 of Populus simonii. NCBI lineage: Eukaryota > Viridiplantae > Streptophyta > Magnoliopsida > Malpighiales > Salicaceae > Populus > Populus simonii. Next base: position 1,427,442 of record CM017481.2, read on the forward strand.
TCCAGAGGATTCGAATTCAAAGGAGTTAAAATAAGCAAAGAACTTTATCATTAGTTAATAAATTTATTTTTCTTATATATTCACTCTCTCATTATCAAAGCTTGCTCGTTCTGTCTAGAAACTTTGAAAAAAAAAAAAAAAAAACTTCTGTACGTTTTGCTACCATTAATGTGTAACACGTTACATACGTTTACTGATAAGATAGATAAAGCAAAGTATGCAAAGAAGTTTGAATGCATTTACTGTGCAGCTTGACAAATAAAGATTCATATATCTTTTGATTTATCTGTTGATTCACCTTCAAATTTTATTGTATAGTTTTATATATAAAAAAATTAATTGGTTGTAATCAACTGTTTTAATTATATTTTCTATTTAGCTTCAGATTTTTTTGGTTAGATTAATTTTTATCTCGTGTGTTAATTTGTTTATTAAATTATTGAATTATAAACTTTTCAATAGTTATAATCTTAGTTATATCTTAGTGTTCTCAATTGAATTAAAAATTATTGAATTAATTTTTTTGTTTTTTTTTCCGATTTATATTTATGTGGTGTTCTTCTCATGGGTGGTCAGTGGGCCATTATCGTGATGAAATCGCCTACTCAACTTTCCGGTGTAATTGGGACCAATTAATTATCATAATCGACAGTCATGATTCCAACGTTATTTCTGCGAAGTTGGATATTATATGTCAAACTTGACTTGCATCTAGAAGGGGAGGAAATCTGAAGAGGAAGATGACTATCGATCGATCTAATTGAGTGGACAAACTGTATATTTATGTGGTGTTCTTCTCAAGGGTGGTCAATGGGCCATTATTGTGATGAAATCGCCTACTCAACTTTCCGGTGTAATTGGGACCGATTAATTCCAACGTTATTTCTGCGAAGTTGGATATTATCAAACTTCACTTGCATCTAGCTAGAAGGGGAGGAAATCTGAAGAGGAAAATGACTGTCGATCGATCTAATTGTGTGGACAAATATTGTGTTTATTAATTAGTTTTAATCGATCTTGCTCAGACATATATACCCAGTTTGTGTTACTTTTATTACAGATCGGAGATATTATTTAAGTTGATGTACTCATGCATGCATGTTCTGTCGAACTGATTGTAACGTAATCAGAGAGGATCAGATCTCTATTCTATAGCAAAAGCCTACTATATGGATTTCCGATGAGTTAAAGAAAAAAGTCCATGCATTAAATATCAGGTTGGATTTTTTTTTTCCAGCTTTAAAAAGTGTTAAGATGTTAGGAAGTCAATAATTTAATTTAATGCATAACGGCCAAAATACTTTTAAGATAGTGATATATTAGCTAATGTATTTTTTAAAAAAATATATTGAAATTATAACATATTGTATCGATCATGATCAATAATAATTAACTTGTAAAGCTTGTGATTTGGGGTATGAGATTATAATAAAACCATAACGAAACAAAATAGAAAGTTTAATTATAACAAATCAAATATTGAAGGTTAAAAGAGGAAAAATAATCAAATTTAAAAATGAATTAAAAAAATCACTCGAGTAAATCTATATTGATGACTAATGCAACGACATAGCCGAGCCAACTTTTTTTCAAATGTAAGAAGAAAAAAATTTAGTGGATGCTAGAAATTTTAAATAAGTAAAAAAACTCAAGAATCGGGTTATTGATTTGATTGAGTTTAATAAGTTCAAGTCTATTTTAATAATATGAAAAAAACAAACAAACCTAGATGAATTTTCTAAACTTGGTTTAATCTTCTAAAATTTTAACCTGTGAAATCTCATATTCAAGCTCAAGAATCCTAGTTCCCAACCACTTTAATTTTAAAAGATAAAATAAAAAAAAATTAATGTAAAAACCTTGTCAAAAGCAAAAAAATAATAACAAAAAAAAATGATAATCAAACTTGATAGAAAAAAATGAAAAAAGATGAAAACACAAGAAAACCTCTCGACCTAAGTTAAGTGTTGTTTTGTTTTTAAGGGTATTCTAGTGACTTAACTATGAAAAAAAGTTGTAAAAGACTATAGCAACCTTGATCAATTAAAAAATATCTAGAGGATGAGTGAGAAATTGTTTGAAGGACAAAACAGTTAATTTACTTCTTCAATCCCCAATAATTGACTTGGGAGAATAAAAGAAAAATCAATTGGTGTCGAATTAGAGGTTTATTGATCACACATATCACCAAGATGAATCAATTGACACAACAAAACAATAGTTTTGACCATCAAAGTTATTCTTACAAGTAGCCTGAAGGCGGTAGAGCGACTGATGTGTGTCATGCATGTGTAAGCAATTTTTTGAGTTTTTAATTTATCAAATTACCGCATGCCTATAGAATCAAATAATTATTACAAAAAAAAAACATTGTGAAATTATGAAGAAGCCCCTATAAGGCAAGCTTAGAAAATTTTGATTTTTAGGGTAATATAGTCATTAATTACACTGCTTGAAAAATTGAAATATAAAAAAAATCCTTATACCACAATTAGTTTTTTTTTTTGTTTTTAAGGGCAATATAGCCATTAATTACACTGCTTGAAAAGGTGAGATAAAAAAATTTTATACCATAGGTAAGTATTTTTTTTTTGTTATTAAGGGCAATCAAGTAATTTAACTATGCAAAAATAAATTAGAAAAAAACTAAGATATCCCTAAACAATTCTAGCATAACAAATGAACCTTGTAAAAAGAACATTTACCCTTGAAGGCTAATTTTTTATATTTTTTTTAAAAAGCAAAACTATATATTTAGTATTCCAATTCACAATAATTTATAATGTTTGCATAATGTTTTTTTCACATGAAATATGTGATATTGGAGAACGAGTAAAAATGAGTCACTTACAATCTATTAACTTAGATTTATGAATTAAAGTTGATGTCCTATATATGATTAATACTTCATCTTCTTCTTTAAGCCTACCAATCATAAGTGTTTCTATATAAATGACCTTAAGAAAAAATTGTTTTCAAGCATTCCAAAGTTTATACCAATAAAATTATTATTCATTTTGTATGTGTGAATTTTCAAAATAAAAATAAAAAATCATCTTATTCAATGTATTGTGAATGTTAAAGAATCATATCAATAAAAAAAATTAAACGATTAGATCAGTATTAACTCTTTAACATATCATCTTGAAAAAAAAGTAATTTAAACTTGAAAATTTGTTGCGTTTATAACAATATTGTTTTGACCTTTTAATTTAATTTAAAAAATTGAGAGTGGTAGAATTGAATTGTCAACGCTTCATCGGTGAAGTCTTAATGTAAATTAAAAAATCATTTTAATTTAAAAATCTAAATTATTTAGTGAGACGCTTGTAATAGTGTTCTTATACTAACTCTTTGCAATAGAAGATCTCTATATATAGTGATATATATTTACATCTTTAAATTACTTGCAGAATATTAGAGAATAATATAAATCATATCCTGGAATCTTACCTAACAATTTAAGCTATTGGGTTGAGATGGTTCTTTGGTATCAGAGTCTTAATGATCAAGTGGTCTCGAGTTCGAATCTCACCATCCTCATTTATTTGATAAAAAATTAAGCACAAAGTAATATGAGCATATGTAAGTTTTAAGCCCAAAGAACTTTCACTTGAGAGGGTGTATTAGAGAATAATATAAATTATATCCTGGTAATCTCATCTAATAATTTAAATTATTAAATTAAAATAATTCTTTCAATATTAAATGAAATTTATAGAACAACAAATTTAGAAGTAGAGCACTACAATGGGAGATCGAGAAGACAGAAATTTCAACACAATACAGCACCCCTTGCAAGAAACACAAAGGACAGTGATCACAGGATATTGATATCTTTTTGTATACAAATTATTAGGGCAAAGATTTGTGCCGTAGAAAAAATGCAAACCTTAGCAGACAGAATATCTTGACCTAATCTTTCTCCACAGTATGTAAACTTATTAATAAAATATCGTACAGAAAAGAGAAAAGTAAAGGATTTAGATTCTTTTATGTATTTAATTAGAACCATGAGTAATTGTGTTGAAATTGACTGAAAGTTCATGGGTGACCCCACAAAATGTGTTGTGAGGCTATACACATGAAACACAAGAAGAGAATTTGTCATGTTTTTCGTTAAATAACCTTGAAAAAACCATGATAGATATCATGCCATGCACGAGATTAAATGACAGAGCTGTTTTCTAAGGATGCTAAAATAGAGTTTTAAGTTTAATTATAAAGTCATGATTATAAAATTTAAAAATCGCTAATAGTATTAAGATCACTAAAAATCTAATAATTTACAGGAATTTAGATATTAAATGTGTATGGAAATTACAGATAACTTATTTATAGTAAGCTGGAGTGATTGTTGATTGTTTTTCTGGGTAATTTTTCTGTTAAAGTATTTCTTTATTAAAGTCTTTATTTATTAAAAATTAACTACGTGGTTCCCATACACTCCTCTAGTACACGTAGGGTGACTTTCTTATGGTCAATTGAAACAAGATATTTTGCTCTTCAGTGTCATTGTTGCTGCAGAAATATAGCTAACTTTTTATATATATATATATATATATATATATATATAGATATATATATATAATGAATTTGAAGAACATTAAAAGAAAAAAAATTGTAAACAAGTTCAATTATATTATATCACTAATATAAGAATCTAAATTTTATTTTTTACATGTTTTTTATATATATTTGTCTGGAGATGAATATGTTCAACACTGTGAATGAGATAAATTTCTGTGTATGAAAAATCAAGCGTATTAATCTTCATCGTAATCTACTGTTTTAGCGGTAAAAAATAACTTGATTAATATATATGAGGCAAATTATGCAGAAATAAGTATCGACCTCTGGACTTTCTTTCCTTGCTTTGATTATATCTTTTTTTCCCTGCTCTGCTTGCTTGAACATTTCACGTAGAATTCTTGGTACATGTTTATCCAGTACATATAAAGCCCTTGGATCTTCGGTTTGTGCAGCATGAGTCAGGGTTTCAATTCCCTTGTCGGTACTCAAATCTTTTTAATAAAATATTATGTACTAGCCATGAGATTTGCTTCTATATATATATATATATAGGTATAATCTTTTTAATGGAATTCTAACTATAATTACTCCCTAAATATTTCTCCTGCCTGTGGAATTCTAACTCAACTTTTCAATCAAAGAGTGCGCGTATCTAGCTATTTTACACCCTATAAATTTCTCCTGCTTGTGGAATTCTAACTCAACTTTCCAATCGAAGATTTTCGTGCTTAATTTCTTCCACATATCATAAATTAATTTCTCCTTGTTGCGTAGAATTTGCAGGTCAAGATCTCCTCAATGACGTCTTACAAGTGATCCTCTGTATTATTTTCCTGATGATGTCTGCATATTGCATCACTCACTTCTCCTCATCCCATCGTCATGCATGGGAGTAATCTAGACCTCTCAACTTTTCCTGGAATGTGAAATGCTCCATGTTTACTTTTCGAATATGATACTGCTCATGTTTCAAAACGTTTTTTAGCCAACAAACGAATGGCTAAAACATGCAAGGACAATGGAAAAGGTTTTCCACAATATTGTTGTGAAAGGAATCATGGGGACAAGATGTCTTGTGACTCTTGTCCTTTCACGCTATTTCAAAGTCTAATGCCTTGATAAGGTGGAATCAGCACTTACATTTACGTGGAAGACTTGGATTTATTTTTAAGTCAATAACGGCAAGCACTTCTCTTGTAGCTAGAAGTCATGTCCCTACCACTTGGTTGCAAATTTGAGGTTGTTTTCGTGATGTTGTAATCCATTAGCTCAGCACTCATACGTGGTGATTTGTCTCTTTTGTGATTTGTGTTTGCTTAGTTTCGTTTGGAATGATTGTCGTATTTTTTATGTTATTGATGTTTAGTCTTTTTTTATTTAAAAAAAATATGTTATTGTGTTTTTTTTTTTTAGTTTTGATCATCTATTTTTAATTTAATTATTTATTTTGCTTTAGTTTCGGGTCAAATCATGATTTTCGGTTTGGTTTAGAGTTGAACTAGTGTTTTCGAGTCAACTTGATTGGTTTTGTTTTGGGTTAGGTGTTAAGTCTTTATTTTGTTGGTTGCATTTTTTGTTAAGGAATTTTTTTGCTAAAAAGGTTGTTTGGTAAACACACCCTTAAACTTATTTTGACAATTTTTTTTAGTAAAAATAATTTTTTGCCAAACAAACCCAAAAATTAAGAATAAAATTTTTTGTAACAATTGCTCTTGAAATAAACTTGATTTTTATAATTAGTCTAAGAATAAAATAAAACTTCTCTCTTTTAATCAATATTATTAAACTCAGCATGGTTCGATGAATTACCTTGAATTGGATTCCAAGGTTAAACCAGGATGAGAGTTGATCAAGTCAAATTTAGTTGACCAGGATGATCAACCTATCACTCAGACAAAACCGAGATGAGATTTAAAAAAAAAAATCAAAAGGATTTTGTTTTAATATTTTTTAAAAAATTTAAAACAATGTCGTTTTGGATTGAACCAGACAAACTTTATGTGAGATTTTAAGAAAAAATAATCAAAATGACTTTATTTTAATTTTTTTTTAAAAAAATCTTAAAACAATATTGTTTTGGATTGACTCATCTAACATGTGATCCTAATCTCTAATCAAATTTTATAACTATAATCTTAACTACTAAAACCCTGCATTAGCCTTAATAATAATAATAAAATAATAATAATAATAATAAATAACAACAACACTAATAATTTTTAATGGTTATAAACATCAACTTATTCTTAATTCTTTATCTTGAATAGAGGGCATGAGAACAAATTGTGATGTTATCCATATCTTTGTTTATGAGGGGTAAAAAATAGAAGAATTCTAGTATCACAACATATATGGACTTGGACTACCATTCTAAGCTTCCATTATGGGCTTTAATATGTTTAGAAATATAATCAACCAGAGTGATTTTGTAAAAATATTTTTTAATTAAATATATTAAATAAATATATTTTTAGATTGTTTTTTATTTTTAACATTAAAACTACTAAAAAACACATAAAAAATCAAATTATTATATTTTCAGTGAAAATCACTTTAAAAATATACAGTAAATATATGGTGTTAACTTACCTAGTTACCTCCCATCTAGCTCAAAATTTACCCGAGCCTTAAAAATGATGAAGGAGTATTATAGTAATTCATGGAAAAAAAAAAAGGGGTTATTTAATTTAGAAATAATCAGCCCGCTCGGTTCCGCCCATTCCCGCACAATAGGAGAGAAACATAATCTTGAATTCAAGAATCTTGGCTTGGGCTGGTGAGAGCTAAATAATTGAAGCAGTAGAACTGACTTGATGCATGCCCATAGGCTTTCTTCTAAAGTTATCCAGGCCCATTATGTCTTTTTGCAGTGGGCCTACTCTGTCTCTTCTTGAGCAATTGGCCTATTTTATCTTAGTGGTACGCCCAAATTCAAGTAATCTTGCACAATTTGATTTTGTTTTATTTCTAGACATTGATGGTAATTCATGACCTCTTTTCTTTTTTTTTTCCTTGTGTTAGTGTATTAGAGGTTATTTTTTGTTTGAAAATAATTTTTTTAAAAAAATTATATTTTTAACACTAGCATATCAAAATAATAAAAAAAAACTCAAAAAATATTAATTTAAAGCTTTTTCAAAATATAAGTTTAAATTTTTTGAAAAGCACGGAAAAATATATATATATATATATATAATCTTTATTAATTCTCACCAAATAATTATAAATACAAATAGGATTAGTAATTCATCAAATACTATCGAGTTTTTAGATGGTGTTTAGTTATTGTTCTGAATAAAAGATATAGAGACAATAAAGATAGAGAGAATATGTTTTCATGTACTTAATGTTTTAAAAATATAAAATTATTCTAAAATTATCTCAGAAATATATTAATTTTAAGTTTTCATCTTTATCTCTTCAACTAAATATAATTTTGTTTTTATTTTTACTTTATCCTCAAACAATAACTAAATAATAACTAAGTTCTATTTTATGAATCTTGCTTTTGAAACAAAAAAATTGTTATTGCCTGTTTGAGAGTGTGGTTGCGGTTGCTTTTCAAAGTGCTTTTCATGCTGAAATACATTAAAATGATGTTTTTTTTTTTAAAAAAAAATTATTTTTGAGATCAGCGCATCAAAATGATGTAAAACATAAAAAAAAAATTAAATTTTTATAAAATACTATTTGCATTGCGTTTCGAAACAGTAACTTTTAATACAACACAATTTCAAAATATAGTTTTTTATTCTATGAGTCAATGTTTTTCTTTTCCTAATCTCTAAAAAGCATATATACCAAACGAAACATCTAGTTAAATAAAAAATGTGATTTTCCACTTTTAGCTTACGGAGTTTGCTTGAAAAGTTAAAAAGTATCTTTAATGAAAAGACTTGAGAGATTTATCACTCATCAATCGCAAGATCTATAACAGGATTGAGGGTGCTTGATGCTTTGTTACCCGACATGCCATGACAAAGATTTTATTAAAAAAATATATATAAAAATTCAGAAGGTTGTAATTAATTATATTTAATTTGTGTCTTATCAACGTGATTTTATTTATTTGGGATGCATAGATCATAATCTACGTATCATTTTCACCAGGAGATTTAGGGCTCGATGCTTCTCCCTGATATTTACACTATCTTTAGTCTTGATGTCAACGCATTCAAATAAAGTATTCGAAATAATATATGTGAAAAAGCTTATAAAATTCCCATATATATATATATATATATATATATATATATATATATATATGTTCAGCATCATGATCTTATCCATGCATAAAAAGTTTCTATACTTAACTAATCAATCTACGATCTCTAAATTAACCCATCCAATAAAAAAAATATGGGTAATCTGTTTTTTTTTTATCAAATTATTAAAATAAAAAATAAAAGTTGTTAGCATGGAAAGTTGAAAAAAATCCTAACCCTAAAAATCAAGAAGAAGAAGGAGAAGTTCATAGTTAGACTATGGTTTTTCAAGAATCAATACTATTAATTTTAAGCAAAGAAGAAGCCATGAACAACTTAGTTAGCTGGAACAAAAGGTAGATGGGAGTGGTACCGAATGTTTAATAGGACTTTCATCCCCATGAATAATCCAACCTTGTTTTTCTCTCCTAATGATGAGTCAATATTTTTATGTTTTGAAGCAATCCATTCTCATAGATAAGGTTTTAGCTCAATCAAACACAAAGTCTAGTAAGATTTTAGATCTTGTATACTTGGATTCAGTTATAAGTTTAGCCTAAATTACAATGAGTATAGCAACATACCAAATCTAATATATTTGGTTACAATCATGAGTTAAACCTAAGTTATATTGAGTTTAGTAAGATGTCAAATTCAATATATTTGGATTTATCCATGAGTTATTTAAATCATCATGGATCTAGTAAGACATTAGATCTATTTTATCTAGATTTGGCTATACGCCAGACCCAGTTGGACTTAGAAATTCATGTTAGAACCATATGGTTTTATCTACATGAACTGTTCATGTATGAGGTAATCATATCCCTGTATATATATAAGGTCTCTCAATGGTTTTATTATATTTTCCATCTCATTAATGATATACAAGGTACATTTGTTTCTCATTAATGATATGTAAAAGATATTTATTTCTTATTAATATCATTAGAAGCTAAGGACTTCCTGATCTTTTCTTTTTCTAAAAACAACAAGGTTCAGATTATAAATAATCCATGAACTATCCAAGTAAATGATTCATAACTTTTCTTACTTTAAAAACCTTATATATTTTAAAACATTAATTACATCAAAAAAACAAGAACAAGAATTTTTGTTCTTGGAATTTAAAACTTTTCTTTTTATTTATTATCTTTTCTATTTAAAATTATTTTTTAATCATCGAAGAGTCTTTAAATCTTATTGTTAAGAACTGATTTTGTAGATATTAAAATTTTACCATTAGTTTTGTAATTCCTAAACTAATAATAATAATAATAATATTATAAATATTTCATTAATCACGGTTCAAAAATCAAACAACCTGTTACTTGAATATACTAATATAAGATGATCATATATTACATCGAGCAAAATCCAAAACTTATCTCATAGTTTCTAGTTTTAGAAATTAAAAATAGAAAAGAAAAGCATTTGGATAGTGGGAAACCAATCAATGAAGGTGATGAGGTTTTTGTCTCTCCTACTGGAGAAATACCCCCCCTTTTTCCTTGGATCTTGCCATGCCAAAACCCATGATAGTTGAACGCGTGTCTCAAATAAAGAACATTAACATAGATAGTTGGGAGGGAAATCAACACGACAATGAAAGCATAACCACTTTCAGTTCTTCCTACCATATGTACACCTACCAGCCAGTGGAACTGTTTTCTAAACTAATTTAATATTCTATTTATTTTTTTATTTTAAAAACATTTAAATTTTTTTAAATTAATATCTTTTTAGTGTTTTTAAATTATTTTAAGTTGCCATGTTAAAAATAATTTTTTAAAAAATAAAAAAAATATTATTTTAATATATTTCTAAGTAAAAAATACTTTAAAAAACAATTACAGCTATATTGAGATTAGATGTTAGAATGAATAATTTATAAGACAATCAAATTATATTGGTGGCATCCAAAATTCTTTTCCTCCATCAAGCATACAAGTTTCTTGCAAGTAAAACTGATATTAAGATGATCCAATATTGAAACTAAATAAGATGATCATAAGAGAGTCTAGAACTTTCTGGTTATTTTGTGCTTAACAAAGACACTCAACCTCTGCATTAATTTACTTACCAAAACTTATTTACAGATGACGGAAAATCGTATAACTCCCCCAGTTAAGATCAAAGCCTTTCTACAACCCTTGAATTTCACAATCTTCTACTTGACCATTGTTGTTATCATTAGTACAAACATTGTCTCCTTGCCATGTCCAAACAATGTCTTTTAGCGCAGGCCTAACATCTTCCTTGCAGAACTTGGCATACTCCAAGGTATCTCCGGAAGACTTGGAGAACTCCACCACCGCAACCTCCGGTGCCACCTCGAACACCTCTGTTGTCACTGCCAGCTTCCCCTTTCTTCCCTCACATGGACTTTGTAACCTCACTTTGAAATCTTTAACTTGTGCTACCTTAAAATTCAGCCCTTTTGCAACCCCCTCAATCTTTTCCATGATAGCACTTGCTGACACTTTTGAAGTGAACATCGACCCTGGTTTCTTCTTAGTCTCAAAAAGACTGGACAGATCAAACCCAGATGACATTGAAGAGATGAACTCGAATGCATTGAAGAATCTTGGTGATGATACTTTAGGCTTGACAACAGAACAAGAATCAAGATCTTGATCTTGTTCTGTTTTATCCATGATTGATTCTTGAATTGAAAAGGCCATTGGTCTTAAAAACCCTTTCAGAAACCAATGATTTCTCATTATGGCAGGAATTGTGATTCTCCTTTCAGGATCAGCAACAAGAAGTCTTGAAATCAACCTCTTAGCATCTGTTGAAAACCAAGGCTGAAACTCATATTCAGCCTTGAAGATTTTCCTGTACATCTTCATAACATTTTCATCTTGAAATGGCAAGAATCCTGCAAGAAGAACGTAGAGAATCACCCCACATGACCATGTATCTGCTTTTGATCCATCATAGCCTTTCTTTCTCAAAACTTCTGGGGCAACATAAGCAGGAGTCCCGCAGAGAGTATGCAAAAGTCCATCTTGCAGCAATTGTTCAGGTAAGGCTGACAAGCCAAAATCAGAGATTTTCAAGTTTTCGTCTTCATCAAGCAATATATTCTCTGGCTTCAAGTCTCGATGATAAACACCTCTGCTGTGACAATAATCAATCGCGCTGATTAGTTGCTGGAAATATTTTCGAGCAACTTCTTCTTTGAGCCTTCCTTTGGCTACTTTGGCAAACAACTCTCCACCTCGAACATACTCCATGATGAAGAAGATCTTAGTCTTTGTAGCCATGACTTCCTTGAGCTCAACAATGTTGGGATGACGAACAAGATGCATCACTGAGATCTCTGTCTGGATTTGTTCCATCATGCCTTCTTTCTTGACTTGATCTGTGTTTATAACTTTGATAGCCACACTGTCTCCGGTTACCACGTGTTTCCCATAGTAAACTTTAGCAAAAGTCCCCTTCCCCAGTAGCCTCCCCATCTCATACTTCCCAAAAAGAACATGCCTCTCCTCCATGACTGAATAAAGCTCAAAAACTTGTCATCGAGATTTTCTTTCTTGGTTCAATTTGAGACTTTGGTGATTTGGCTATACAACATGATGTAAGGGAATCCAAGAAAGGATGGAAGAGATGCTAATTTTGATGGATCCCATTAAAAGGGTTGTCAAAAGAAGGAGTTGGTCGTCTAAAATCGAGAAGGAGGAGGGAAATTTGTTGATTGTTTTGAGGCCAACACAGGAGCACCAAGGATTTTTTTTTTTCCCTCGGGGGCTGCAAGCATTGAAATTTAAACAAGTTTCTATTTTTTTTTTAATTAATGTAGGTGTCCGGGCCAACTTACGCGTATCTCGACTAATCCCACGGGCCCCGAAGTTAACGACAATGTAAGCCTCCAGTGGCCATCATATGAGTAACCACATGGCTCGAACCTGAGACCACAGAGAGAACAAACCCCTTAGTTCCAAGCTCTTACTATTTGGCCACCACCTAGATGGTTACATGTTTCTATTTTTTTTTTTTAGTTTAACGTGGGTGTCCGGGCCAGCTTGCGCGCACCTCGACTAATCCCACGGGCCTTGAAGTTAACGACTATGTAAGCCTCCAGTAACCATCATATGAGCAACCACAGGGCTCGAACCTGAGACCACAGAGAGAGCAAACCTCTTGGTCTCAAACTCTTATCACTGGACCAGCACCTAGATGGTTACATGTTTTTATTTTTTTTTAGTTTAACATGAGTGTCCGAGTCAACTTGCATGAATCTCAACTAACCAATGGACCTGAATTAATGTTTCTATTTTTTTTTATTTTTTTATTTGATTATCGTGGGGTGTCCGGGCCAGCTTACGCGCACCACGACTATTCCCCACGGCTCACTGAACATCCTGCAAGCCCAGTGAGCAGGTAAGGCACCGCGGGGGTGACAGGCGTGCACATAGAGGATCGAACTCGGGACGGGGGCGGAACAAGTCACACGGTTGACCACTGAGCTAGACCCTCAGGTGCAATGTTTCTATTTTTACTTATAGGAGAAGACGCGTTTGTTGGGTTCGATGCTTCACAATTGAATATTGTAGTCTTTGATTAGTGATTTATGGTTGCTGAGAGATATCCTTTTAACAATGTTCTACTCTTGTCGGCGTGTATTTTTAGACGTCGAGTGTCTATTTATGTGCTATTACATGTTTTTTTTTAATATTTTATAAATTGATTTTTGACTAAAAAAATATTAAATTAATTTTTTAAATATTTTCAGATAATTTTGATATATTAATATATAAAAATTAAAAAAAATCTTAATAATATTGAATAAAAAAATCCTTTTACATAGAAAAACTCAATAATAAGGAATAACGAAAACAAAAAAAAAAGTTTCCTTTAAATGAAGAAAATTAGAAAAACCTAACAAGACTAAAAGGGAAAAAAATAAAATTTCAAACTAAATAAAAAAAATATCCAAGAAAAATATTTATTTTCTCAAAAACTCTGGTATTAAATTAAATCTTGAAAACTCTATTAGTTAAATCCGTCCACTCATCAACAATCAATGATAGAGAAATTCCCTCTGACATCAAGAACATTATTGTCTAGTATTTAATCACTAGTGCAAAGGAGAAAAGGAAGAATCACTTCAGTTAGAAGGAAAGATAAGATTCAAGTTTGAATCATATTTTTTATTAGAGCGATAATTAAAGGGACAAGTCTTACGCTCCTTGATATGATTAAATAATAATACGTACTTTAATTGTAATTAAAGAGAGGATTAATATGATTTTTTCTATCCGTTTCATAATATGACCGGCGCCTGAAGATATTTCATGGATACAATTATTTAAAATTATTAAACTCATTTCTGTACGTGGTTAGAGAAACCGATCCAGGTTAACTTTAATTAATTAAAATATTATTGTTTTCTAGAAAATATTAAAATAAATTTTGACAAGATTTCAAGTTAATTCGTTGAATCTATCAATCAAATCGAGTAAACTTTGAGTTGAATTTATTTAAAAAATCATGTTGACTTACCAGAACAGACGGAATTTAATAATTGTGATTCTATAACATGATTTCAGCTAATTTATTTGTCAATTACTGACCGGCTCCTGAAGATATTTCAAGGCTTCCAGGGTTACAAATATTCAAATCAGATGCCGACATAGAACAAAATTCATGAAAAAATTTGAGGACTTGAAGACAAAAGTTGATGGATAATTTAAAAATATAGGGATTTTTTTTTAGAAGAAAGATATTTCTTTTCTCTTTCTTTTGTTTTGTTTTCTAAACTGTTCTAGCATCTGTTTAAAATTATAATAGTGGCAACAGTTCAAAGTGTTTTTTACTTAAAAATATATCAAAATAATTTTTTTATTTTTTAAAAATTATTTTTGGTATCAGCACATCAAAACAATTTGAAAACATTAAAAAATATATTTTATATATTTTAAAAAAAAAAACACCGTTTACACCGCTTTCCTAAACATGTTTAAAAATGAAAACACATCAACAAAATCCCAAGAACTTAAGCTATTTTTCTTTACCAATATGGTAGTTTAAAATGGATTTTTTAACATTAATTTTTACTTACAGCCTTCTTATTATTTAAATCCTAAAATATTATTGTGGAAAAAAAATGTTAAAATAAAAAACTAGAGATTTTAGAATGAAAATAAATTGAACGCCTACCAACCGATTTTATTTTAATAACTAAAAATGCAAGATATATAAATACATAATTTGCTCTTTTTTTATTTTAATTAATTCATGATAAACAAGAATATTTAAAATAAACTCAAATCCTAATAATTCGTGCATGTTTGTCTCATGTTTATAAGATATCACATGTAGTTTTTAGGGACTAATTAAGATAAATTGAAAACTCTTTCCATTATGTAAAATCAGACTTGGGCCATTTTTTTCTTGTTTTTGTAGAATTTCTTATAAACATCGATCCCATTATTCATAAAGGGGCAGGGGGTGGCCTATGTCTTGCTAGCCATCAATTTTTTTTCCCACTACGTACGGCGATGGGGGGCCTAATACCAAGAGAAATGAGCAATATCTTCCATGTTCATAAAAGCATACCCTTTTAAATTTTTAATTATGTATATATTTTAGTTAAAAAATATATTTATTAATTTTGCTTGATTTGTCTACATCTTCTCGCACTAATCTTCCCCCATGAGTGAAATAATTGAGTTCTTGGATCCCATAAATAGGGCGGTGGCAAGCATAATTGCATGTCTTCGTACAAAATACAAAACCAAAACACTTCTTTTTTCAATAATTAAACTTTAAGGGCTTGCATTAGCAAAGATATATGCAGAAGAGGCCCCATGCGTACTGCTTGCTTTCGCAAGGAAGCCAGGCATCGCAGCACCAACCACTATTTTCTATTCTTTGAGATTTATTATATATATATATATATATATTAGATTCAGTTAGTTTAACTTGAGATAAAATTTAAAGGTAGAATTTTGTAAAATTTGAAGGTAAAATTCAAGTTTTAGATTAGATATTGTCTGATAAATAAATAAAACTTAAAGCTTGAAAAAATTATATGTATATTAGATTAACTGTATACTAAATAGTTGTAAATTATAGTACTCAAATTCAAGTTTAATGTTATAAATATTCATCGTCATCTCTAACGCTCTATCTCCTTAAATAGGAAAAAACCTTACCCATAAAACCCACACTTGTTGTCATCCTTAAATATCATCAATGGCTAACTATCCATATGCTCCTTAAAATGTTTTATAAGATCTAGCTACCGGTTGGACAGCTAAATGTTACCTTGGACTGTGTTCATAACTGTTCTATCAAATATTATTGATGCAACATGTGATGTCAGGAGGGCAACGATGTTTAGCTTAAGATGACTACATGTAGTTCTTTTTATTTCTTTTTTTCTTTTTAATTATAAGTATATGAGTTAACTTACACATATTTTAATTAATTCTTCAAGATCTTAAAGTTAATAATTATTATATAAATCTCTAATAAATCTGAAATTTATAAAATTCAAATTGATAACATCTAAAAAATAAATTCAAGATATCACCAATTAAATTATATCTCCATAATTACAACATATAATTCCTTTTCGTACGAGACCAGGTTGGTACTGTTGTTGCGTTATCATCTCCATTCCCCCATGGCCCCCAAACATGTCATGGTGAATTTAATATGTTAGCTTTCACAAAAAAAAATTACATTCACTTATTTTCATTCTACTGGCAATTGGTTGTGTTTTAGCTATTACTATTAAACCCAACCTGATTTAGTGACATTCAAGACTGATTAAAGAGTTGATGTGATATAATTTGATAAAAAAATATAAATTTATTTATGGTCCCGGTTAATTTAGAGAAAACTTGGTTAAAATTTATTTACTTTGATATTTTTTTAAACAATATTATATATATATATATATTTTAAAAAATAATCGATTTAACCACATTTGTGATAGGGGAACCTCCAAGTAAGATTTAATAATTATAGTCTTGGCTAGCAAACGAGACACATGAAGATATTTGGGAAATGCTTCTGCAATTGTTGAGGGATATTTTTCATTTATCATCTATCCTCTTGTGCCAATAAAAATAATAATAATAATAATAATTAGCATATCCTCGAATTTTCCAACAAATCAATTTATAATATTTTTTTTTATTTATTTTGCAATGCGCTTTAATTTCTGCTCTTGCTTTTGACAATATTATTTGAAATAAAAAATAAAATGAAGTATGATTTTTCCCTATAATGTGCCTATAATTTCTATAAAATAAATATTAATAAATATATCAAAAATATTTTTTTTATTTTCTCTCTTTTTTGTGCCTATAATTTTCATAAAATAAATATTAATAATTACTCCAAAAATACTCTAAATTCTCTCCCTTGTCATCGCATAATAAATGAAAAAAAGAAAATCCATGTTTAAAAAAGTAAGCAGTGTAGCCTCCCCCAGGTACCCCTTAATTAGAAATTAATTCCCCCCCTCTAAAAAGCTAAAAAGTCGATTTTGTATACAGTAGGAAGAAATTTATCAAAATATATAATGCAGATATAAATGGATTATTCGAAAAATTAAACGTGGTTTTAATTATACGAAAATTATTTAATTTTTTTTCCTTAGAAAAAGTCTTCCAGACAACTAGACTATTGTGCTGCTGATCCCGTAGGCACGTCAACCCCAGAGACCCCCAATAACCTCAATAATTGAACAATCCATGCCTCCATGGTGTGGCTATAACACCATGAAGCTTTCTCGTTCTAGAATTATGATGATAACGATAAGCTATTTACATGATGATGTTGATTACAATTGTGTAGTTTAATCTTAGAGTTTATGTGTAATTAATAAATTAAAAATTAGTTCAATTTAAAATGTTTAAAAATGATTGCATGCAAATTGATAAGCTAAAATAAAATACTTAAATTTGCATTAATTGAATTAAGAGAAATTAATTCTTGGCATGTACACATACACAAGGTATTTTACTTATAATCTAAAGTATTAAACTGAAAATAGTGTACAAATAATTTACTTAATTATCCACAATAAATTAATTCCATATTTGTTTATTGCCTTAATTATCCACAATAAAAATCTAATAGTTTTTTGCTTTAAAAAACCACTTTTTTTCCTTTAAAAAACTACATTTTTTTCCTTGGAAATTAATTGTTCAAGTAGAGGAAAATTATTGTTCAAATAGTTTATTCACGAGCTAGTAAAAAATAATTTTTTTAAAGTTAAAAACTAGGTTAAATTGACTTAGTGTACATATATCTAAAAACCAAAATCTGTCTAACGTAGAGTCTCTCATCTCTAAAAACTTTTTTGCTCTACGTACTAATTCAATTTAACTCTTTAACTTTTCACTATATAAATTATAAATAAATCTTATTATGATGATTTTAAATTTGTAAAAATATGTTAATTAATAGTTGTTTTAATTAGATCAATTTTTATTTACCCACTATTTTTTTAAAAACATGTTAATACTCTATGTTAAAGCATTTTTATTCAAAAATAATTTTCAATAAAATTTTCACATGAAAATTAAATGAATCTTATTAGCCTCGAAATCATGTTCCTAAAACAAATTCGGTGGTAATTTTCATGGTGGTTTGAAAATAATATCACACATAGTTAGCCACCCATAAATAATTGCTAATCACCGGGCTTGGCAAGATCCTCAATATACAAGCCCAGAAAATAAATTGAGGCAATCTTGTTGGGCTCAATCATTCACAATTCAATGCCATAATCTTCATCCTAAGCAGCAAGTCTGGACATATTCAGGCACTTTTGTTCATTGTTTTCTCCAGAGAATCCTACCTTAGCTGTGAAAACCATGAGAACCTGGATACTTGTTGTTTTCGGGCCTACTTGCAGTTCCTTGAAAAGTATCCCTGACCATCAGCAACTCGCGGACAACCCTGCTCATGTCCTTTCGATCTCTAGGTGAATCCATGGAACATGCCACTCCAATTTTCACCGAAGAAGTCAGGCACTCCTCCATGCTTGCTGCATTTTCCAAGTTTCTCTCACTTAGAAGCACTGGGTCTGTAATCTCCATAACATGGTCGGGCAGGGCCATCTTGGCAAACATGTGAAGATTAAGGCCTTTCTCAAATGTGTCATCGATAGGTCTCTTCCCTGTCATCATCTCCAACAATAGGATCCCATAACTGTAGACATCTCCATCTATTGACACCTCTCTTCCTTGGCCATACTCTGTCACTCGAGAAAGTTTAGATATATGTAAATATAGCTGAAAAAGTTTTTTTTTCCCTTATTACATGACAAATATACTAGGAGATGTTGGCTATGTAAAGGGGAATGGGCAATGGAAATGAACAATTGTTACCTGGTGCAGCATATCCAGTAGTTCCCTTTATTCCAGCCGAGCTGCTTTCAAGACTTGGTTCTGAAAATTCTTGAAAAATTCTAGCTAGCCCAAAATCCCCAAGATGGCCAATCATGTCTTTATCAAGAAGAATATTACTTGGTTTTACATCACAATGAATGATTGGGCTGTGGCAATGGTGATGAAGATAGTCAAGTGCAGCAGCCACATCGATGGCAATGTTGATTCTCTCAAGAAGGTTTGGACGCTGAACTTGATTTATCTGCTGATCATCATGTGTTTCTTGAGTAGGATGCAACCATTTCTCCAGACTCCCTTTAGGCATGTACTCATAAACTAGAGCTTTAAAATTATTACCTTGAAAATCAATGCTTGAGCAAGAAGTTATGATCTTCACAAGATTTCGATGCCGAATGTTTCTCAAGGCTTCACATTCATCTTTGAAACTTTTAGACGCTCCACGGCGTTGCAGGTTAAGAACTTTGATTGCAACCAGTGTTCCATCTTCATCAATCTTTCCTTTGTACACAGTGCTAAAACTACCAACTCCAATCAAGTTGGTTGTAGAAAATCCATCGGTTGCTTTAAAGAGCCTTTCGTAAGAGATTTGAGGAAATGACTCTTTCAATAAAGTATCAGAAGAGTGCTCCTTTCTTTTCTTTTTGAACCAACAAAACAAGAAAGACGAGACAGTGATGGCTCCAACAAGAGCACAAGGTATTGTGATTGCCAATAAATATTGCAGATGAGACATTTTTGTCTTCTTTGGCTCCTTGTTGGGACATTCAGGCAAATGAAATTCCAAAATTCCACCACAAAGTTTGTCATTTCCAACAACTGATACTGCACTCTTGTTTGTGAAAACTCCCTTCCTCGGAACCTCCCCCTCAAAATTGTTATAGGAAAGATTTAAACTTATGAAAGGGATTGTCACAAGAAAGTTTGGAAGTTGGCCTGACAGATTGTTACAAGAAAGGTCAAGAAATTGAATTCCCCTCAAAGAACTAAATGATGGAGGAATAGATCCTTGGAAGAAATTATCCTCCATGTGCAGGACCTCGAGGCTGGTGCATCCTCCAAGGCTAGTTGGAATTTCACCAGACAGCATGTTCCAAGAGACATCCAGTTCACTCAGACCTTTCAGACTACCAATGGTTGAAGGCAAGGAACCAGTAAATTGGTTATGAGATAGATTCAGTGAAAATAATACAGAGGAGGTACCGAAAAGTTGTTCTGGTATGCTGCCATTGAGGTTGTTTCTAGAAAGGCCCAACGACACCAAGTTTTTACAACCTCCAAGACTAGCAGGGATGGTGTCTTTTAATTTGTTATCATCTAAATAAAGGACACTCAACAATGACAGATTTCCTAAAGAAGATGGAATTTTTCCTGACAGTCTATTGGAAAAGAGTGAAAACTGCTCTAGCTTTCGTAGATTACCAAAAGAAGTTGGAATTTCACCAGTGAATTGATTTCGATCCATGTATAGGAAAGTTAAGTCAACTAAGTTCCCTATACCTGAAGGGATCCGTCCGACTACGTGATTTCCTGAGAGCCCAAAATAAGCCATATATGTTGAAAGATTTCCTACTGTAATCGGCAGCGATCCTTCTAATCTGTTGTTGTTGATGCTCACAACTTTCAACATGCTGCAGTTGGTCAGAGAAGCAAGAAACGCCATTTCATCATCTCCTCCGGTTCCAAGGTTATTACTTCCGAAATGCAGTCGAGAGAGATGATGTAGTTTTCCAAAAATATCAGGTATTTTTCCTGTCAAACTGTTATATGTAAAAGAAATAATTTCAAGCTCAGAAGCATTGGATAATGACCCTGGAATCGGTCCGGAAAAGTGGTTCTGCCATAATGCAAGCCATTGAAGATGGGGAAAGGATAGGCCTAAATTCGACGGAAGACTTCCGCGAAATCCATTGCCACCCAAATAGAAAGTAGTAATCAACGACAGATTATATAGAGATGGAGGGATGAAACCCGAAAGTTTATTTTCACCGAGCAGAAGACTAGTTAATCTCTTCAGTCGGCCTAAAGAATCAGGAATAGTTCCCTCCAAAACATTACTTCTCAAAGACAAACTTTCAAGGGAGGTAAGATTACCGATGGAGTGCGGTATCTTTCCCTGGAGATTATTCTGACGAAAAGAGAGTATTGTGAGCTTTGACAAGAAACCAAGCTCCATAGGAATTTCACCTCCAAGCTTGTTACGATCAATATAGAGCTCTGCAAGGCTGGAGCAGCCTGACAAGTTGGCTGGAATTTTGCCTTCTATGGAATTATTGGTCAGCATCAGAACTCGTAATCTCAACAGGCGCCCAACTTCAAGTGGAATTTCACCATGAATTGTGTTGTTTGCGAGTCTTATTTCTTGAAGGAAGCTAATATTTCCCACGTAAGGAGACAAGGAGCCTGCCAATTTTTGGTCCACTAGATTGATAATTCTGACCCTTCCATGTCGACGGCCACATGTGATCCCTGGCCAGTTGCAGAAACCGAGAGAATCATTCCACGAGCTCAAGGTATTACTATGCGGGTCTTGTATCTTTGCTTTGAAGGCTAGCAAGGCTTCATAATCCGTCTCGTTTCCACCAAAGCTACTAGGAGCAGTGATTGTTGAAGCTGCAGTGAGGAGGAAAGAGGAGGTAATCAGTGGCAGTGCTTTTCCTTGCATCAGTACAATGAGCACAGCAACAAGGTTCTGGACACAAAATGAAGACAACAGGTTCATCATTTTTGTTTTTGGAAATGATAATAGTTCACTATCATTCAGTAGATAATGTTAGTGGATTGCTCAAGACTTGATAAAGTCTACATAATAGGTCACCATAATTCATCATTCAGTAGATAATGTTAGCGGATTGCTCAAGACTTTATAAAGTCTACAGAGAGAATATGCTCATGACTTATGACTCATAAGTTTTTTTATCTCAAAATATATTTAAATAATATATTTTTTTATTTTTTAAATTTATTTTTAATATCAGTATATTAAAACGATCCAGAAACATCATAAAAGTTAATTTGAAGCTAAAAAACATTAAAATTTTTAAAAATATAGTTAAACCGCAATGCCAAAAAAATCAAAGTGCTTAATATTATGATAACTTTTTTTTTTTTCACATTATAGAGAAAAATTATTTAATTAGTTAAATAACGTTTGCTTTTTGCAATGGATGCTACACATAATTGCATTTTAACATTTGTTTTGTAGAAGCTAAAATAACCTATATTTTATTCCTTAAAACCTACTTTTCATTTATTTTATATGCAAAAATTTATCTCATAATAGTTTTAATAAAAATACATATTTTTAAAACTAATTTTTTTAAATCACAACTAAAAATGTTTTTTTTTAACCTAATTTTTTAAAACTATAATGGCAAAAACTACTACAAAACCAAATACACATAATCTAAAGCTTGGAATTCTATTTGATTTTGCTAGTCACATTCCAAATCTAACATTTAAGTTTGAAGATTATAAATAAAAGACGAGTTGTTTTTAACTAAATGAAAAAGCTAAACTCATTCGATGCTACATGTATTAATCATAGTTATCAAACTCATTCAGAGGTTTGATCTAATTTAAGGTTGAGGTTATGGGCTTGGTAAGTTAACCCAAGGGTCGGCCGATTAACTCGTGTCACTTTGAAATGATATTGTTTGAATAAACTTTAAAAAAACTGAATTAACATCATTTTATACAAAAGTTTAAAAGAAATAATATTGAAGTTAACTCAATTAAGTCTCACTCGAATTTGACCAAGTCAACTTAGTCATGGGTTGACTTGTTGATCACTTAGATTTGACCGAGTCAATTTTCAAAACAATTTAGAAAAAAAAAACTTATATAGATCAAGTTTCAAGTAAGTAGATCAGCAAATTGACCCCCTGGATATGGCCAAGTTTAATATTATATATCAATGGGGATAGAATTACATTGAAGGGTGAGGCAACCATGATACCCTAAATTTTAAAACTTATATGTGTTAGTCCTAAAATTTCAAAAATTTATATAATACCTTTTAATTTTAAATGTTTTACATTCTAAAGCACTTATTTTCTTATTTGTTTCCCAATTATTGTTGAAAACTTGTTTTAAATAAATAAATTATGGGTGAATGAGAAATTAATCTTAAAGAACTCTTGGTTTTCCTGCTCAAAGAACTATTGATTTTTCTTGATTTATAGTGGCTAATCAATGGTTGGTAATGGTGGAAATTAATCCTTATTAATTCTTAAACCTTTTAACTTTCAAAATTCATTATAAAGAGGGGGTGAAGCGAGAGTGTAGGACTTGTATTTTTAGATTTCTCCATACTATTTCTCATATTATTTTTAGTGTTTTTATTCCTTCTTATGCTTTGATTTTCCTCTCAAATTCAGAACTTAAGTTCATCATATTGAGAGATATTTGCGTTACATAATCTTTAGTTCAAAAACCTTATTTAAAAGTGCATCTAAACTAAGGTGGTGTTGTTGAAATCTTACGAGGCATATTGCAAATATTCTAATTGCACAAGTGAAGAGCAATAAAGCTTTAAGGACAAAGAATTCATTCTAGACAACGACAAAAGTCGCATTACTTTAAAGTTCCTCAATAAGTAAGTACCCTCATTTGTTTTAATTTAACCATATATATTTTTATTATTAGTATGCATGCCAGGACTTTGAATTAATATCAATTATAAGTTTGGATATATATTTAGTATGCATGCCAATATTATATTTATGTTGAAAACATGTTTGTCATGAGTTATTTATTTATTACATGCTTATAGATTTAAATTTTTATGAACTCTAGGCTTTCCTTGAAAACGTTTTTTTTTATATTTAGCATGCCTTGTTATGATAAACTAAACATCATTGCTCGCTAGTCTAATATATACATATCTAAAAAATTTGATCTATAATTCTTAAGGTTTTATTCTTTATATTAGACTTTGTTTAGTTTATTATGTGGAAAAAATATTAATAATATTGATTATATAGATTAATTGTTAAAGAGTTTTTAGCATCTTTAAAATTTAAGTTATAATTTAACTTCTTTTTCTATGTTATATTCTCACATATAGATTTAATTTTAATTCTCTAAGCTTTAATCTATAACTTTTTGGTATGTTATGACTTTTTTTTGTTTAATTTTTAGAAGGTTGTTATATATCTTTGTTTAAAATTTATAGTTTATCTTCTAAAATTGTTTTTCATGCTTTTTGGATGATTTGATGCATGTTATAAATCTTATAGATCTATTTTTTTCCAATAAGATAATCCTTGATTTGTTTATGATAGTTTGTGCTATCTTTATTATATTCTATAAGATTGACATTAAATTTTTTAGATTAGTTTTGTTCACATATATAGAAAGTTAATATGATGAATAAATACGATCTAAAAAATTCTGTCTAATGAGATTGGATTTTAAAAGGAACTATTTGTGACCCCACCAATTTTTTTTAGAAACTTACTTAGTGAAAGTATTATTCACACGATGCTATTTTTATATACGGTAAGTTCGTAAGTGAATCACTATTGATTTTATCTTGCATAGTTGAAATATTTTTATTAAAAAGCCACTCTTTTACAAGTTTTATTTTATTACTTGCTTATTATAGAGCTAAAATATTTATTTATAAATATTATTGGCTATTATGTTTTTAGATTATATCATGTCTTCTACTACTCAAGATTTGGTTGTGCCCACCAATGTTGATTCGGTAAGTACTATTTTGATAGTGAAGATTCGACCATCACCTTCTATGGTACATGATGAGAAACCTGAAAAGTTTAATGGATTGAACTTTAAGAAGTGGCAACAGAAAATGTTATTCTTTCTGATCACCTTAAACTTTACAAAGTTCTTAATTGAGAAAGTGCTAAAATCATTAGAAAATTAATCTAACACTACTATTGTGGCTGTTGTGGATGCATGGAATTATACTATTTTGTATAAAAAAACTCCATCTTGAATGGGTTGGACAATACACTATATGATGTGTATAGTTCAATTAAGAGTGCAAAGGCACTATAAGAAGCTTTTAACAAAAAGTACAAAGCTGAAGATGTCGGTATGAAAAAATTCATAGTTGAAAAGTTTCTAGATTTCAAAATGGTTAATTCAATGATGATAATGAGCCAAGTTCAAGAGTTTCAACTCATCTTACATGATATACATGCTGAAGGTATGTCTCTGAGTGAGTCCTTCTAAGTAGTTGCAATCATTGAAAGTTATTATCTTGGAAAGACTTCAAGAACTATCTTAAGCATAAGCATAATGAGATAGGAATTGAAGACCTTATTTTGAGGTTGAGGATAAAAAAGGATAATAAGTTATCTAATGTCGCACCCGACATCGAGGCGGCCTTAAAAATTATCATGGAAAAGAATGGATTTCTGGCATCCTGTTTTTTAATAGGGAATGATATTATTTAAGGAGTCGCCACCTAACATTATGATTACTAGGAACCCTAACTAGTCAACAGAGATTTTATGGTACGAGACTGGTTACGTAAAAGGGAAGATATTATCACCCCTTAAACGTTCTGCCTAAGGCAGGCTGCATTGCTGACTTTGTCATAAATTGCTAATGTTTTGTTGGTTTATGCTATGGTGGTTTTGCATGTAATATTCCTGACTCTGGCATCATTGAATATTTAACTACGGATATTTCCAACTCTAGCGTTGGTAAATATTGCGTAGCTATAAAAACAAATAAATTTATTTTTTACGCATACACATTTTTTTATGTAACTAAATAAAAGTAAAATACAATAAAATAAAATAAATTTACATCAGTATCTTTATTCCTGACTCTAGCGTCAGTAAATAAACCAATAAATTTACTTTAATTTATTTTATTTTTGCGTGCATATTTTTTATTTTTATGTAATTTAAATAAAATACAATGAAATAAATTTGAATCAATATTTTTATTCTGACTCTGGCGTCAATGAATAAAAACAATAAATTCATATTTATTTTTTTTATTTATACATACACACATCTTTGTTTTTTTATTATTTTATTTTATTACTTTATTTTTTTTGGGCTGGGCTGGGCTAGACCCAGCCAGCCCGGCCCGGTCACTGGCCCAAGCTAGTGACCCGGCTGAGCAAAAAAACTAAAAGCGCACGTGAAGTGAATTCACGCGTGCATGAATACTGTGTGAAGGTAATTAAATTACCTTCACACAATGTTCTTGTAACAATTCAATTTGAAATGAAGATGCAAAAGGGGATGAAGAAACGGGCGTACCTGCTTCTGGAGACCGAAGATGCTTGCAGCGCTGATGATGATTCCCGCCTACTGCTTCCCTTTGTCTTCCTTCTGTTCTTACTTGTCTGTATTTTCCTTTTGTTTTCTCAGTAGCTTTTAAAACTACGAAGATGATGCCGGCCTGCTGTGAGTTTTCTTTGATTGATTCCGGGTCTTTCCTTTGTCTGCAGGGACGAAAGCAATGGAAAAGCCAATTCTCCTATCTGTCCTGCTCCTTTACTTTTCCTTCTCTTTTCTGTGTTTTGTTTTTTGCTTTGTATTTCTGCTCTCTGTTTTTGCTCTGATTTTTTCTCCCTTGTTATGGGTTTTTCTTCCCCTTTTATAGAGATCCAGCAGCTTGCCTCCAACCAGTCCTGCCTTTACAGGACTGTTATTTTCCACGAACGAGATCGTGGGAAAGAGACGTGGTCCATGATTGGATCGGATTTGTTGCAGATTTTCAGCTCCCCTGTTGAATTGAGATGGAGAAGACGTATGACTGTTCCCTAGCAACGGTGCCGTTTCGGCAGATATGAGAATTTTCACTTTGACCCCTGCCTCTGGAAATTTAACAATTGGATCCCAAATAATAATAAAAAATCGTTTAATTTTGCCATTGAATTAATTTCACCTAAATACCTAAAGTATAGCACTGTTTACAAAACAGTCCTTAATTCCTGGATTGTTCAATTTGGTCCTTAATTAACTCTTAAACTTTTAATTCTTCAATTATTGATCAATTGACTCTCAAATTTCATAATTACATCCCCAAACTTTAAATTTTGTGTTGTCTTAACCACAATGTCAACTATATTTCATTTTATTATTTGTTCAAAAATTAGGTTATGACATCTGAAATGAGAACCAACTTTTCTGGTGTCCTAAAAGCAAATGTTGTAGAACAAGTAGTGAGGTCTCATAACAAAAATAAAATGAAGCTTGTTGTGAAAAGTAAAGAAATTGCCAAGAAGTTCAATGGAAAATGCTTTATCTGTAACAAGATTGAGAATCTAGCTAAAGATTACAAAAATAAAGGTAAGTAAAAAAACCCTATGAAAATGATTATTCAAGCCAATGTCACCGAGGATGGTCACCTTACTAATGAAGTTCGGAAATGAACTTGTCTTGTATTGTTTTCAAAGTCAACCTTATCAATAATCCTAAATAGTGGTAAGTTGAAACCAGTGCTACAAGACATATATGCGTTGAGAAGATGATATTTTCCACTTACAAAGAAGTGGATGGAGAAAACCTATACATGTCGAACTCATCAACCTCTAAGGTACTTGGTGTTGGAAATGTCATACTGAAGATGATCTCTTGAAAACTTCTCACCCTCAACAATGTGTTGTATGTTGTTGACATTAAAAAAAACTTAATGTATAACCTATTGTTGAGCAAAAGTAGTTTTAAGATGGTTTTTTAGAGTGATAAATTTATACTCTTAAGAGTGGTATGTTTGTAGGAAAGAGGTATATGCATGACGTTCTTTTTATGTAATGAGCATTGTAACCAATGATGAAAACAAAAATACGATTGCCTCTTCTTCTGATTTGTTTGAGTCTTGTAATGTGTGGCATGACATGTTAGGTCATGTGAATTATAATTCTATATAAAGGTTAATAAACCATGAATTATTACCAAGTATGATTTTTTAGAAAAATCATAAATGTGAAATTTATGTAGAATCAAAATTCACAAAACTTTTTTTTTCAAATAATTAAAAAAAATTGTGAACCTCTAGACTTAATCCACTTAGATATTAATGATTTAAAGTTTGTGCAAACTAGAAGTTAAAAAAAAGTATTA
The DNA here is from genome assembly GCA_007827005.2 of Populus simonii. Taxonomy (NCBI): domain Eukaryota; kingdom Viridiplantae; phylum Streptophyta; class Magnoliopsida; order Malpighiales; family Salicaceae; genus Populus; species Populus simonii. Next base: position 1,455,615 of record CM017481.2, read on the forward strand.
TATTACTTTTATTGATGATTGTATAGAGTATTGTTATACCTATTTACTTAGAAGCAAAGTTGAATCTCTTGAAATATTTAAACATTACAAGAATACAATTGAAAATCAACTTAACAAAAAGATAAAGGTAATAACAAGTGATAGGGGTGGAGAATACGAAGCATCATTTGTGAATTTTTGTTCCCAAAATGATATTATCCACCAAACTACTGCTCCTTATTTACCACAACAAAATAGCATTGTGGAATGTAAGAACTGAACATTAAAAAAAATTATGAATGTCGTATTGATAAGTTCGAGAGCACCTTAGAACTTATGGAGGGAGTCAATTTTAACTTCCAATTATATACTTAATAAAGTATTCCAAAAAAAAGTTAAATAAGACACCATATGAATTATGGAAAGGTAGAAGACCTTCCAATATATATCTCAAAATGTAGAGGTATTTTGCAAAGGTAACAATACTTGATCCTAAAAAGGTCAAGATAGAACCTAAAATTGTGGATTGTGTATTTATCGGATATGCATACAATAGTAGTGCATATCGATTTCTTGTACACAAGTCAAGTATTGAAGATATTCATTCTAATTCTATTATGGAATCAAGAAATGTTATATTATTTGAGAATATGTTTCTATGGAAGGAAACATGAGAAAATCGTTCATTTAAGAGAATGATTGAGGCTAGCTCAAGTAGTTATCATCAATTAGATGATGAAGTTGAGCTTAGAAAGAGTAAAAAGGCAAACATAATCAAAACCTTTGGTCCTGATATTTTAACATACTTGTTAGAAAATGAAACTTGAACCTACTCCGAGGAAATATCTTGTTCGGAAGTTGTTTATTGGAAGGAGATAGTCAATACTGAAATTGAATTCATTATCAATAATCATACATGAGAACTAGTGGAAATTCCTCTCGGAAGTAAACCATTAAGTCATAAATGGATCTTTAAAAGAAAGATGAAAGTTGATGGCACTATTGATCAATATAAAATTAGACTTATTGTTAAAGGTTTTAGACAACAAGAAGGTGTGAACTATTTTAACACATATTCACATGTGTCAAGAATAAGTTTTGTACGAATATTAATAGCCATTACAGTTATTAATAAGCTTGAAATACATATATATATATATATATATATATATATATATATATATATATATATATATATATATATATATATATATTCTTAAATGGTGACCCTGAAGAGAAGGTTTACATGGAACAACCTGAGGGTTTGTTGTCAATAGACAAGAAAAGAAAGTCTGTAAACTTGTTAAATAATTAGATGGTTTGAAAAAAGCACCTAAATAATGGCATGAGAAGTTTGACAAAGTTATGATGTCAAATGAATTCAAAATCAACGAAGTTGCTAAATGTGTTTATGTAAAAAACATATATAAAGGCTATGTCATTATATGTCTCTATATGGACGATATGTTAATTTTAGACAGCAATGATCACATGATCAAGTCTACTAAGAAAATGTTAACTAACAAGTTTGACATGAAAGACTAAGGTATTGTAAATATCATACTAGGCGTCATAACTCATTTATGGGTTATTCTTCAAATTCATCTTTTTTTTTCTTTTCAAAATCAAAAAATCAATAAAATAAAATAATAATAGCAAGAAGATTAGCATTTTGACAAAACCAAGTTGGGAGGATTTCAAATGTAGAAAAAATTAAGCTGCAATTTTGGATGGAATCGAAAGCCTAATTGTACCTCATTTTACCCAAAATTAGAAAGACAATACAAATTCAAGGTCAAGTTACATGATTATTGGATAAATCTGCATAAAAATTAAGTCCATAGACATAATTAGATTTTTAATAAGCCAATTTTATTTAATCATAGGCCAAATTAAAAGTTTAATTATGTTTAAGAATTAATTTGGGTCCAATTAAAAGATTTAATTAGGTGCAAGGACTTAATTATACTTTAAATGGTTCAAATTAATTTTATTAGGGGCTTAATTGGTGAAAAAATAAGTTTTAGAGTCTAATTTGATCTTAATTGAGAAGATTGAAATTTTAGGAGACCAAATTTAATTTTTACAAAGTTAATTGGTTCAAATTAGAGGTAAAATCGCAAGGAAATCAAAGTTTCAGGGTCAATTAATGGCTAAATAGAAGAAATTCACAGCCAATGACCATTTTGCAAAAGGTGTCGAACTATGGGGACCCAATTGATTGAAATCAGGGGTGAAATTGAAGAGACTTTGAAAGTTAAATGGTCAATTAAGGTTAATTTGTATAAATACAAGATCAAGGATCAAAATGAAAAAGGCGTTGAAATTCAGGCTAACATTGACGTTCAGCAGGGGTAAAATTGCATAAAATTAGAAGTTTATGGTCAATTAGGGGTGAAATTGAGAGAAATTAAAAGACGGATGACCAAATTGACATTTTCCAAACCCTTAAATTAAAAGCCAAAATGACATCATTTTATTTAAATAAAACGACGTGTTTTAACCAAAACGGCACTGTTTTGACCAAGCAATTAAAAAAAAAAAAGATTGATTAGATGATGTGTTATCTGGAACTGTTCATCTTCTTAATCATTGGTTTCGCCCGAAAGTTGCTCGGGTGGCCTCCTTTTCAAGGCACATAAATGATGGTCTGACATCTGATTACACCCTAGTATGGTTCTTTATGGCTGATTGACATCACAGCTACCTCGACGCCGCTCCAAAATGGCCAACCTAACCAGCCTTTCTGCAGCAACTTTTTCAAGCCATAATGGAAACTTTAAGCCAAAAGTTGAGATTCTTCCGAGTCGAATCAAAGGCTAAAATTTTGCACCATTAAAGGCAAAACATCACCTTTTCACCGCCTATAAATAAGAGTGGATTTCATAGCCAGAGAACAAAGAAAATCGGTTGCAAAGTTGACAAAAAACCAGTCTCCCTCCCTATTTTTTTTCTTCCAGCTGATAGTTCTCTCTCTCTCTCTCTCTCTCTCTCTCTCTCTCTCTCTCCACTATGTTTTCAGCCGCCACAACCTCAGCACCGCCGTGAACAACCACAATATAAACCCCTCCATCAACACATTTCCTCGTCGGCAATAAAAACCACCACCAATGCCACCTTTTTCTTTTTCTTCTTTTTCATCGGTCTTCCTATACCCTAGCAATGTTAACCTCTCCACCTCACCCTCTCCGGCAGCCACACCACCGTACCGGACCTCCTAGCAACGACAATAACACCCCTCTATACAGGTAACCTTTTCCTTCTTCTTCCTCCCTCCCTTGTTTATCTTCATCTTTTGTTGCATGTAAATGTGCAAAACGTGTCACGTTCTGCCATTTACAAGCACAACTTAGTCACTGGGCTATGCCAGTGACTAAGTTGTGCTGGTCTGGACCCATTCTAGCCCAGCCCACTTAAAAAAAGTCAAGTTTATTGGGTCATTAACGGCCCAACCCAACCTGGTTAGGTCTAGCCGAGCCTATAAAAAAAAGAAGGGTATGTACTATCTTGGACTGCCAATTGGCCTAACCCGACTAAGTCAGGCTAAACCCGTTTCGAGCCAACTTGGATGTTTGGGTTGGGTCCAACCCAATTTATAATAATAATATAATTAAAACAAAAAAATTCCAAAGGTCATTTCAAAACATTCATGATTTTCTTGCATGTTTTTCTACCAATTTTGCATAATATCAGGCTGTAGACTTACACTGTAAGATATAGATCTGGGATTAAAAAATATCTGGTTTCCTCTGAAATCTCAAAAAAACAAATCATAAAATTCAAAAACTCAAAAAAAATATTTCATTTAAAAGAAACAAAAAATGTTTTGTTTTTGCATATGGTCAAATCCTAAAAGTTTTCCAAGTATATTTTTGAAAAGAAAAAAATCACAACATTTTTATCATGCTTTGTTTAAAAAAAAAAAATGAATATCATAACCAGTTTATGATTATCCATTAGTGTTTGGCCAAAATAAAAAAAACTCATAATAATTATTTTGTTTAGAATGTTAGGAATTAGTTATATTTAGAAAATAAATGCGATGTTATAATTTGGATTTTAGAATGATTAGGATTTCACTCAATAAGATAAAGACTCTTTCATGTAGAGAGATTTTCCTTGAATCTTAGAAAAAGACCAATGGACATAAAAGCGACCTAGAAAAACAATCAAACAACAATGTTGCTTACCTTAGGTAGGGTGCACTGGGGGGTGATACGTCTTCCCCTTGTACAACCAGTCCTTTACCCGGACTCTCGTAGACCATAAGTTTTCTAGTAACCATAATACTAGGTGGCGACTCCTGAACCTTATAATCATAATTTTATGATTATACCCAAAACCCTTTCCTTTCCCAATACTTTTCAGGAGGCTAGCCCGTCATTCGACGTTGCCCCGCGACACTAGAAATAAAAATTTATAAGACATTTAATGGATTAGTATTGTCTCAAACTTATTATACTGAGAAAATTCTTGAGAAATATTTTTAAAGATGACAATAACACTGTCAAAACACCAATTGATATAAGTGTACATATGTCTAAGAATAGAGATAAGGGAATAAACCAATTGGAATATTAGAAGCCTAATAGATGTTATGAATTATATAAAGCTTTAGATTGCTTACTCAATTAGTAAACTGAGTAGATTTACAAGTAATTCAAGTATGGATAATTGGAAGGAAATAAATACACCTTAGACTATACACTATAATGGTTACCCAACAATATTAGAAGGTTATAATGATGCTAATTGAATATCCGACACTAAGAATTTGAAATCCATAAGTGGATATAATTCTTCACATATGGTAGAGTAGTTGTGTCATGGAAATCCTCCAAACAAACATGTATCGTTAGATCCACGATGGAGTTAAAGTTTATTGCTTTTGATAAAGCTAGAGAGGAAGCCGAATGAATTCAGAATTTCTTAGAGAATATTCCATGTTGGCCAAAACTAGAGCCAGTTATTTGTGTCTATTGCGATAGTCAGTCAGCAATTAAAAAGGCACAAAGTAGTATGTATAATGGAAAGTCTAAACATATAAATCGTTGATATAATATCATTAAACGCTTGCTCTCGAATTAAATTATTTCCATCGACTATGTAAAGTCAAAGAAAAACATTGCGAGGTCGTTAACCAAAGGTTTGACAATAAAGTTGTGTATAATTTATGAGGGGAATAGGCTTAAAGCCTTTAAAAAATGAAAGAGAGTAATGATGGTAACCATACCTAGTTGATTGGAGATTCCAAGATCTAGGTTCAAATAGAAAACCAAGTCATATAACATTCTCGGTAGCACTAGAAAATTATTTTTTCCTACTTATTCCTATGATAAAATAAGTGTTAGTTGCAGTGTGATAAAAGGTGAACTAAGCTCTTAATGATTTCTATTTCTTGGTACACCAAGTGGAGTATAGCAAAAACAATTTAATGAAAGATCACCTATATGAGTGAGAAATGTGGTTGTTTCTTTGAGAATTTTGATAAAGGCTGAATTCTCTAAAGCATTCAAGAATCCAAGAGTTGTTCATGGCCAAAATGAACACAATAGTGAGAACTAAAGGAAATTTCTAGGTAGAGAACTGTATAAGTACTATCATCTTGGTTTACATAAAATGTTGAATAGTTCAAGACTTCGCGTTCACTATTTAGTCGAGTGAATCCGATAGTATTTCACTCAAGAAAGTTCAAAGCTAAAAGCTACCTATCCTAATGTTATAATCTACGAAATCAGTATCTCTCAACAAATCTTTAAATCATTTTCAAACTAGTGAGATAATTTCTATTTATATAAGGGATTATTAAAAAATTATTTTAAATGAATAAATTATGGATGAATAAGAAATTAATCTCAAAGAACCCCTGGTTTTTCCACTAAAAAAACTCTTGCTTTTTCTAGATTTAGTTCTTTATTTATGGTGACTAATCAATGATTGATAATGGTGGGAATCAATCTTTATTAATTCTTTAACCTTTTAACTTCTAAAATTCACTATAAAAAAGGAGGGTGAAGAAAGAGTTTAGAACTTGTATTTTTCCACACTTTTTTTTGTATTAACACCAGGTATTCAGGTCGAGGCCCGACTAATCCCGAGGGTGCACAGGCTCTCGGCAAAGAGTTTCCTACAAGTGCACCATGGTTAAGTCATGGGCTTTGCCAAAGTCCGATGGCCCCATAGAATTGTTTACACCTGACAAAAGTCGAACCTAAGATCTTGGACAAGAGCACGCTGCCAAGTCCCAGCTTTTCTCTGCTAGGCCAACTTTATAGGGTTTTCCACACTTTTTCGCACCTTATTTTTAGGGTTTTCATTCCTTTTATGCTTTGATTTTCCTCTCAAATCCAAAGCTTAAGTTCATCCTGTTGATAGATATTTGAGTTATATAATCTTTGGTTCAAAAAGCTTGTTTAAAAATACATCTAAACCAAGGTGGTGTTGTTGGAATCTTGAAAGGCATATTGCAAACATCCTAATTGCACAAGTGATGAGTAATAAAGCTTTAAGAACAAAAAGAAAATCATCATTGACAACAACAAAAGCCTTGTTACTTTAAAGTGCTTCAACAAGTAAGTACCCTCCTTTGTTTTAATTTAAACATATATATTTTTATTATTAGTATGCATGTTAGGACTTTGAATTAATATCAATTATAAGTTTGGATATTTTTATTATTAGTATGCATGCTAGTTTTTTGAATTAATAGTAATTATAAGTTTGGATGTATGTTTGGTATGCATGCTAGTATTATATTTGTGTTGAAAACATGTTTACCACGAGTTATTTATTTGTTGCATGCTTATAGATTTAAACTTGTATGAACTCTAGGCTTTTTTTGAAAACTTTCTTATGTTTAGCATGACTTGTTATGATAAACTTGACATCATTACTCACTAGTTTAATATACACATCTATAAAATTTGATCTATAATTATAAATATCATGCTCATGCTTAGATATAAGAAATCTATTAGACAAATACAAAACCACGTCATTTATATGAACTCTCTCTTTCGTTCTCTATATATATAAAAAACTCTTTGTTACGATACTTACATGCATAGTTGCCCTCCAAATATATTATCTCTAACACATTATATAGCATTTGTTTGTCAACATACCTATTTTTAATTTATTTAAGGAAGAATATGAGATTGGTTTAACTTCCAACTACATTTGACTCCTTGAGTCTCAAAAACTTTAATCAGTCTAAAAAAAATTAAATAACCTGTCTAATAAATGATTTGAGCCTTGTCATAGTTAAACTTTCGATTCAGATTTAATAATTATAGTCTTAGTTAGCAAACAATGAAATGCTTCTGCGATTATTGAGGGATATTTTTAATTTATCAGCTATCATATTCTTAAGTTTTCCAACAGATCATATATATATACTAGCATATTGGCCCGCGCTCTGCAGCGGGTCAATAATAATTTTTTTTCAAATGTAAAAAATTATGAAAAGTATAGAGAATATATTAAGTGTCTTAGGTTTGACGGTAATGTCAGACCCAATGCGCTATTAGATATGGCTGCAAAGCCAATATCCTTGGGTCTGGCAACCTAGAAGTCCAAAAGTTGTTGGGTCTAATTGGGCAGTAGGACCCAACGCTATTGGGTCCTGCTAGGAGACAGAACCCAACGTTTCTTTCCTTCTCTTCTATCATCAGCACCCTTTGAAAGCTGTCTTACAATCCTTCCTCTAGAAAAATCTCACCTGACTCTCTGACTTTCTTCACTAGAGAGTAAGAAACTGAATTGCGTCCCTACATCCTTGGATAGAAGCAAAGTAGTCATGATTATCCAAAGATTCTTAATAGGTATAATCATAAGCTGGAGCATTAGGCATTTCGTCGAGTAAATAGTTGACTACTGGAGCCCAAAGTGAAAAAGGAGGCACCGAACATAGCAAAAATATCTTGAAGAAACTGTGAGAGTCCGCTCTTTTTTAGCTTAGACTAAGGGTACTGATTCCTTGTGTTATAACAGAAACTGCCCACGCGCAAATAAAAGCCCTCACAACACTGTAGCTTGCTAACTTCATAGAGGTTGAAACAGGACCCAATGCTATCAGGTCCTGCTAGGCAGCCGAAACCAACGCTAGTGGGTCCTGTTGGGCATCCAGACTCGATATCCTTAGGTTTGGCCGACGTGCAAAACCCATCAGCCTTGGGTCTAATGGCCAAACTAGACCCAACAACACTTTTTGACTAAAAAACACAAAAAAACAACACCCTATGATGCTACAATGTCGTCCACAGTTCAAACACTCTATATCTACAATATAGTTTATAGTGCAATGAGTATATGTTCATAGTACATGCACAATGTTTTTCTCCCACCTTTTATATATTGAATTGCAATTTTATATATATATATATTGCAATTCAATGTGTTTTTCTACTCTTGTTTTTTATAATATTATTTGAAAGAGAAAATAAAATAAAGTAGGATTTTTTTTGCCTTTATTTATAACACATAGAAATAAAAAGCTTTAATTGGTCCGATGATGTACTTTAAAAGCCTGTAAGAAATGCCCAAGAGCCAGCAGATTAAAGCATTTGAGACTCGAGGAGTCATATGTAGGTGGGAGTTCAACTAATCCCATATTCTCCCCTAAAAATGTAAAACAGAGTAATTTTGTGAGAATAATCCGTACTTCCTCTTCTCAGCGTGAGGAGGCCATATATATACACAATTATATCTTCTAGGAAAGGAAACAACCTATTCTAAGGAAAGCTAAATATTCCTAAACTAAATATTCCTATACAAGATTGTCGGTCACTACCAGATTTCTAGGAATAATTGCAGATACTAGAATCAGTCTATAATATATTACACCTCACATACAGCTCATGCAGACACTCCCCCTCAAGTTGGAGCATGGATATCTATCATGCTCAACTTGTCGGTTATACCATGAAACACCCTTCCTGCAACTGCTTTTGTGAGTATATCGGCTAATTGACTTTCAGAATGGACAAATGAAAACTGTATGATCTTGTGATCGAGATTCTCCTTGATGAAATGTCAATCAACTTCAACGTGTTTGGTGCGATCGTGTTGTACAGGATTTTGTGCAATCTCAATGGCTACTTTGTTGTCACAATGAAGAGTCATAGCCTGTTTATATTCAATTCCCAAATCCTTTAATATGCCTCTGATCCATAACAGTTCACATATACCATGAGCCATACCACGAAACTCAGCTTCTGCACTCGATCTTGCCACAACTTTATGTTTCTTGCTCCTCCAAGTTACAAAGTTACCTTCAACAAAAGTAAAGTACCCTGATGTGGATCTCTATCAGTTTGATCCCCTGCCCAATCAGAGTCTGTGTAACCTTTGATATTTAAACCATCATTTTTTTAGAACAACAGTCTTTTTCCTGGAGCATTGTTCAAGTATCTTAAGATTCGATATACAACATGCATATGTTCCTCACTTGGCGCATGCATGAACTGGCTTACCACACTCACGGCATAAGCTAAATCTGGCTTGGTGTGTGATAAATATATTAATCTTCCAACTAACCTTTGATAACGACCTCTGTCTGTTGGAGTTTGATCTGGAAAGATTCCAAGGTTGTGATTCATCTCTATAGGCGTTTCTACTGGTTTGCAGGCAAGCATTCCAGTTTCAGTTAAAAGGTCTAGCACATATTTTCGTTGTGAAAGGAAGATTCCACGTTTCGATCTAGCAACCTCAATTCCCAAAAAATATTTGAGTTGTCCGAGATCTTTCATCTCAAATTTAGTAGCCAAATACTCCTGTAATGCTTTCATTTCACATGAGTCATCTCCTGTCACAACCATATCATCAACATACACAATTAAAGTCGTTACCTTCCCTTCTTTGTGTTTGATAAACAAAGTGTGGTCTGAATTGCTTTGTTTATATCCAAATGCCTTCATTATAGAAGAGAATCTTCCAAGCCAAGCTCTTGGTGACTGTTTTAGCCCGTATAGGGACTTTTTTAATCTACAGACTTCAGTTCTACGTGAGGAACTATAATTAACTCCAGGTGGCAAGTCCATGTAGACTTCTTCCTCTAAATCTCCATTGAGGAACGCATTTTTTACGTCAAATTGTTGTAGAGGCCAATCTCGATTAGCTGTTATGGATATAAGGATGCGAATTGTGTTGATCTTGGCTACTGGTGCAAAAGTTTCTTGATAATCCAAACCAAACTTTTGTATATATCCTTTTGCAACTAATCTTGCTTTATACCTATCGATACTGCCATCTGCTTTAAGTTTCACCGTGAACACCCATTTGCATCCAATTGTTCTCTTTCCTTCTGGTAACGGGGCAAGTTCCCAAGTGGCATTTTTCTGTAGGGCCTCCATTTCCTCATTCATTGCCTTTGTCCATTTTGGATCAGCTAATGCATCCTGCACATTACTAGGAATAGACACAGTGGATAGTTGATTAATAGTAAATGCATACGATCTAGACAATCTATAGGAAGACACATGGTTGTTAATTGGGTATTTGATCTTGGCTTTCGGATCAGGTTCATATTGTTTCTTGGGAACTCCCTTGTTTGATCTTTGTGAATACTTGGGAGCAATACATCTATCAGAATCATGTATTTCATTAGACTCATCAATACTGGGATTTGAAGTTACCTGAGGAAGAACATTCTGGGTTGATTCTTCAGGTGATGGTGTAGACGTAGGCAACTCTGAAGGTATTGATGATTCTGCCATATCGGGTGCATCTGCAAGCATTTCCAGTTGCTCCAACACATCATTATCATTTCCAGGGATACTCTCAAAAACTTGCTGACCACCTTTCTCAAGCCATGTGTTTACTTCTTCTAACTCTATAAATTCATTTCCTCCTCCACCTCTTTGTAAACCATTATCTTCAGTATAAGTCTCCCCCTGAAGAGAGGGGCCAGAAAAATTCCCAAAGTAGTAAGGTTCTGTTTCACGAAACGAGGCATCCAAAGTGACATGGAGTTTTTGGGTTTGAGGATCATAACACCTATATCCTTTTTTAAATTCAGAATATCCAACAAACACATATCGTTTGACACATGGATCAAGCTTAGTTCGCAAGTTCTTTGGAATGTGAACATAGACAGTACAGCCAAAGACCCGTGGTTCAAGATTTGGAAAGTGAGGAAGGGAAAAAAAGGAGTGCATTTTTTGCTGAGGGGTTTGAAAGTCTATAACGCTAGAAGGGGTGCGATTAATGAGATAAGCAGCAGATTTCATAGCCTCTCCCCAATAAAACCGAGGCATATTTGTGCCAAAAAAAGAGGCACGAACCACTTCCAGCAATTGTCGATTTTTTCTCTCTGCCAATCCATTTTGCTGCGGAGTATAGGTGCAAGAGGTCTGATGATGAATACCAAGATGCCTCAGAAATTTGTCAAAAAATGCATTGACATATTCTGCACCATTGTCAGACTATAGAACACGTATCTATGTTTGGTATTGGGTGCTAACCATATTATGAAATTCCTGAAATGCTTGATAGACATCACTCTTATTGGTAAGCAAAGACACCCAAGTCATTCTAGTGCATTCATCAATAAAAGTGACAAAGTAACGGGCTTTAGAAATAGAGGGGATTTTTGTAGGACCCCAGACATCAGAGTGAATAACTGCAAACGGGATAGAACTTTTATTCAAACTTGGTAAATATGGAATACGATGGCTCTTGGCCAAGTCACAAGTGTCACACTGGAACTTTGAATCATTCACAGTGGAAAAAAAATGTGGTTTTAGTTTCCTCAGATAACCAAATGAGAGGTGTCCAGTCTCCGGTGCCACAACCATATGGTTTCTTGTGCTGTTTCTTTGCTACTGCTTTGATTTGCCTGACTGAATTTCATCCCTCCATTTTCTGTCAACTCCAGGTAGTAGAGGTTGCCTCGTCTAACACCATAACCAAGAATCTTCTGAGTCAGAATGTCCTGAAAAACACAAAACAAGGGCCAAAAAGTTACAGTGCAATTGAGGGTGGAGGTGATTTGGCCAACGGATAGCAGATTATATTCTAGGGATGGAACAACAAGAACTGTATCTAAAGTGAGAGTATTGGATAAGATGACAGATCCTTCTTCACTAATGGGAGAGGTACTACCATTTGCGGTGGAGATAACAGACTTAGGAGAAGAGAAAAAAGATTGTAATTGATTTGAGTCCTTAATCATATGATCGAATGCACCTATATCAATAATCCAAGTGCTATTCTTAGAAGTTATAGAGAGTACAGAAGCCTTACTAACATCTCCTGGCTGAGCAACATTTGTTGTGGGTGGTGACCGATCTACCTGGGTGGAGGTCACCATAGCTTTTCCTGCAATCTTCTTTCGAGGTTTCTTTGTAAAGTCCCACCATTCAGGATAACCAATAATTTCATAACATCGTTGTTTAGAATGACCTGTTTCACCACAATGAGAACACACAAATCCGTTAGATTTACCAGCTGGTTGATTGTTACGAGTCTTTGAAGAGCCCAAAGATGGTCCTTGTCTAGTTTGATTAGCCAACATAGCCGAGCTTTCAGAGATGTGACGAAAGCCTCCCATTGTTTGTTTCTGTTGGTGTTCTCTCCTGACATACGTATATGTACTTTCTAAATCAAGTTTTGGGTCTTTTCGTAAGAGTTCTCCACGGACCTGATCAAATTCTGAATCAAGTCCACTTAGAAAAATATGAACTCAAAGTCGAGCCATTGCAGAGTGCAGTTGGACCACCCCTTCAACCGTTCTTTCTTTAGAGATAGTCCTGTGATCAATTTCTTGGAAAATGGCAACAAGTTCATTATAGTAGGTTGATAATGGTCGTCCATTTTGCATGGTATGAAAAGACCTCTGATTTAATTCGAAAATGCAGGTTTCATCAGATCCATCGTATAAGGTTTTTGATACAGCCTCCCATATGTCCTTAGCTATGGGGAGATGAATAAAACGTTGCATCAACAATGGACTCATTGAGTCAATAAGCCAGCTTTTGACTTTGTGATTTTTAGTAATCCACGTTCCAAGATTTGGGTCTCCAGGTGTTGGTTTCTTCGTTTCTCCAATGAGATAACCAGCTTTGTTCCGAGCTCCAATACGCATCTCCATTAGTTGAGACCATAATGAGTAGTTGGTCTCATCCAGTGTAATACCAGCAGGAAACGCAGAGTTGTCCTGATGGACAATGATCTGTGGTGCTAGTGTTGGGATGGATTCAATTGATTCGTCTGTAGTGATGGCCATTGGACACACAACAGATTTACGTTGATGATATTCAAATTTCAGAATGAAGAGAAAAAAAGAAAAAAAACAGTATCAAATTTGTTGCTCTGATACCATGTAAAACAGAGTAATTTTGTGAGAATAATTCGTACTTCCTCTTCTCAGCGTGAGGAGGCTATATATATACACAGTTATATCTTCCAGGAAAGGAAACAACCTATTCTAAGGAAAGCTAAATATTCCTAAACTAAATATTCCTATACAAGATTGTCGGTCACTACCAGATTTCTAGGAATAATTACAGGTACTAGAATCAGTCTATAATATATTACACCTCACATACAGCTCATGCAGACAAAAAGTAAATCAGAAATAGATATGTTGACGAACAAATGCTATATAATGTGTTGGAGATAATAAATTTGGAGGGCAATTACACATGCAGGTATCGCAATAAAGAGTGTGTGTAGAGAAAGAGAGAGAGAGTTCACATAAATGAACATGGTTTTGTATTTGTCTAATAGACTTCTTATATCTAACCATTGTTTTAGAATTTATGATATTTTAGGTTAAATAAATTATTTTTATCTTTTTAGATTATTTTGATGGGTTAATATTAAAAATAATTTTAAAAAAATAAAAAATATATATTATTTCAAAATATTTTCAAATAAAAAATATTTTAAAAATAACTGCTATTATTTTCACTAGACTATGTTTGGTAGTGTGATTGTGGTAGCTTTTCAAATTACTTTTTATTCATAAATACATTAAAATAATATTTTTTTTATTTTTTAAAAATTATTTTGATATAGTATATTAAAATAATTTAAAAATATTAAAAATTTATTAATTTTAAATAAAAAAATTAAAAATTTTAATAACATGATTGAACGCGTTTCCCAACAGTATTATTTATCTTAAAGAACAGACATCGGACGTGTTCTAATTTGTTTCTTAGAAAAAGTCTTCTAGGCGGCGAGAATATTGTGGTGCTCACATAGGCACGTCAACTACATCATTCATGGTGGCTATAACACCACGAAGCTTTCTAGTTCTCTTCAGTCTTCCCCATCAGATTTTGAAACCATTGAACCTGGCAACGGGCCCATGAGATGCTGCCTGCAAAGGATTAAGTACAGGTGTAACTGTCTAGAAATATGATAATGATAAACAATTTACAAGATGATTTTGATTAAATTACAAATGTATAGTTTAATCTAAGAGATTATATGTAATATATTTGAAATTAGTTCAATTTAAAATGTTTAAAAATGATTGCATGCAAATTGATAAGGTAAAATAAAATACTTAAATTTGCAATTGAATTAAGAGATGTTTTTGGCATGATAAAAATGTTGTGAATGCCAATGAAGTTGGTTGTAGAAAATCCATCGGTTGCTTTAAAGAGCCTTTCGTAAGAGATTTGAGGAAATGACTCTTTCAATAAAGTATTAGAAGAGTGCTCCTTTTTTTTATTTTTGAACCAGCAAAACAAGAAAGACGAGACAGTGATGACTCCAACAAGAGCACAAGGTATTGTGATTGCCAATAAATATTGCAGATGAGACATTTTTGTCTTCTTTGGCTCCTTGTTGGGACATTCAGGCAAATGCAATTCCAAAATTCCACCACAAAGTTTGTCATTTCCAACAACTGATACTGCACTCTCGTTTGTGAAAACTCCCTTCCTCGGAACCTCCCCCTCAAAATTGTTATAGGAAAGATTTAAACTTATGAAAGGGATTGTCACAAGAAAGTTTGGAAGTTGGCCTGACAGATTGTTACAAGAAAGGTCAAGAAATTGATTTCCCCTCAAAGAACTAAATGATGAAGGAATAGATCCTTGGAAGAAATTATCCTCCATGTGCAGGACCTCGAGGCTGGTGCATCCTCCAAGGCTAGTTGGAATTTCACCAGACAACATATTCCAAGAGACATCCAGTTCACTCAGATATTTTAGACTACCAATGGTTGAAGGCAAAGAACCAGTAAATTGGTTATGAGATAGATTCAGTGAAAATAATACAGAGGACGTACCGAAAAGTTGTTCTGGTATGCTGCCATTGAGGTTGTTTCTAGAAAGGCCCAACGACACCAAGTTTTTGCAACCTCCAAGACTAGCAGGAATGGTGTCTTGTAATTTGTTATCATCTAAATAAAGGACACTCAACAATGACAGATTTCCTAAAGAAGATGGAATTTTTCCTGACAGTCTATTGGAAAAGAGTGAAAACTGCTCTAGCTTTCGTAGATTACCAAAAGAAGTTGGAATTTCACCAGTGAATTGATTTCGATCCATGTATAGGAAAGTTAAGTCAACTAAGTTCCCTATACCTGAAGGGATCCGTCCGACTACGTGATTTCCTGAGAGCCCAAAATAAGCCATATATGTTGAAAGATTTCCTACTGTAATCGGCAGCGATCCTTCTAATCTGTTGTTGTTGATGCTCACAACTTTCAACATGCTGCAGTTGGTCAGAGAAGCAAGAAACGCCATTTCATCATCTCCTCCGGTTCCAAGGTTATTACTTCCGAAATGCAGTCGAGAGAGATGATGTAGTTTTCCAAAAATATCAGGTATTTTTCCTGTCAAACTGTTATATGTAAAAGAAATAATTTCAAGCTCAGAAGCATTGGATAATGACCCTGGAATCGGTCCGGAAAATTGGTTCGGCCATAATGCAAGCCATTGAAGATGGGGAAAGGATAGGCCTAAATTCGACGGAAGACTTCCGCGAAATCCATTGCCACCCAAATAGAAAGTAGTAATCAACGACAGATTATATAGAGATGGAGGGATGAAACCCGAAAGTTTATTTTCACCGAGCAGAAGACTAGTTAATCTCTTCAGTCGGCCTAAAGAATCAGGAATAGTTCCCTCCAAAACATTACTTCTCAAAGACAAACTTTCAAGGGAGCTAAGATTACCGATGGAGTGCGGTATCTTTCCCTGGAGATTATTCTGACGAAAAGAGAGTATTGTGAGCTTTGACAAGAAACCAAGCTCCATAGGAATTTCACCTCCAAGCTTGTTACGATCAATATAGAGCTCTGCAAGGCTGGAGCAGCCTGACAAGTTGGCTGGAATTTTGCCTTCTATGGAATTATTGGTCAGCATCAGAACTCGTAATCTCAACAGGCGCCCAACTTCAAGTGGAATTTCACCATGAATTGTGTTGTTTGCGAGTCTTATTTCTTGAAGGAAGCTAATATTTCCCACGTAAGGAGACAAGGAGCCTGCCAATTTTTGGTCCACTAGATTGATAATTCTGACCCTTCCATGTCGACGGCCACATGTGATCCCTGGCCAGTTGCAGAAACCGAGAGAATCATTCCACGAGCTCAAGGTATTACTGTGCGGGTCTTGTATCTTTGCTTTGAAGGCTAGCAAGGCTTCATAATCCGTCTCGTTTCCACCAAAGCTACGAGGAGCAGTGATTGTTGAAGCTGCAGTGAGGAGGAAAGAGGAGGTTGAAATCAGTGGCAGTGCTTTTCCTTGCATCAGTACAATGAGCACAGCAACAAGGTTCTGGACACAAAATGGAGACAATAGGTTCATCTTTGGAATTTAGAGGGATGACGATTGTACAGTGATAGACTGATAGCAAGCAGGTTGAAGACAACGTCTTTTTTCTTTACTACCATGAGACAACAAGGCATACGAACGAAGATCTTTGGACAGGCTTCGGCGATTCTAAGGAATAAATTTAATTAATTAGCATGTACCATCGAGCTTTGTTACAAATTAATCTACAAGTATATATTTTTAGCCATTTAATGTCGTTTTCTTCCCTTGTTTTTGACAAAATCTTCAGGGGACACCATGTGCAAAATATTTTTAATCTTAATGTGTTTTGCCCATTATAAATTACAAACAGGTAGGCTTAGTAGTTTAAATTATAAGTAAATCAGTTTTTACTCAGCTTGATGCTTTTGTGGGTTTTTTTTTTTGGAGCACAGAGTTCTAAATTGGTAAAGAAATAATGGGTTCTTGAGTAGTCCTCAAGGGTTTTAGCTAGTTGTGCACTGATTTTACAGTAGCAGAAGAAAGAAATGGCTTTAACAGGCAATATGAAATGAGCAATTTTTGTGATTAGAGTGTGTTAAGAATTTCAGTAAGCATAAAGAGTGAAGAATTTGTCTTTAAAGATTTGAGGTTTTTAGAAATTTATTTAGGGTTTTAGCTCAAGTGAGGGAAGTAAACAGTTTAACATAACATTGAGAGTCGAAATTAGGCATGGAAGTAGTTTTATGTTCAATTACTTACTGGAATTTCAATGACACTGTAACAATCCTTTGGAAAAAGAAGAAGAACTAAGAGGCTATTAAAACAACAATGTGTGCGAGAAACCCTCATTAAGATTCTAAAATTAGGGTTTCATGACTAAATTGAGACTTTAGTTATAGTAGTTTCATGCAAAATCTAGAGAAGTATTTGATCGTTAAAGCTTAAGATTACAGAAAACATCAATTACTAAGCAGTTCCTCGTTAATATATGAAAGCTAGTTCTAAGTCCCAACATATCTAATTTGGATAGGTTGATTATATTTTCGCAAAGATTATTTCATATTTTCAGTATATTTTGGTGTTGTTCTCCCCCCTTCTTTCTCATTCATGTAAAAATATAGTTCTTCGTCAGCTATACTGATAGTTACAGACACGATTCAAAGTTCAACTCAAGTTAAAGCTGGGTTGCCAATAGAATAATTATTTTTGGTTTGGTTTGGTTTGATTTTTATAAAAATAAAATAATTAAACTAATTTTTTTAAAAAAAAACCAAAATTAATTTAAACTGAATCGAAATTAGTTCAAATCAAACCAAACTAGTTTGTTTTTTTTAAAATTTTAATTGGTTTTTTTTACAGTTTAATTTTTTCAGTTTAATTAGTTTTTTTATTTTCTTGCTCATCCCAAGTTGTTGCCAAGTAAACCAATAAGTGTAGATATGTAGATTAATTTTAAAATAATATTGTTTGAATATTTAAAAAAAAATCTTTGAATTGAACTAATTAAATTTTATATAAATTTGATAAGACAAATTAAAGTGATGAGATGATAATTAAATCATTTTAATTTTATCACATCAACTTTGTATATAGATTAAAAATAAATCTAACTTATATAAAGTTTGAATCATTAAATTATTGAGTTAATTTTATGAATTTAATTGAATTTCATAATTAAAATTATATTTTACGAGAGAGTATTTTTAATATATATATTAAAAACCCGTTATACAAACTTAATAGTTAGATTCAGGTTCAGACTTGTATTTAAAATTGTGATCTATGATGTTTTAGAAAATGATTTTTATTTAAAAATATATAAAAATAATATTTTTTTTATTTACTATTTTTAACATAAAATTTCAGTAAATCAAGAAAATAAAAAAATATTAATTTTAAAAAAATAAAATCTAAAAAATACGTTCCAACAACAATCGCAAGACTCAATTATCAAACAAACCCCAAACCCAAAATGATATTCTTGCTGGGCTCCAGATTGATACATCAAAGCCCTATCGCCATCCCAAATCAGCAAAGCTTCGACCAGGAAGCAAGCGAGAAAGAAGAGAGATGCGTGCTTCATTTTGAAGAAGATAAAGAAGGGGCACTTTGCCTTGGTCTTTTACTTGAAGAAGAAGAGGAGGAGGAAGAGCAGTTATGGACGAAGAAGCAGTAGTGAAATTTGTGGAGACATATTTAAAGAAGAAAGGGTTCAAGCAAGCAGAGCTCGCTTTCCATGAAGAAATCCAGCAGCAGCATCAACAACAAAACAACAGCAATAATGCTATCAGTATCCACTCGGATCCTGATCTCTCTTCCCTCCTTCACTCCCTCTCTCAGTAACTCACGAACCCTACTCTTTCTTTCTTTTTAGTTTTTACTCAGCTTGATGCTTTTGTAGTTTTTTTTCTGTTTTTTTTAGCACAGAGTTCTAAATTGCTAAAGAAATAATGGGTTCTTGAATAAGTTAGTAGTCAAGGGTTTTAGCTGGTTGTGCACTGATTCTATTGTTGGAGAAGAAAGAAATGGCTTTCATGGGCAATGTGAAATGAGCAATTTTAGTGTATTTTTGTGATTCGAATATGTTACGAATTTAAGTAAGCATAGAGAGTGAAAAATTTATCTGCTTTTATACTGTTTAATTTGGACATTTTTTGTTTAAAGATTTGAGTTTTTTAGAAATGTATTTAGGGTTTTAGCTGAAGTGAGGGAAGTAAAAGGTTTAACATTAGTGAAAAATAGGCACTTTTAATTCACATTGAGAGTGGAAATTAGTCATGGAAGTAGTTTTATGTTCAATTACTTACTGGAATCTCAATGACACTGTAACAATCCTTTGGAAAAAAAGAAATAAGAGGCACTTAAAACAACAATGTGTGCGAGAAACCCTCATTATGATTCTAAAATTGATTGGTCGAGAGTGAAGATTTTGAATAAGAATTTGAAAGTAGAAATGGCTCCTGGAAAATGCTCAATTTGGAGAATTTTATTTACAAGGGGAATGAGAATGTCCTTTTCTTTCAAGTTTTTTAATAGTTTGGTTATTCATTTGGTCTGGAGACTCTGGTTATTCATTTCCAAAATAATTTTATTTTTGTCATTCAGACCAGAGGATAGTCCGGCACGTTACCAAGATGAGTATAGTAAACTAAGGTCATGGGCTTATAGTTCGCTTGATCTGTACAAGGTAAACTAGTGATTAATTTCTTCTTTGTGCATGGTTCGACATGTACATATTTGTTTTGGCATATGATTTTTGTACTTTGCTGATGTGGGTTGCCTTTGAACTCCGCAGCACGAGTTGCTTCGTGTGCTTTATCCAGTATTTGTCCATTGTTATATGGATATTGTTGCTAAAGGACATATCCAAGAGGGTAAATATTGAATTTTTTCCTCTTCTTTAATCCTTATTGAAACCTGTAAATTCCTAAGTGGCTCGTTAGTGTGGCAGTTGTCTCATATTTTTGCTATTATCATTTTACATCCCCAGCAAGAAATTTTTTCAATAGCTTCCGTGAAGATCATGAGATGATGCACTCACGAGACCTTCAAAAGTTGGAAGGAGTTCTTTCTCCCTCTCATCTGGAGGTTAATACCTCTCTAAGATTTTGCATTACATTTTCCATTCTTAATTTGGTTAAATTACTTCTGTAGAAGATCTCATTTTTTTTATTTAATTTTTTTTGTCAGGAAATGGAATTTGCTCATACTCTTAGGCAGAGTAAAGTCAACATTAAGATATGTCAGGTGATTTAAGGGTTTTCTTCTGTAATTTGTAATATATAAGAATTCTGTTGGAGTATATTTCTCAAAAGTTGGTTTTAACCCTATTATCAGTACTCCAACGAGCTCCTGATGCAGTATCTTCGGAAGTCAAAATGGACTATAATTCTCGGGATTGTCAATGAGCATATTAACTTTCAAGGTACGTTTTACTTCCAAATTAGTTGCATCTGCATGTCCAGTTCATGAAGAATTTGGTACAAGTTCTTTTATGTTGGCAGTTTCTCCTGGACAGCCCATCTCAATTTCTGATGATCCTGATGCTGTAACATTAATTGGAAGCAGCCAGGATGCAGCTAATCAGATAAATAAAAAAGAAATACATTGGGGGGTGAGTGCATTCTTCATCTTGGTAGTAAATGAGGAAGTTATTAGTTATTTTTATTGCTTTTGTTGTTTAGGTGTTAACTTTGAGCTTCTCTGTTTGCTATAGTTGCTTGAAGATTCTTTAGAAGAACGATTGGAGAAGACAGGGGGTTTTCTCTCAGATACTGAAAAGATGGAAGGAGAAACCAAAGAGGGGGACATGGATGAGAATAAGGTATAATACTCCTCAAATCCTGCTTCTCCTCCATAATTTCCTTGACGCGGATTTCATATACTTAATAATTCTTGCTTATCTTTAATTTAATTTTGTAATATATGTTATTTCTACTTTGATTGTCCTATAGGTTTTCCTTTCTGTTAAAGCTTGAGTTATTCTTTACATTGATGTCTTCAATGTCTTTTTCAGAAAAGATCAATAGATGGTGGAAAGCAAGGAGCTTCACTCAAAAAGTCAAAAAAGGATAAAGCTGCTAGTGCAACAACTAAAATTGCTCGTCCTGAAGCTAATACAGTATCTGCAGCACCACGAGTCAAACCCGAGCTTCCTTTGCCAGTAATGTATTTTCTCGAATCCCAAGTCATTTTCTTCACTAGATCAATGGCGTTGTTGTGATATATATTATCTAAATGGGACATGGATGGTGGTAATATCTACAAGGCTAACAAAGAGGAGGGTGTTGCATAAAAGGCCAAGGCTAAAGAGAAGAAAATGTATACGAACATAGGAAGTTTGATCCTGTCACAATCTTTATGGCTCCCTTTTATAGACTATTGAGAAGCCTTGCATGTTATACATGTAGGAATTCTTATTCAACAAAGCTTGTTCAACACACTTGAACACATGATATTTTACATCTTGTAACACATCATATGTGCTTTCAGGTGTGTTAGAATAAAATGGACATGTCATTTAGGCATGTTATGAGGACATGCAAGGTGACAAATTCGCTTTAATTAGGTGCTGAAAAACATGAGCATGCACTAATGTTTAATAACACCTAACCAAGGTAAGTTGTTACTTTACATGTCCTCAGCATGGTGTGAGTGTGACTGTGAACAGAAGCTGGGTTCCATGGGGAACTGGTCTATGGATTCATAATAACTATACTCCTCGTCTCTATCAACTAGATTAATAAGGTTTTTACAGGCACGCTTGTTGACTGTTCAAAGTCTCATTTCCTTTATCCTGTCATCTTCCTCATTTGATTAATCTATTATATTACCATGCTTTATCATTGACCCCTGGAACCTAATTAGGCTCATAATGTATACAACGTGAGCTTGGTCATGCATCTTTTCCCACATGACTATATTTTATGATGTCTCTGCTATAAGGCTTTTGCGTGACTTAGGTCCAATAGGAATAAACATTTGATTCTCCTGCTAATATAAGTTAGTGCTGCATTCTTAATTTCTGAGAATTAATAAATTAACGGTTCCTTCAGGCCAACTGAGGTGGAACAGTCTATTCTTGAGGACTTGAGAAACCGTGTACAGTTGAGTAGTGTGACACTGCCATCTGTCAGCTTTTATACCTTTATCAACACGCATAATGGGTAATTTCAGAACTTATGTGTTTTTTTCAAGCTTCTCAGTTTTTTTACATGATCAATTGTTCATTTTTTTTTATTTTTCTTCCAGTTTAAACTGTTCATCAATTTCACATGATGGATCCTTGATTGCTGGTGGATTCTCAGACTCCTCACTGAAGGTTGCCTCCCATACTTGACCCAAATCCAACATGTTGGCCGCTGCTGTAGCTAATTCTGATTTGTGCCTTTACAGGTTTGGGACATGGCAAAGCTTGGACATCAAGCTGGCAATTGTAAGTCTCTCCAAATAAGGATTAGTTTGTTTGATAATTTCTTATTTCTTCGATTCCAGTAGCAGTAAAGTACTATACAAATCATCTCTTATGACACTTTACTAATTCAAAATGTATTTTAGACGGTGTAAATACCAAGTTTTGATGAATTGTTCTGTGTGTTTTTTGTACATTATCCATTTGGAAAATTCTCAATTATAGTCAAGCCAAAGAGCTACTACAGAGACATAATGAAAAAACACTGTAGATGTTAGTTCATCATAATCCAGAATTTTATATCTTTCTGATATGGTTGTCATTGTGGCAAAGAGGAGTTATAATGGTAAATGTTTCTGCTGTCAGCTATTTTGCAGGGTGAAAATGATACTGCTCCGAGTGAACAAGGCCAGAGTCCAAACAGTGGCAAAAGATCTTATACATTGTTTCAGGGTCATTCAGGTCCAGTTCATTCAGCCACTTTTAGCCCTCTTGGGGATTTTATTTTGTCTTCTTCAGCAGATACGACAGGTATATTCTCTTAGATTATCATTTCACTGCTTATTTCTCTCTCTGCAAACATGAAAGTTTTCTTTTGTTTTTTGTTTATTTTATTTCTTTTGCAAATGACACTGCTCTGCTGCAGTTCGATTATGGAGCACAAAACTCAATGCAAATCTTGTTTGCTACAAGGGCCATAATTACCCTGTCTGGGATGTTCAGGTATAAATGGGAACTTCCCACTTCATTTTGATTTGATTTTATTGTTTTATCCATCCATTGTCTTTTGATGATCGTGATCAAAATTGAGGAGACTATGGCAGAGATTTCCATAATACTAATGGCCATACCTCACTTCTCATGTGTTCATACTAAACTATTGGTGCAGTTCAGTCCTGTGGGACAATATTTTGCCAGTGCTTCACATGATCGCACAGCAAGGATTTGGTCTATGGATAGGATACAGCCTTTGAGGATAATGGCAGGTCATTTGTCTGATGTTGATGTAAGTAGCTTTTACATCTATTTTATTGGTCTGGTAGTCTGGATTTGGTTGCAACAAAGTAGTTCATGAGATTTAAATAGAAGAAATGGGCGAAATGCATTCTTCAAGTTAACCTCCCTCATAAATTTTTGTATCCACCGAGGATGAATTTATCATGTTGAGCCTGCTCTATGTATAATATTAAGTCAGCAAATTTAGTAAAATACTTTCCTTTGTTTTCTAATTCTGCAATATCAGCTACATTGAATTGGATTCCATATATTTCAGTGCTTGCAATGGCATGCCAACTGCAACTACATTGCCACTGGCTCCAGTGACAAAACAGTTCGACTGTGGGATGTACAAAGCGGGGAGTGTGTCCGCATTTTTATTGGTCATAGGAGTATGATTTTATCATTGGCCATGTCACCTGATGGTCGATATATGGCATCTGCTGATGAAGATGGCACAATCATGATGTGGGACCTCTCAAGTGGACGCTGCATATCACCTTTGATAGGCCACAATTCATGTGTATGGTCACTTGCCTTCAGGTGCAAATCCTAGAGACACTAGAAGAAATTTCAAAACAACTTTTTGGACTCCGTCAATATTTAGTCATTGATGGCTAGATTTCTAACAAAACCTATTTTTCTCATCTTGAATGCCAGTTGTGAAGGATCTCTTCTAGCATCTGGTTCAGCTGACTGTACTGTAAAATTATGGGATGTAACTACGAGCACAAAGGCCCCAAGGACAGAAGAAAGGTAAGTTTCCCTGAGAAAGTAGCTCGTTATGTTCTGAACTTTTTTTTAGCGGGGCCATTTACAGTACCTGTTTCATTTAATCAGCAAAAGTGGAAATACAAACAGATTGAGATTGTTAAAAACTTTGCCGACGAAGTCTACTCCAGTTTACACTTTGAGGGTAATTCTCTAAAAGCTCAACTCCTTGAACTTGATTTCCTCTTGTTTATGCCTTTCGATATTGGTTTTCCAGTATATAACCTTTGCACCATATTATTTGGACAGTTTTCCCGTAGGAATCTGCTTTTCGCTGCTGGAGCCCTCGCTAAAAGTCAGTGACCATTATTAAAGCATGATGTGACTGGACGGGTTGACCAACTGAAAATGGTCCGAGTTTCCCCCCGGGCAATTCCACCATCAGTTGACACTGACTAGCAGTAAAATCAAAATTGTTGTACAATCTTAATCAGTTATGACACTGCCCTTTTTTTTTTGGCTTGGCACAGTTTGTTTAGCAATTTCAAGGTTGTGTATCAAGATTTACATAATCAATTTAACTAGAACGGAACGGAAGAAGGAAGCCCCTCGTTTTTCTAAGCAATTTCTTGCTGTGTGCCGTGTTCTGTGTGCCGTCTGGATTAGCTACTTGTCATGTCATACTTATGATAGTACTTGCCGGTTCGCGTTCACATAACCATCAGGCTTTTAGTTTCGTACTAGTCTACAAGCAAGAGGGGTAGGGTATTAATTTTGTGTCTATCCATTACTAGGGCAAATGATAAAATATCTTAGGGTTTCCAAATTTTCAACAAAAGCTAAAGCTGCCAACCAATGAATTCAACAGGATCAACAAGTATGCATAGATCCAATTGGTCAGAGTTTTTCCTTCTAATCATTACAATCCATACGATGAAGCTTGGATTCATGTACCATTTAAGTTCAGAACCCTTTTGTACCTTGAATTGGAGAGCCCAATTTGTGCATCCTAGAGGGCAAAAAAAAAGGAAAAAAAAGAAGTGAAATCATGGAGTCATAAAATGCCCTGTTCTCAAAACACAGTACTTCCCAAAAACAGTACAGAAAACGGTACAGCCTGCTGGAAGAAGAAACAGTTGGGATTTGGGAATCATCCCTGTATTTTCCCGCCATAGCACTTTTTTGTGTCCCCATCAGTCAGAAAAGAAGTGGATAAACTGTTTCCACACATTGCCATACAAGTTTATACATAAAAACAAGCTCAGGCACTGAAAAAACGTAAGGTAAGTCATATTTCTGCAGATTTTTCTCTCCAAAGATCTAGTAAAAATCGTGTGCAGTTGTTTCAGCATCTCCCCTCTCTTTCCATGCAAGATCTTTGAAGGCTTTCGAAGCCGATGTATGCAGGGCACTGGTGAAAACTCGAGTCCGCCCTTGTATCTGCTGCCCAAGTTTCATGTAAGCCATCAATATCTGCTTGCTTTCTCTTGCATTATAGAACATAAAAGCATGCACTTGAAAATTTTCTGCTGCTTCTTTCTATTATTTCAATATGATTTCAGAGTTTATAGATACCTTTTCATTTATTTATTTATTTTGGTTGATGCTTTTTGGTAGAGGTAACGAAACCCTAGGAATGGTTCTCTGTAATTCACAAGAAAACTAAAACCAGAAAGTAGGCATAAGGCGAGCTTGTCTTTACAAGCAGGCATGAGGCTCAATATTCTTCATCATCTACCTGCAAGAGAGTGTTGTAATTTTAGCCATCTGATTTTTGACAACTCCACAGAAAAAAAAAACAAAGAAAGAAAGAAAGAAAAAGTTGTAAATCAAAACCAACAGGAAACCTAGAAATCTCAACTCGTTAATTACCAGTTAAATTGCAACTAGAATTCACTAGTCCTGCGAATTATATGCTAATCTAGTGCATCACAATCCTGCAATCACTCAATTTAGGACTAATCCCAACTTGGAATTTGAAATCTTGGTATTATAAACACATGGAAACCCTCAACTCTTGAACCGACTACCTCATACTCGGGTTCTTTAAAGAATTCACCAGGTGATTCAACTCTAGAGCTTAATTCAGCTTGCTCAGTCCAATGATAGATATATATAGTATGTGATACATAGCAAGCAGGGAAATAATGCTGGAATTAACTAGACATCATGAATTGCCATTCATTCAAGTAGCATTCGCTTAATGTCTGCAATTCTTGAGATTTCAGCATATGAACAAGGTGCTCTTGGGGCATGATTGGAAGTGAAAACAATTTCCAGCCAGGCACTTTTCATAGTGTAAAATGGTCTAGTGATCATTACAAGAACCAAAAACCCTCAAGAGATTAACTCAACACATAGGTAACATGCAATTTCATCAGCCATATGATCATGATCGGTGAGAAAAAAAAATTAGGTTGAGGCTTAGGAGTTTGCCCAAGTTACAATTCCCCACTACAAACTATAAAAGAAGAAAAGCCTAATTTCGTCAACTACTTGAGCAAGTAGTCTGCCCAGTATACTGTGAGAGACTGGTAGACCCTAAAATTGATAGTGGTATTGCTTATCCTGTGAAATTTCCTAAAACTGCTTGGAATTCACCAGGCTATATTCTGACATACAGGAAAAAGTTATCATATACAGTTCAAACATTTGCCCTTGTGCTGTCCTTAGAGATCAGCCTCCATGTTGCATCTTTGGTCATACTTTTAACTTAGAAGCTATTCCCCTTCTTGTGTGCTTAAGTAAACCAGAAAAAGAATTTCTCCATCCTGTGTTGTTCTCATGGAAAGTTTGATTTTTAGATTCCTTGGCATCGTCTGACTTTCAGCGACAAGATTCATGTTTTCAGCATAGAAATACATTCAGTGCAGCTAGCTAGGATGAGACTTCTGATAAATTGGCTGAAAGAAGTAGTTTCGAGCCTGCTTGAAGTTGTTGATAGTGTAAACAGGATATTATTAATTAAGAATAAAATTTCAAAAAAAAAAGAAGGCATGAAGAAATTCTTGTGGCACTCTGGTCATTGGTTTTAATTTGAAATCAAGAAGTGACTTTCCTCACTGATTTAAGGAAAACGAAATAGCACAGCTCGCAATTTTCATCATGTAAGATGTTTCCCACAGATACTTGACCAAATATTTTCCTTCCCCAGAGTACATAAATTGGTTTTGCTAGCATTTGGATCTCACCAACCTATTAAACACAAGACCCTATCTTAGTTAATATCATCCTACACTCATTCTAAGCAACCGTTACATGCACCACAACCCTCCTTGCCTAGGAATATTTCTCCAAACTCCAGTCACCATGATCTTTAGAAAATTAAAAAACACAGACGGAATTTTCTGTCAGCAATTTCATCATCCTTTAGTCTCCCGGCAGAATTTGCCGTCTCAGATTACAAAAAAAAAAAAAATCATCTTATAATCCCCAACCACAGCAATCATATTATCCAAAATCCAAACAACAACATGCAACCAATTATATTGGAATATACAACCTTGACACTAACATGCTAAAAAATAAGGTTACACATTAATTTCATTCATTCTCAACTCAAATTCAAATGACACCTTTAGTAAAATTCATTCACAAAGTTAATAATCTATGCTTGAACAATGCTATTGACATAGAAAAATACAAAAAAGACAAGAAATTTCGAATACAAGTCACCCTTAATTTTCACATATTAAGAAACTTATTAAACCCAAAAAGAAATTTCCACATATCAAACAATTGGTTCCTATATATATATATATATATATATAAACAGTAATAGAAAAGAAGACTCAAAGTGATTGATACCTTGATCATGTGGGAGAGATTCAGCTTCCTTGTCAAGTTAATTGGTCCGGCTAGATTGGCCAAAATAAGAAAAGGTGAGTGGTGTATATATATTATGTTTACCAAACATAAAACCAATTAAAAATAATCTAAAAGAAGCTTTGCATCAATTTGCCTCATAATAAAAAAAAAATATTTACCCTCTGAATTATTTTAAAGTGTGATACACATAATTTTTGGCTAAACATAAATCTTATGGTAAAGAATATACATTTTAATCCGATAATTAGATAAAGCTAAAAAAATTTCGAGGAGAATCAGAAGATCCTACTCCATATAGGATCTGATCTTTTAGCCATGTGAGAATGTTAAGCCCTTAAGTTAGGCCTAGAAGTCATTGTGTAGTCCTTACAATGTTTAGGATTATTTTTTTTTAGTTTAAAACTCTTTAGTTATTTTTTTAGATTTTTTTCTTAGTATATAATTAAGTAGCTGAAAATATTTGAATAATAAAAAATTGAAGTAGGATTCTTATAATGGAAACCTTTTCAGCAGAATTTTAGCTTTCTTGAACATTAATTATTGTTTTTATGTGTTGTTTCCATTTATGTTAGTTAATTTTGTTTGTCTATGTCCGAGCTACATTAATTGATATCAAAACTACGTTAAAAAACCTTGCAAAACCCAACAACCAAACCACCCATGAAGTCAGCCCCCACAATCTTTATCCTTAAGGATACCCCAAATCCAAACCAGAAATTAAAAATAAAATCTCAAACTTAAAGAGCTAGTGCATCGAGGTTCTTTCAAGAACAAAGCCAATCCATAGTTAGTGGGTGCTATATGGAAGAACCCTAGATTCGCCAAGTTGAAAGAATTGTGTAGAATCTTTTCTGACTAGTGGTTGTTTGTCTTTTGGGATAGATCGAGAGTGCTTGGTGGGCGAAGGGATCGAGTGGTAGTAGTCATGTTGATATAGTGGTGGGCAAAGGAGAAATACTTGGGTTTTGATATGGAATCCAAAGCAATGGTAGGAGGGAGAAGAAGATTAAAAAAAAAAAAAAAACTATAAAGAGCACTTTTAATATTAAATCAATTATAATAACAATTGTTGATCAGACTATAAGGTTTTCTCAGCTAAATATGCAAAGTATAATTTTTCAATGTCATAAGGAAAATCTCAAGGTTTTAGGTATTTTTTCAAAATTACTTGTAGGTATAGTCTCATTTAATAGATCCATGGGCTAGTATTTAATAGTTTAATTTTTTTTTAATGATGTAGCTCAACCTTCTTAATTTTTTATTTATTTATAAGGAGGCACAACAATTTAGTTTTTTCTTAGCTATGCTATGGTTTATTAATTCTTTAATTAAAAAAAAATAAAACTCATTTTTATAGAGGAAGTTTGCTTATAAATTAAGTAAAGACTGGCATATACTATCATAACCTCACGACAAGTTTCATCATTTATTAAAAAATTTCAAAATGATTTTTATATAAAAATACATTGAAATAATATTTTTTTATTTTTTTAAATTTATTTTTGATATTAGAACATAAAAAACAATCTGAAAATAAAAAAACATTAAAACAAAAAAAATGAATTTTTTCAAAAATATTTTTAAAATATAAAAACAACCATGCTCTTGAGAAGGGAAGAATAATAAAATTGAAACATCTATGAATTAAATCATAAAATTCAACTTAAAAAAAAAAAAAGGGAATACAAGATCTTATGCATGAGTCACAATATGATGCCATATGTTGTAAGATTAAATAAGGATTATGGCTATGGCTTATCATGCATGTAGATTGCAAGTCCTAATTAAGATGTGTGTGAAGTACCTTTGTACTACATCTTTGTCACGTGTCAAGTACCTTTGTACTCCATCATATCACCTAAATAGAGAGGCCAAAAGGGTGATGAACAATCCAAGCTTAGCTATGGGATAAGATTCCCCATTGTCATAAGGTGTCATCACTAGGTTTCCACAATCTCCCTTGTCCTAATTAGGTTTCGCTAAGCTTTAAGCCTAAATTTTAATCTTGATGCACACCTAATATTTCAAGAACATATGCATTTGATATCTATTCTTTTCTTTACTGTTGAAATCACCTGCAGAAAAAATAGCAGATGGCAGTTCAGCTTTGTCAATAGAAGAAAAAATGTTACCTCAACACCATGTATGTATATGTATATGTATATATGTATATGATGCTACCATGGAATACGAGAGGAAGGCAAACCCAAGGAAAGACTATTACTTATCACTAAAATTCACCACATAGATAAGATAAGATAAGATTAAGTGCTGTTTAGGAACGTTTTTGAAACGGTGTTTTCAAGAAATTATTCAAAAAAACAATCATTATTATTCTCGGACACCCTCTGCTACGTGTTAATATGCCTGGAGGTTACAAAATTTTAGAGATAGAGTAGTTACATGCCTTTTGAGTTAAAATTTACAGCTACAAAATGTAAGTGGATGCCATGGAACTTCAAGCAGTGGTGCTGACTTGAAATCACTTGTCCATCCATTATAACAAGCACCAAATTGTCTAAATCGTTGGCTTGGAAAGGGATAGAAATAGCAACGAAGGCCATGCTAGATGCATTGAGTTAGAGTAATGTAAAAGTGAGGCGGCTCATCTGATCAGGCTAACTAGACCACCCCAATAGTTGAAAGTGATCATCAGTTGGTGCCTTCATTTTGCACCAAAAGCTAAAACAGGCTAATCATTTAACCTTCTTAGCTAGAACCACATTGTTTTTTTCTTTGGGTTAATTTCCTCCATAATAGGTTGGCCTAAAATATATACCGATCCCCCACAGATTATCGAAACCGAATCAGACAGCATTGTCATCTAGTTTGCATATTAGAGTTGAAGTATTTTGCTCACAAAGACACTCAATTATTACATATCAGAGTTCTTGATGTCTTTTTAAATTCATGCTGTTTCAGACCTCTTTTTAATCATCCTTTAGGCATTTACTCTTATCACATATCTTGTTATATGATTGTTGAGCTCAGATATATTCTTTCCACAATTCAAAATCAAGAACTTGAATTCTCCAAAGCATCGGCATCAGCTGGCAAAATATAATTAAGATTCTTCCTTCTTTTAAAGAAAATATATAAAATTCATGTTCAGCACCCCATACAAACTTTCATCTAAAAACTTCTCAACTAGCTGTCCTCTGAAGTTTGGGTGCATGCCCATAAACAACTACAAAATTGTTTAATTTTGTGTGTAGCAATTGCAAAACATTCTGACCAGGTCTTTACTGTATTTAAGAAGTAAATTCGTGATACATTGTATCGGGAAAAACAAGACAAAGAACAGGAGGGAAAACAAAGACAGGCTGTATCAAGCCAGTGTCCACATTCGTATAATCATGGAGATGAAACAAACAAAAAATATTGCTGAAATCCCTAATGAATGCACCAGCCACCTCGATAACATAAAAGAGCAGTTAATTTTACTTCCTAGCTAGGAAGTCCTCAGAATTGCCAGCTAAAATATCTAGATAATTATTCCTAAAATTCTCCCAACAGGCAGATTGGTGAACTAATTAAGCATCTTGTGCAAGAGAGATGATTACATATAGAGTAGGATCCTTTAGGCAAGTTGATATAAACAAGTAATTTTTAATTGAAGTAGTAGAAGTAGGGCATGCTACAAAGAAATCGAAATGTTGGAAAGATGTAACATAAACTCTCACACAAAGCATTTCAAGAATTGAACTACTAGAATAGCAGTATCAACTACTTTAAAATTCAAGAATTTAACAAAGTCTCGTTGCTCAAAAGAATTGAAGAGATAAAAAAAAATGGTTACCTTGGGAAACAACGAGTTATTAAACACTCCATGGATCATTGCCAACATTTGTTCTCTAAAGCAATTGAAGGCCCTTAAGACATCATCCAAAACTATCACCGTGCTCATACTCTTCGGGATGACCCTGCCATGATATAACAAACAAAATGTTGTGCTGTATTGCAGTCACAACACAAAAATTAGAGATCGACTCTTTCTGATTCTACATAGAAAGTAATGAAATTTTCTTGCAGTATAGCACAGAGTTCAATCCAATTTATATGATTGTTGCTGAAACCAAGAATGATGACAACAACAGATAAAAAGGAAATATCAAAAGATGAGAAATCTGAAAAATGTCTTAAGAATTTTCTGTAAATGTTTAATCAAAACTCATGCTGTATCATAACTTACAGTTTATCAAGACTGTGCAGACTAAGGTAGAACACAACATTTGGAAACTTCTTTGGCTTGATAACACACCTTCATTTCTCTAATATTATCAAGAATCTTGGACTATATCTTGATGTGAATCCAGAATAGAAGAAAGAAACTGGTTGGTGTTTCAATTTGAAAACAAGAATCACAAGCCATGTAAGAGGTTGCTTAAATTTGCAATGCAAAAATCACAAAACAAGATGATTTGATTTGATAGATAAAACCATGTATAAGTTCAAATTATAATCCTTAAGCAAACAAATGAAGATAATAATGAAGTAGAGATTACACTAAGCATAATATACAGTAGAGAAAGTACCTTACTAGTCAAAAACTACATAAAATAAACAGATGTCTGCGCTATAAATGCTGAATGTCTGCTATCTGAAGTGCTTGCAGACCTGCTTTTGTCTCTTCCATGATAAATGAGTTGACTATCCATGGCTTATCCGCAAAAGCTCAAAAAAAAAACTACAACGAAGAGCAACTATGGCTGCAGAAATTTCCTATTTCTGGAAAGAACATCATACGATAAGTTTAAAGACTTTCTGTCTCTTCTTAGTACAAAAAATATCACATTCACATCAAATCGAACATGTACCATAACAAGAACACAAATGTAAAACAAAACCCATTTCCAAGAGCCAATGCAAAAAGATCAGATCAGTGTTTTACCAAGTGCAAAGCATAGACTACAGATCAGATCAGTGTTTTACCAAGTGCAAAGCAAAGACTACTCACCAGCAATCCCTTCTTGTACTCGTACAACAAGCAACCCTATCTGCAGCTAGACTAGGGTTTTGAGCCAATAAAAAGGAAAACCCATTTTCACAAAAAAAAGTACAAGCTACTAGATTCTTGCCAGATTCAGGTGAAAACAAGGTCATATCAGATGCGTATCTCGAGTACATAGCATAATCGCATGCGCAAGAGACGAGCAAAGAAAAGAAAAGAACGGTTTTTGCTTTGCAAGTAAGCTGGACCATGCTCAGAAAAACTTAGCTAGAGATCCCGCGAATGGAACGGTCCCATGCTATGTATATATATACTACTCTACACAGTGTTTTTCCGCTATAAGTTGCACAGTAATCAGTCTCAAATACCATCAAAAGCAACGCCATTAAACTAAACAACAATTTAATACACAATAAACTAATAAAATTGAAACAACAAAAACGAAACCCCAAGTGGATATCTTGCTGCTTCCTTTCCTTTTTTGCCTACGATGCACGACCATCTTTTCTTCTCCAGGAGTTCTCTTTGTTTGGGTGTGTAAAGAGAGGGAATTTAAAAAGATTTAGAGAGAAACAAATTAATTTCTGGAGCAAAAAACAGGCCAAAAGATGATCATCAAAGAGAGAAGAGATCAGATTCCGGCTCTGGAAGTGACAGAAAGAGAAATGAGCACGCAAAAGCAATGGTATAATTTTATACAAATATGCCTCTGTGTGCTCACTCTCTTCTGTCAATTTCTAATGTCCCAGAAGCTGGAAAAAACGGGAAAGAAAACAAGCAAGCAAAACCTTTTCTGTTCTAGTTTTGAGCTCTGAGTGGAAGATAAAACATACCCAAAAATGGAAAGGTAAGAGAGAGCATAAAATGTACAAAAGAATGAGTCAGATCTGAGAAACAACGGGTACCCTTTTAAGGAAAGTTGCCAAAAATCTACAATTGGCTCTCTTTTGTATGTCAAAACCCAATCAAGATTTAGGGTTTCTCTCCAAGAGATCAAAAAAAACAAAGAAACAATAGCCACCGCAAGATGGTCAAAGAAACAAGAAGAGAGAAAGAACCCTTCGGTGTATGTATCTCTCTTATCTTCTCTTGTTACCCACACACTCTCACCAGACCAAAAGAAAAGGAAGTAGATAGGAACTCAAACTGCTTGGCTTTGTAGAGTAGCACTTCACTTTCTCTCTCTGTCATGCAAGATGTACAGGTGTCGGTGACACGTACACAAGTGTCCTTTCCTCTAACAAAATCTACCAGTTTATATAGACGCACGCCCAACCACTCATTAATAAAAAAAAAAAAAAAAACATGGAGTGGTTTTCCTTTGGAATAGCAAACGGCCACATAATTTTTACCCAAAACTAAAAAGGTAGGGTAAAACCCAGTAATTTTAGATATATTTGGTAATTATATTTTTAAACTAAAATTATTATTATAAAAACTTGAATGATAACTTTTTTATATAAAAACACGAGTATAATTAAAACTATGACCACGTTGCAAGCAAGCAGAAGAAATAGAACTCGGGTTTGTTTTTTTTTTTTTTTGTTTATATATTAATATAGGTCATCAGATCAATTTATATGTATCTTAATTAATTCTATTGAAATATTGATCGTTGATGATTTGCCTGCTTATGTGGCTTAATAAGGGTAGATTTTGGAGGGAGGAGTACAGTGCACGAAGCTTTTTCGAGAAAGCAAGAGGAAAGAAGCTTTCGATTGGTTGGTGGAGACTGTTTGAAGGTACGTGTTGCTTTCATGGAAGCTAAGACCTTTGATTGATTAATACATAGCCGTTTGATTTGACTTCTTTTCAAAGCCCTATTCCCTGCCGTTTGATTGTCATCGTCGTGGGTCCAATGGCAAGGTAATGTTTTGTCATTAAAGCTACTCGTGGTGGTGTCTTCTTGGAAATGGGGCGTGATGCGACTGCGTCATTTAGGGAGACAGGCTAATGCTCTTGGTTTTCTTCCTTTGGGTTTTTGTCTCTCTGCAACAGGCTTTCTCTTGCACTTATCTACGACGCTAACATGGCAGCAAACACACCACCCAAGAGTATTCTCTCTCTCTTTAGATCGCCGCTCTGCTCTTCGTCTTGAACCAGCTCGTCGTGTGCCGCGCCCTTGATGTTCCAAGGTTTTGAACCCCTGATGCCTCTAAATTTAGGATGTCAAATCCTCCATAATTCTTTTAACAACTGAGATACCGACATATTATTATTATTATTTTCTTCTTGCTGACAGAGTCTACAGAAAAAAGATAAAGGGTGTTTGTTAAAAATAAACACAATAAAATAATTAAATGAAACCTCGATAATTTATGGTAAATTATGTATATTCCAAATGATATATACCATTTTAATAATTTAAAAACATGATTTTATAAAGGATTTTAACTTTGAAAACAGCCTTTAAATTAGTTTTACATATCTCAATTCAGATAAAAACTTATTATATATCAAATTGCAATGTACATTTATCCTTTCGGATTGATTTTTTCAACTTATTTCTATACATGAGAAATCCTGCATTATTTACATTATAAAAGGTTAAATTTATTCTTGATTAAGTTTTAGGAATTAAGATTTCGGCATGGAATAGTGTTAGGTTATATTTAATAGCATGATAAAATAATGATGGCTGTATAGTAGTAGGTCGTGTGTGTGTGTGTGAAAGCATAAAATGTATACTTTTTTATGAAGAAGCTTAAGTTTTAGGCATACCTAGAAAAAAAAATAAGACTTTCAGGACTAAAATGAAACTTTTGTCAAAGTCTTATCCATGACACCCCCAGGCCGTAGCATGGGCCATAACATCTAGCTAGTTCCCCTCGAGTCAGATGGGTGATTAATGAACTGACGTATTTACATAATAGAAATGTTATTATAGTTATATAAACAATATCAAAACAAAAAATAAAATAAAATGTATTTTTATAGTTTCGATGATTCAAGCTTTCCCCTAAAAAAAATCTCCAAGAAAGGTCATGGAACAGAGAGATTTAAATTCATCTTCTCAATAAATTCGTGGTGGAGAAGAAAATCTTATATTAACAAAATGATTTTTTTTAATCGAAGAATCCATAATTAATATCTATAATCACGAAAAACATCCAAACTTAAAATGGATTGTTAAATTATATCATTGAATTATTATATGTTTTTTTATATATATAAATTGTTTTTTTTTTAATTAATACTATCACAAGATGCTTTTGATAACAAGAAAATTAGTGTAGCATAATTAAAAAAGTCAATACTACATATATAGAACTGAAATGAATTATCAATCTCACTCATTAAATTTTAAATACGTGAGGTATTAAGAAAAAACAATGGTTAATCTATAATATTTGCATTATATATCTAATCCGACCTAACCTGTAAAAATTAAATAATATAAATATTACAGATAATAGTATCAAAAAAAATATAATAAATAGATATTATAAGTCAGAAATTAAAGTTTCTTTCCAATCATCTACCAAGAACAAATCCTAAAGCTTGGCAAGTTTTTAAAAGAAAGAAGTCTCTTTTTTACCATGTGTGAGTGAAATTTACTTAATGTTATTTTCATATAAAAAAATGCTCATAAGCCCTTTGGGTTCTCAGCTCCCTGGATACTATATTTTTAGGTTATCTAAAAGACTCATTTTATGGTTTTGACTTTTGAGGAAGAAGCACAAGTAAACTAGGTATTGAGGTACAAGCAGCAAGAGACTTGCAATGAAGAAATTAATTAAGGATTTACATGGTAATAATATTAATTACCCTAGGTAATCTATTCTATTACTGAATTTATTTCCTATTCTCTTGTTGCATGCCTATTCATGAAACTTACAAGTCAAAATTGCCCATTCTATCTTCTTTTGCTTTATTTTATTTTTCTTTTTGGATGTTGCTAGTGCTGGTATTTTCTCTGTTGAAGTACTGTAATTGAGAAGACTTCATAAAACTGGAGCATGTGAGATTTTCATAGCTGGTGTTGGCTTGTTTTAAGACTGGAATTCAAGTCAAACTGAAGCCCCTAAGTTGTGCTCCACCGCCAAATTCATATCACCCATTAATTTGGTTAACCCAGCTAATTGTATTTTGGATAATAATTTGTTCAACCATGCTAATTTTATCTTAGTTGTATATAAATTGTAAAATATTAAAAGTTGAGTTGTGTATATATATATCCATGAACACTCCTATATGCTAAAAAAAACATTGATGATTGATATGTTTTTTATTTTGATAATGTTATAAAAGTGCATAAAATTATAGTTTAATAGTAGGAAAAATATGTAAGAAAAAAATATATTAATTAATTACTATTATTAAATTATAGTTTGTCCACGGCTTAATTCCATCCTTTCTATGGTTATTTATTTTTTAAGGCTGGTGCTATATAAATTCATTGTAAAAATTGTTATTCCCACTACTTTTTTTTTTTTTTTTTGTTAAATGACTATTATAACATGTTCATGTCATTATTAATGAAAAGAAAATACATTAAGCTGGAATATAATTAATATTAATAATTAAGGAAGTGGTGAGAATAATTAGTGATTCTAGCAATACCCATTTCTCAAATAGCATGATCTTCTCTATTCACAGAACTTCTTTCTTCTTTTGAAAGCAATATATTTATATTGTCCTCACGACTCGTTTTTTCAATTTCATATGCACAATTTTCTAAATAAAAACTTTAGTGTTGTGTATAAATAGATAAATCTATATATAACCGAGATTGATTGCATGAGAAACTATATATTTGTTATTTTTTACGAATAAAAAACTTTTTATTGAATTAATGTTACAAATAATTTTAACTTCAAAAACATATAAGGATATATTCCTGTTGTAAAAATTCATACAACTAAAAGAAATAATATAAATTTTGAAAATTCTTGACCACCGTCGGGTTATACCTCACCCATCCCTATTCTATATTTATTGGGTGGGATGGTGGGGGAGTTTGGTTTTTTTTTTTTAATTAAGTTCGAAGTGGATTCCCATTTATGCATCAAATATTAAAAAATGGTTCCACACCAATTATCATCACGATTGAATTTTAGGTACGCGAATAATTATGCCATTCGCACTCAAATATTTTTGTAGTGTCTTTAGGGGGGATGTTGCTTCTGCTTTTTAAAAATGTATTTTAAAAAAAAATAAATTTACTTTTGTTAGTGCTTTTTTATGGTTTTCATGTGCTACTACTGAAAATTAAAACAAAATTATTTTTAAATGAAAAGTACTTTTAAAAAGAACAATACACTAAAATATCAAACACATGAATCATCTCAAACTAAGTATATGTTTTGCACTGCTGTAATTTTTGCTTTTCAAAATTTTTTTTTAAAAAAAAAAGTTAAATTCATGCATTTTATGTGTTTTTAGATAATTTTAATGTACCGGAATAAAAATAAAAGAAAAATTGAAAAAAATAACATGTAAAAAATAGTTTTTAAGATTTTTTTTAATTAAAGATTTTAAAAGAAATTTTTCAATAAACCCCATGTAAAATTACAGTATATGACGCAGATAGCAACATATAAACAATCAAAGCCTAGCTTCACCTTTCGCCCTCTGTCTTAAACACCAAAATTCCAACAATGGATTATACCTCAAAAATAAAATTATCAGTAAAAAAGTACATGAACAAACGGCTCTGTCTTCAACTTGACTAAGAAATCAAATTGAACATGGTGCGAAATTCTGGTTGGTTACAGTTTTACCCTGTTGAGTGTGGAGGCTGTAGAACAAGGGCAAAGCAGATAATCAAAACCCAAGTAGAAGGCAACCTTTTCAATAAATACAACCTATGTACAGTGTTGTGGGCGGGGACCAACCGTACTGTAATACTCTAGTCCCAGTCTTATCTTTTTCTCATCTCTTTATCCCTTTTCTTTTCCATTTATGTCCCTTTTTTCATCTTCAAACTCCATGGAGTGACATTTTTTTAAGTTTTTTGCGATCTGGGCCACCCTCTCTTCAAGAAAACTTGGATTTGAAGAAGGGTCAGAAGGAGATTCAGTGCTTAGTGATGCTCGAGGGGAACCTTTTGTTGGCTACCTGACAGGCATATACAGGACATTTCTTTTTTATCTTAATTGTGGTTAGGTGTATGAACTTTCTTATATATATATATATATATAAAAGGGCAGTAAGCGAAGAATACAAAGAGAGATGGAATGGAAGTTTTCCATATATAAAGAAGAAATCCGGTTGTATAAGTTATATTTTTTGAAATAATTAGACCATATGATCGATCTAATGCCTTTTCTCTCTTTTTTTTTTCTTTTTTTTTTTCCATCCAAATTAATGTGTTTAATCCCCACTTTTTAATTACTTCTCATCTGTAGAA
Organism: Populus simonii; assembly: GCA_007827005.2. NCBI lineage: Eukaryota > Viridiplantae > Streptophyta > Magnoliopsida > Malpighiales > Salicaceae > Populus > Populus simonii. Next base: position 1,495,058 of record CM017481.2, read on the forward strand.
AATTGTTTTATAACAACTAATTAATTGAAAGAATTTCATATTAATTAATCATCCATGCATTCTAACAATTTTATACGTGCGATACATTGAAAGGACCGGGCGCTCCAAATACTGTGCGAATTGATAAATAAGTGCAAACAGACTGGAAAGAGTATGAATTTATGGGAAGCAGAGACCACGCCTTTAAAGCCTCTAATGACCCACTTATCTACCTTTTCTTTCCTCATTTAAAAACTTCAAAGCTTGCAACTTAGGATATGGAGGAAGGAGAAGGTCATGGACCACTCATATATAGCTAGGGCAAGCACATAGTTTGGTACATTGTAAGCTTAAGGTCATGGACCACTCGTATATATATAGTTAAGGCAAGCACGTATTTTGGTACAATATAAACTTGTTTACAATTATTTTCAGAGGAAAAAGTTCTTGATCATTGTGTGATATGTGTATTCTTATTCATCTCTTCTCATGGAACATGTATAGCACTTGCTCTAATTTTATGAAAGTGAAAGTTTTTCGTTCATGTGAAATTAATTTTGTTTCGGTGTTCAAATAGCTTTGGAGATTATTTTTTTAGTATTAAAATAAATTAATTATTTGGAGATGATGAAATCTGAATTCACAACTTTTGATCTAAGGCTACAATCTCGCAAATGTAATGGGATTTTTATTTTTTTGTACAATTTTATGGCCATGAGAGAATAATGAGATTGAATTAATCTCTCAAGCAATCTAATGCCTATAATAGAGAATTTATAAATAAAAAAAAATTACAATCTAATTATTTGAGGTTTTAAGGTATAAGAGGAAGAGAAAAATGTGTCAACCTCTTGATTTTAAAGCCAAGATGAACAAAAAAACTGGCGTAAAAATTAAAGCATCCCTTTTTTATTTTTTTTAATTCAGTAAATTATGCATGAAGAACATGGTAAAAATTAAGATGGCTTGAGAGATGCTTATACATGGTAAAAAATTAGCCATGATCGATGAACAAAAAAAGGTAAATGATCATGATGGGTAGTGCTTATACATGTTTAAATCTCGATCAGAATCTTTTTAGCAAAAAAAAAAAAAAGTATTGATCTGTGGAGAAAAAAAGCCATTTTTAATTTATACAAAGGAAAGATTTTATTTTTTTTTAACTATCAACAGAATCTTAATTCCTACATGAGTTGTAGTCCAATTGAGTGAGTAGGTATGCTCTGGTCCAAAATAACTTGACTTTTGTGCTGAAATACCTTTAGGGATAATTAAAAAAAAAAGAAAGAAGAAGTTATCTAAGATATTAGGGGTGGGGAGGCTGAGAAAGGAAAAAATAAATCAACATTAGTCATTTAATTTATATATAAAAATAAATAGTTTTTATATATATTGCTGCCTCAGTTGCAGACAAGACTGCTTATTGCTTCTCACCTATCCCCACACTCCATGTCATTGGGAACCTTTGACAAGGAATCTTGATTGGTTGGGGATCGCAACCCCATATGACATGTATTGATTTTATATTATACGACGAGCTAGGTTAGAGGGAAAATCTACAGATAGATTAATATTTTTTTCAAAACGAGATAAGCATATGCTGTGCACCACAGCTAGCATGCGACTAGCAAACCCAGTTTCTGTAAATAAAATCTGGTTAATTGGTTGAAAGGCTGTGAATATGCCGTTGAACTTGAAGATCGCAGGCACCTGTGACTTTGCCGGAGCTAAGAAAAAGGAAGTAGAGCATAGAGAAGATAGAACTTTCAAAAAAGGAAATTATAATTCTATATCTGTATTTATTCTCTGTGATCGTCTATTGAAATACTAGTTAAATAGTTTCATTTATGCTAGTTCTATATCTGTATTGAAGAGAGAGAGAGAGAGATTTTAAATTAATTGTAGAGTTGTTATAGAGATTAATTCCTAAAATTATTTTAGATAATATTTAATTTTTTAAAATAAAAATAATTATGGAAAAATAACTTCCCTTTAAAATTCATACATCAACTTGTTGAACAAATTCTATGATGGACTTAAAGGATCTTTAGCGCTTGAGTTAACTCAGATGTATGATGAATTAATGGAGCCATAAAAACTATATAGTGTATGTGTTTGGAGAATTTAAAAGAGATGTAATGATCAAAGAAGAAGAAGAAGAAGAAGAATATGCATTGAGAAATTTGAAAATTAGAACATGACTTACTTAATGATTCATCGATATTTATATAACCATGAACTACGCTAACTTGTATGGAGATAATGGTAGAACGGGAAAAGTATTGTTGTACTTGATTTAGTGACAATCATTTATGTCAACAACTCATGATGGTTGGTGGTTCACTGTTAAGTATAATGAGTGATATCTTGTAAGTCAGTCATTATGTATGAGCATCCCTAACTCTATTTTATAGGCTCAATCATGACAAGAAAAGGTGAGATATTTAATGTGAAGTACTAATCATACAAAGAGTAGATAGATAAATTCAATGTCGGAATATATCTGTCTAGGCTCGTGTCTTCAAGTGTAACTATAGTTAGGATTTATATCTTTAAGTACGTCAATCCTTCTACCTAGTAGTGTTGCTTTATTACTATGTTCAGAATTTATACCTTGGATATGTCAATCCTTCAACCTAGTAGTGTTGCTTTATTAGGTTATGTGGGCATCCCATAATCAATTTAGAGACTACTACATCATGAGCAAGTTGATCAATTAAACTTCTTGAAAGTTATGCCACCTATCCCGAGCTAGTATGACATGATGTACTAGGGATCAAAGAAGGGTAAGTTGTACTCGAGCTTTGAATTCTTAGATATGTTTAATGACTCATTAAGTTTTTAAGATGATATATTTTTAAAATTATATTTTATGTTATATGTTATTTATCAGTCTGGTGATTAAGAGTGTAAATCTCAAACTTATAAATATGTATATTTTATGAATCTTTATCTATATTTTATAAGAGAAAATAAAGTTAATTTATAGAAATATGTAATTCTCTGCATGGAAAAGAAAGAAAGAAAAAATTAGAATTGATAGCACCATGGGAACATCCAACTAAAGATATATGCTAAAAGACTTACTTCTCCCAAAGTGGCCCCAACTATGCTTGATTTTCAATGTAATCATCAAGAAAGAAAAAAAAATCTCAACTAGGTTTCTTCATCCACCTACTAAAATTCAAAATAATTCCTCCATTAAACTCCCATCCAAAACCATTACAAATTTTAAGAAAATCATGAAGAAATTACTTTCTGGATGATCTTGATAACTAAAAGAAATCCAAACTATTTTTCAAACTTTACATCTAATATCTATTGATTGTTGGTGCGTTTTTCAAACAACAAGGCTTCTCAATTGGATCTCTCGCATATTATAACTAATTCCTTAAACTGGATCGCCATTTAAAAATCATTACAAGTTTATGTTCAAAATAGTTTTCTCATTGCATAAAAAATTCCTTGTAACAGAAACTATTATCCAGTATGGATGGGGATTCTCAATTGAGGGATTCTAATACAATTAATAAATTGGGTATTTGATTGAAGAAATTATTAGCTTGGAGATTCTGTTGATAATTATAGGTAGATGATTTGGTGGCTAATCTGAGATTTTTTCCAAAATTATAATTCATGTTCAGACTTCAAAGAGACTTGCCTTCTCTAACCTTCCTGCGATACATTAATTCTCAAGGAATTGAAATCTTTATTGAGCTCCTACAACTAAACTAAACCACCTTGCTCTGAAGATCTCCACGGGGGCTTAATTTCCACCCACATCATGTTTGCTCATCTTCTCGATCCGTTTGTCATTTATCATTATCCAATATACATGGATCGAATAGTGTTCAAGATCACACCAACGATCTTGACATTGACAAACCACAACTTTCTGTCCAAAATTGTGGTTAAATCTGCTCCACAATTGGTGTTATACGTGTAAATTCAAAGCTCTCGAGCTAATGACATTATCACTTGAGAAATCCGCCAAGAACACATGCTTGATACATACTAAATCAAGTAGATGTTAACTATTCAAGTTCTCAAAAGCGTGTGCTTGATGTCTAGAATCTATGCAACCAAGGCATGAAAAACCCCACTAATCAAGATGAAATTATTATTACGGCACTTTAGAACTAGTTGCTCAACGATAATGCCTCTACTAATTAATTAGCCGTATCTTCGTATATACACTATATATATATATATATATATAAATGGTGGCAATGAATACATAGCTTTCACTTAATTACATCTAGCTCCATCAAGAAACACCACGTCTCATCCTACAAAATTCCCTTTTTGACTCTCTCAGCACACTATATGGGGACAGAAGCTTCCAAAGATACATGAAGAATTAGCCGTAAGTTCATCACCAACCCACTTAAAGCATGACTCCAACCATTCATAATTCATTATAGGAGTAGAATATACAATCTCTTTGGTTACCAAGTGGTTCGTGGTATCTAGCATGCTCTTTAAAGATACACGCATCACTAAACACTTTGCTTAATTTGCAGTAACATTTGACTAACAAATTAATGGAGAATGAGATCATTTACCCCCAAAGAAAGTGTAAGAAATTGAGAGAGACGAAAAGGGAATTGGAATCAGAGTTTCAACATCAACCAACAAACAAAAGCGGCACTCCACTAAGCAGGAGGAAGCAAGTTGCTGTTGCATGTGGGGATTGGGGCCGGTGCTCACGAAAGTTAGAGCTACCATATGATTGCCCAGATGAATATTAATATTGGAGCAATATGATTCTGTAATAAGAAAACAAGTGGACAAAACACTACTTGACGAGTGGTTGCGAAAAGATTAAATAAAAAGGAAAAAAAGTCAAAAGAAAGTCACTGTTAACGAGAGAAGAACTTGGATAAGGCACAACATATTTTTGTGTACTGGGCACAGTGGTATGCAATATTGAGGCATCATCACTACAAGGACACCTAGAGAGAAAATTCTACGCCTTGGTTCCAATTTAATAATAACACTGCCGTTGGAAGTCAATTGTGGCTACTTTAGAAATGTAACAATGTATTGGAGTGTTGAAAGTGTTCATCCAATAATATAAAATTTAATGGGATCCGACAAGGAGTTTGTTGGATTTTGCTTAGGTTTATTTTTGTCGTTATAACCTGTTTTTTGAATTGATTTTTACTTTAAACATTAAATTAATATTTTTGTTGTGATTTTGAATGATTTTGATGTAGTGATATAATAATTAAAAAAAATCTAAATAAATATTATTTTAATATATTTTCAATTAAAAAATACTTTAAAAAACTTTACGCATAGCCGCTGCCGTACCAGAACATTATAGTAATACATGTGTGTGTGTGAATGGCTTCTCAAGCTCAGATAGGAAGTGAATTACCAGACCCAGATGAGCATCATTCATTCTCTTAATTTGCATGTCTCCTCCATGATCAACACAGAGAGATTTGGTCTCAATAGGCGATGTAGGAAAAGAAAACAAAAACAAAAACCCAGAGGACACATCTAACCCAAGAAGCGTCGAAGTCTGGAAAAGAGGGTCTCTCTTCCTTTCTCTATTTTTTGATGGCCCGATTCTACCTGGGTGGTGAGCTTTACTGATATTGAGAGTCAATTTTCAAGACATAATAGCCCACGAACTAAAGGATCTCTGGCTGTGTTAGGAATTGAAAAAGTCTATAGCTTTCTCTGGAAATGAAAATCCACCCAAACCTTGAAGTGGGGATTGACCATCAAGCCCAAAATCCACCCAAACTGTTGTGGTTACTGTTTACAAAAAAAAAAAAAAAAACTTTTAATTGCAGCTTTAAAAATTTCAAAAAATGCATATTTTGTTGTGTTTGTTTAGCTAAAATTTCACATGAATAAAAAAAAAAATTATTTTAGCTTTCAAAAACCAAAATTTAAAATATAAATATGTACAAAATCCAGTGTGCAAAAACGGATTCTAAGTACATGCTGTTGAGCTTGAGTGGGCAAAAAAACCAAGTTGAGCCAAAAATAAGCATTTGATAATTTAAAAACTCAACATTTAAAACCTTGATTTTGATAAAGCCAAGATTTAATGCTTTTTCAAAACCATGCAAACCGAATTCAAAATCCCAAGCAGGGCCTAAGCTCATCATGTTCTCTCTGATATCTCGTGCAAATCACTTGCAAAACAAAACCATTGCTTATCCCAACCAAAATTTACCCTAAATAATCTTCTAGCACAAGTACCACCACTACCCCCCTAATGTTCTTTTTGCCTTCGTTTCGAATTTTTGGTATTTTGAGCAAAAGCAGAGACTAGAATCAGTCGAGCTCATGAACACAATGATGACAACCAAAACGATTATGCCACACAGCCTTCACGAGATTTTTTGAATTCTGGCCGTTTCAGTCAGGGTTTTCAGGTCCCTTCATGGCCGTTTCAAAAAGTTCCTGTAAGTAGATTTTTATAGCCAACAGAGACACGGAGATTTATCGACCAGAATATGATCCAATAGTGAATTGAGGACGACATAGCAATGGCAATTTTCATGGATCTGTCATTATCTATTAAGGCATCTATTTCAACAAACTAACTCGATCTATTCTCTACTGTCGCTCCCCAAACAACATAGATACCATCTAAAACCAAAATAGAAGAAACCTAATCCTACAGGCAACCATTAACTAGACTAACAAACTTAAGCCAATGACTTGGGATCGCATCAAAGACGGTAATAAATACCAAATGCATGGCTTACTGTGTGGCGCAACTACTCTGGGACGGACTTCGAAGAGAGCTAGGCAATCAAGGTCCATGTGTTGGGGACAAGAACAACTCCGCTTGCAACAAGCGGTGGTTAAGGAGAGATCTTCAACTTCAAACTCTTCGCCGCTTTTTCCCACTCTTAGCCTCACTCCCTCCTTTGGATGAGCTTCCAGTTTTCACCTTCACACTTCGCTGCACTTTCTCTGAATCTGTTGAGGTCTCTTCATCATCAATTTCTTTCACCTTAGATGAGCCAGGCTTCGACTTTCCAGCACCATTGACATCAGATTTGCCACCACTTTTCGAGGCTTTACCCTTGGCACTGGAGGATGAAACCTTTGGGGTCTCATGCTTGGACTTGGAAATTTTGGGAGTGATTGTGCCATCCTCCTTGGACTTGCTAGTCTTGGATGTCACAGGGTTGTCATTTTTTGATTTGCTGGCAGTTTTTGAAGCAAAGTCAGATTTACTTCCACTTCTAGGGGTATGATCCTTCGTTTTGCCACGATCATCTGATTTCTTAACTTTCGATTCATCTACAGATTTCCCACCAGTTTTACTGGCTTCCTTAGACTTTCCTCCTGATTTTGCAGCTGCAATTTTGGATTTGCTGGAGGAAGCTCCGCTGCCCCTGTTGATTAAATATTTATTAGAAACCCAGCAAATGAAACTGGCATAGCTTCAGAAGAGTTATAACAAACCTCTTTGGGGAAGCATCCACCTTTCCTTGCTTAGATGACTTATCAGAACTTGTTTTCATTCTCTTCTTCAGGGGCCTGTTTAAAATATAAAAAAAAATGAAACCATATCAGGGGATATATTTCAGATCACACAAGCCACTGAGATGAGGCCTGCATTTGAAGAGCAGTCTCTGTATTTCATATCATTTAAGGGTTACTCAGGTCACAGGGGGGAAACAATCAGAAGTTTAAAAACATAATGTAATTGTCAATTGAGAAGCCAATATACAACAATAAAGAGCACATACGCTTCAGAAGAGGTTTCAGGACTTGGGTGATCAGTTGCTTCTTCCTGTAAATGAAATGTTTTAGCACAAAATGACAAAATCTTGAAAATATAATAGGAGACAAGCCAGGTAGCCACCCACCTCCTCTGACTCAGAGTCATCATCAATAAGCTCAAACCTTTGCCTTTTGAGGATTAAAATTTCTTCATCGCCATCAGTATATACAACCTACAAAAGTAAAAAGACATTTAACTCAGACAGAAAACCCTATCTTTTCTTCTTTCAATTAGTCAAAAACACAGAGACCTGTAAGTATTCATGTACTCACATGCAGAAGGTTATAAAATAAAATTCGTCCTTCCAGAAAAAAGACAAGACCCAAATAAAAGCAAGAACCCAAATTCTAAACCCATGTTAACTTATATTGACAATCAAGACCAGGCATCCTTAATAAAGGTCATACCTTATGCTTCTTCTTAATCGGGTCAAAAGATTCAATTTTACCCTCGTAAAATCTGCAAAATCACACAAGGAACATGAGAACTCTCTATGCATAGTGAAGAGTGCAATGTACTTGTGGCCGATGAGAGAAGGAAAATTAGGGCTAAATATGATAATTAAAATTTTATTCAACAATAAGGAGAGGCCCACAAGTGAGGTGGTTGAAGCCAAAGGGATGACCATGATTGGAGAAAATTGTTTGGCACAAGAAATAACATTGGGTAGCCTGAACTTCAATTCAATTGCATTAAGATAAATGCTATAATATGAAGAAAAACAACCACGTTGAAATAACGATCATATCACAAATTTGAAAGAATGGCTCTTAAGTACACGCACGCACATGTACACAAGTACCAGTTCAATAATAGTACAAACATCAGCCTTCAACAATAACTAATGAAAGCATTACTAAAAAATCAAGAAGAGGTGAGAACTCACTGGCGATCTTTTGGCCACCATACTTTAACCTTTGAACCAACCACATTTTCATCAAATTCTTTAATATCAGATCCCTGCCACAATTATCACTTAATTAGGAAATAATCCTAAAGAACAAGTCTCCAGGCCAAAGTAGCATGCACAAAGGTATTTTAAATTCAGAGGCTACAGAACCCAAAAGAGAAACACATGTTATACAGCTGATATATGTATTTATTCAACCATACATTGTAATACTAGAAAGCAGAACGTTAAAGAATAATATAGGGGACAGGACAGGGAACATAGTGTGTGATTTAACATATAAAATAACCATTTGGAAGTATCATGGAAATTTAACCAAAAAATTCCAATGTTTCCATTTGACAATTAGATGCTATAAAATTGTAAATTTGGTAAAACAAAAACATTTTGAATGAGCATCACATCAGTACTGTCTATCTATGGTTCAGTAAGTAAACCTCTCATACCTGATAAGCTACAAACTGAAATACCAAATAAGAATCAATTGTTGCAGATATGTATGACTGTAGGCATAAATAACACATACTTTTTCATCACCACGCTTCCTCTTGGTACTAGTCACGGGGGTCTCCTCTAAGTGATGTTCCTCTTTTGCTGATTTTGCAGCTGACTTGGTTGAAGGGGTCTTTTCCTAAATAAATCATGATAACAACAACAAAAAACTTATTAATTAATGGACTTAGCAAATAAACAGTAAAATCACAAGTAATGGCAAAGAAAGCAAGTACTTTGTCATCATCTTTAGTTGAGCTTTTGGTCGCATGCTTTTCTGAAGCTGCTTTTCCACGACTCTGACGCTTCTTATCCTCAGATTGCTTTAAAGACAACCCATCATTGCTGCTACTTCCATCCACTTTTTTAGATGACTGCTTCAGCGGTTTTGCCTCCGATTCACCAATGGTATTGCTTTCCTTCCTGGATGCATCCACCTTTTTAGATGACGGCTTTGACGGTTTCGCCTCTGGTTCACCAGTGGTGTCATTTTCCCTCTTGGATGCGTCCAACTTTTTAGATGACTGCTTCGGTGGTTTTGCCTCTGGTTCACTAGCGGTGTCGCTTTCCTTCTTGGATGCGTCCACCTCTTTTGATGATTGCTTCAGCGATTTTGCCTCTGGTTCACTAGTGGTGTCGCTTTCCTTCTTGGATGCATCTGTCATCATTGGTGTCTTATCCTCACTGGAAGTCCCAGCAAATGCCTTCTTTCCAGAGTGTTTATGCGATTTTAATTCTGAATCACTTGTTCCATCGGATACCTTTTTTGGAACATCATCAGAAGATGGTGCAGAATGTTTGTTCAAGCTCTCCTTTTTCTTTGATCGTCCACCTTTTTTGGAAACACTTTCATCAGGAGGGCTTTCACCAACAGATTGGGAAGCGACAGGTACAGACTCACCCTCTGATGCCTTAGGTGAGGAGGGCTGAGTGACAGTTTCTTTTATATTCTCAGAAGATATTGCTTCTTCAACAGATTGATCTTCATGAGAACTGGGAATATCCTCGCCGTGAATTTTATCATCTGGCAATTCCTCAGCTTCCTTCTCAGGGACAGCAGGAAAACTCTCTGAAGGCTCCGTCAATTTCGTTGGAGACTTCTCAGCACTCTTCTTGCTTGTCTGCTCTGCCTCACTTTCTGTGTTTACTACCTTTTCAGCATCTGAAATGACAGGTTCACCATTACTTGGCATATCAATGCTTTTCAGCTGATCAGTATGATTATCCTCCTGCTTCTTCAAGGAATAGGAATCTGCCAAGGAGTCATCTTCCCCAGTCTGAGCGACACCATTGCTCACAGCTGACTTTGGAGATTTTTCATTTGCAGGATCAGCTTGTTTAGGAGTGGCCACTTCTGTTGTTTCCTCTTCATCAACCTGGAGAAAAACAAAAACGCAAAAATAAATATAAATTCAAAAAAAAAAAAATTAGAAGGGAAGGTGCCATGCCTGAGCAGCAGTAGCTGACAATGTCCCAGCTGGCTTGCTCTCTTCAGCCTGCAACAAGTCGAGGGCTTGTTATGAGAAATCGAATTTGGACCATAAGAAAAAATATTGAGCCAATAAACAACTGCCAGTATCAACCAAATACCACTTAGTCACCAGTTTCGATTAGATTCGATGCACAATAAACTGTTGACAAAAAAATCAGAATAAAAAACCAAAAAACTTCCAAATCAAATTTTTATTAGACCCAACATACACAAAGTCACAGATGGGCCAATTGCTTGAAGGATGCAATTCCAAACTAGCACAGCAGCAGTCAGGATAGAACCAATCTACTTGAGATCGAGGTTTTTCAGCAATAGCAATCTTAAATACAAGGCAATACACAAAACAAAAACTTTATGCCAAGCACTTATCAAAAGACTTCTCATCAACACTAATAGTAGGGGTTTGACTTATGTGGTGCAACAATGATTATTGGGATATCTAAAATACTCGATAAATGATGTGCCAATTCAATCAATTCCAATTCAGTAATAAGGAATGAAGTGGCAAAAATTGGTTGAGAATCTTCATTAAATCATCTGTAGAAAATAAACAGCAATGCCACTAGATATATTAAATACAGCTTAATGACGGCAGCACAAGATACACCACTAAATGAGTGGTTAAATCAGCACCATAACTACAATGTTATCTTTAGTAGCACAACAACCTTACCTTATTTTCATCACCAGCATGGACATCTTTCTGCTCAATGGAACCAGAGATTTCTTGGCACATTGAACCAACAATATCACTGTAGTCATCTAAAGATACACCCAAAGATTTCACAGCCTGTATCAAGTAAGGTTTAACCTTCGTAGCACAGGTTTCAAGTACTTTCTCTCCCAACTTTTGGGCAACAGGTAGAGCTTCCTGCAAAACAGTAAAAGCGGTTAGTTCATTCACGGAAACGGATTGAAATAAACAGTGCTTGTGCCATGAACTGATAGAGATAGTTCACCTCATCACCCTTTTTCACACTAGCTAAAAGGGGTGACAGTAATTCCACGGAGATATCTTCACTTTCTTCTAAGACAAGGGACATGATGGTCTCCATTGATGAAAGGACATTTTCCGGGTGATAATCCCTGAAAAAAAAGAATAAACCATCAATAGAAACAAATTAAAGACAAAACAGTCACCATTCAACAGACAATCATTTCCCGATTCATAAAACATTACACAGCACACCAGCAATGTTCATTTGGAACTACACGCATAAAATAAAGGTATCAGCTCAATTAAGAAGCAAGAGCAGATAATATTATCAATGCACAGGTTTGAGCCCATTACACATTCCATAGTGTAGCCATGGACCATGTTAGACTGGAAATTCAACACAAAATATAACATTAAGCATTACATATGTTGCCATTTTGCTGATTTAAATAAATCAAACAATTAACTCAAAAACCCCCCACATTACCTACATTACTACAGCAAGACCAAAAGTAATCCTTATATCAATGCCAAATGAATTCCAATGTGACCTCTAAAAATGCTACGTCACCCAAAGCCTCAAGGGCCAGCCAGCCACGATCATGCATATGAGACACAGAAGACAATCAAGCAAAAAGGGAGAAGCATATTTGAGCATAATATTTCTTGCAAAAAACATATAATCTTCAGGGTAATTTTCAGGGCACATAGCTAAAGGAAGCAACTGAAATTCAAAAAGACAAAAGGAAGCCACCAAAATCAACAAGACAGCATACATAGCCTTTCCAATGAAGATATTCTTCCATACCTTACAGCCTTAAAGAAGTGCTGAAACATCTCAATTATCAGTGCATCACATTCAAGATCCAGCATCACCACACACGACCTAACCTTCGCAACAGTTTCAAGAATCGAGGCCCTCTTAACATAAGACCGACTGGATTTGTCATCTAGATTTTCAAATGATGATACAATCAGCTGAAAAACTTCCTGCGTGCCCATGAAATTGAAGAAGAAGAAAAAACAGAAAGTATGATCAAGATAAGGTAACAATACAGCACAAGCTCTAAAGCCATTAAAAATTATAAGATGTCAAAAACCACAGACCTTCATCTGATCATCATCATAAGGTGCGTCTGGTGCAGTTATTCTTGTTATCTCACTAATGCATGAGGCAACGGCAACCTTCACATCAATGTTTGAATGCCTAAAGAGTTGATCTGTGACCAGAGCATTCTGCGAAGGAGAGAGTGCATTTTGCATTGATTTTAAAGGCGACTGCTCCACCTTTGACAAACAATTCTCAACTTGCTACAATTACACAACAGGGAAGAGGAAATGATATGAGCAAATGAATAACTTAAAATTGTTTAAATCTCATGGTAAAATTACAGGTAGGAAATTGAGATTTTAATTGCCAACATATCAAAGAAAAATCAAGAGGAACATAATGCCTCTATTTTCATTGGGAGGTAATTCATCATATTATAGAAAGGTCAAATAATCTCAAACTGATTCCTCCTGCTCTACCCCACAAACATAATGACACTCGGACAACATGCAGTGGCTTGTATGCCAAGTAATACCCGATTATAAAAGAAAACCAAAGAAATGAAACCATATCAGTAAGAGTGCAGCAGACATGAAGACACGTATATGCATGCATGTCCATAATAAATATTGCTGGTTTTCTACCTGCTTCATACCAGAGTGAATAGAGAAAAGAAAACTTTTGTTCAAACAAGGAAAAACCACAGAAAACATTCTGCATTTTGAACTGCTGTTTGTAAGGTGTGAATGCCTAAGATACACCAGAGGCTCAACATCCAGGCCCAAAATTTGCATCATGAGATTCATAACAGTGCAGTGTCGGGTGTCGGGTGTCGATGGTGGCCGTGGAGAAAGTACACTTAAAGAAATAACCACGATAATAGAAAGAAATAATTTTACTGAAGGAAAAACTCATTAAAGGATACTGCCCATAGAGAAACCTTAGGCATATGAAAGAAATTCACCAAAGCTTTATCAAAGCATCACAAAGTTACAAAATCAGAAGAGTTCAAGAGTGTCGCCATATTAACTAACAATGAGAGACAAGAAAAGGCAAGTTATAACATCGCTCCTCTTGTTTTCAATGGGAAAAGGCAAGCATTAACAGAAAGTATTTATGTGAATTGAATTTTATGCTTATTTGGAAGGATAAGGCCATTCACGCGCCCTAAACAACTTTATATCACCGTTCACGGTTTCACACATCCTCAGGGAGCTAAAAATGCAATGCAAGCAGCAACACAAGCATGCAGATGGGCTCACCTGAATTGGAAAACCAGCAATAGTCAACTACTATAATATCCATTTGTGGAAGGAGATAATAGATAGAAATCCTACTTGATCCCACCAATTATTCTCTAACAAAACTTTCCATCAAACCAACTGGGTGATGTGGTATTCGGTCTTTAGGTGTTCTTCTCTTTCTCAATCTCCACTTCGATTTGCTTGATTAACATTAAATGAAGTCATTGATATCATCCAACACAGTGGATATCTAATAACTTCAATTTTCTCATTGTAAAACCATCCTGCCATTAACTATTTATAGTAGCAAAGCTACAATTTCTATGAAGCATGAGAACAAAAATATAAGGTACAAAATTTATTAAACCCTTCCAACAAATCTCCTGACCTTTACACTAACATGTCCTTGCTATAAATGCAATATCCAAAGTAATCCCAAATTAAAAACTCAAAATCTAGTGCGCGCGTGCGCATACCTAAAAACAGAAAAACTACCATATACACAATTTCCAATGGTCTCGCAAACTCAAACACCAAAATAGACATTATTCAATGCAGAAACCCAAGTTATCACCCCAACAACAAGCCAAAAAAACCCGCGCAAGGACATGCTTCGAAATTACAAGGGAACACACCCACAAAACACGTGTTATACCATGTGTTATACCATGTGTCAAGTGTGAAATAAGAACCAATGAAATGAAAACCTTTCTTGAACTTTCAAACCCAAGTAACCCACTCTCACGACCTTTTTCAAATCAATCAGCGCAAAAATCCCCACCCCATCAAAAAAACTCTCACTAAATTCAATCAATTCCTCCATCTTACTTCCACAAATTCCCATCAAAACACACACAAAAACAAAATCATACCGTCCATCCATACATGCAATTATACCATAAACAACTCCTCCATTAACACTTCAAAAACCTAACACAAATATAAAAAACATCATTGAAGAAACAGAATCTGCAACCATCAACAACACGTTGTGAGAAATCCATCCATGCATGCAATTATACCAAAAACAACTCGACCATTAACACTTCAAAAACCTAACACAAATATAAAAAACATCATTAAAGAAATGGAATCTTCAAACGTCAACAACACGTTAAAAAAAAAAAAATCAAAAGCCAATTCATGCATTAATTTACATAAGTCAACAACAATCCACCAAAAAAATAAAAAATAAAAATAGAGCTTACATCAAGAAGAGGGAGCAAGTCATCAAGAGAAGAAGGAGGGTTAAGAAGCTTGGTTCCAGCTTCCAGTAACTGCTGTTCAAGCTCTTTATCACTATTTGACGACGCCATTAGTACTAATCTCTTTCTCTAATAAATAAACACTTAAAATTCAATTATATTTAATTAAATACAGACAGATCTTTCAAAATCTACCGCTCTAATTACTCCAATCTCACAACATTTAAACCCTTCAAACACAAAAACTATTCAAAAATCAGATTTCGATTCTCTAGTTTTTGAAGCTCTTTGTGATTTTACTCTGAAATTAGGGTTTTTTTTTTTTTTAGAGAGAAGGCGAGAGGGGGGGAACGTTTCGATTTTTTTATTTTTTTTTTGGTTTTTGGAGAGAGAGAGGGTGTGTGTATTTAAAAGGACAAGACTCCACCCGTCCGTCCGCTGCTTTGCTTTTACTCGGATTTTTTGTGTGCTCGTGAATTTTAATTTATTTTTTCCTTTCAAATCCGTTCTCTTGAGTGGGGGCCACTTTTATTATGGTTTTGATTTTAAAAAAAATGTTTATTTCTTTTTTTTCATGCAAAAATAAAAAACTTTTTGGTAATTTCATTTGTCTCTGTGAAGAGGTGGAAATCAAATATTAATTCAAGTAAATAAGAGAAAGTATTGATACTTAGGTTATATTAATTTGATAATTTTTTTTTGAGTTCATAGTGTTATATTCAATTTAGAGAATATGCTATGTGTTATATTTATATTTGAAACCAAATAATAAAATAAGGTTTAAACACTAAATTAAATTTTAAAAAATGGTATTTTTGTGTTTGAAATTGAAAAAATTTGATCAATAACAGTTGATGATTATATAGAATAAATATAATATATCGATATTCATGCAACGTCTAAGTTGATAATTTCTTTTTATAGCAATGCACGTATTATCAATCTATATTCATAGATTTGATAACCGACGTGTAACCGTTTGAATGCTTAGTTAAAAAGTTATAGATGATCTTCATAACAATAAAACCGAATTATTATAGCTTGGTGATTGCACGCGCTTAACTTGCACGTGAAAGCAATTGCTCAGGTTTCAAGAAAATGATGCTAGATGTTTTTTTTATTTTTTATAAAAAGAAAAACTTGAAAATAATTATAGAGCAAATTAAAATATTAATTATGAATTGAATTATTATTATTATTATTACATGTCATTAACAAATTACACATCAACAATACATATCTTTACTATGACGAGAGGAATACAAACATTTCTAGCAATAATTTAGAAAAAAAATATGCTTTTATGGAATCTAAAAATGTAGATAGTCACATAATCTAACCCAAAATCCCATGTTCATGCGTGATTTGAAAAATAGATTATTTAACTTTTTTGGCAATTTTATTTACATATATGCCCCAGCAGCATACTTTTTTTTTCTATTTTTGTTTAATGACATCAGGCAAATTATAGAAACCTCTCTGGGCTTACATGTCGATATGTCATGATGTTCATTTGTGGCAATAAAGTTATAGATTTGCTTCAATTATTTTGTGGCGTATCCATGTAAAGCAAGAAGGAATTAATAGTCTTAATTTATTTGGAAAGGTAGTGAATTTAGGGGAGAATAAAATCTTGCAGAAATATGAAGGGCTAATTAATCCAAAATCATCATTAAATAACTTATTTTGCAATTAATTACTAGAAGAACAAAAAAAAAAAAACTTTAATTGTTATAATTTTGGACAAAAGGTAGGTCAAATAACGGCTGTTTATTTCTCCGTGTTCTTACACTTGTCATTGCTTTGTAAGGGAATCGGCTGACAAGTTTCATCATGTGCGGCCAAAATCACTAAATCAGTTTCCATTTTTGGATTCCCTCGAACTAGTCCCCAAACTATTCACCGATTCTTAGTTGGGTCCTCAAACTATTTTGTTCTCAATTGGGTTTTTTATTGGCTTTGTATTTGTATAGGTAGTGTTTGGTTAGGATAGAAAAGACGCAGACAGTGAGGACATAAACAGTCAATGAGACAGTTAAGGGCACAAAACATGGAAGGCAGGAAAGACATACCCTTTTTTCTCTGTTATCCATATCTCTTCTGCCCTGATAGGATAACCAAACTAGATAATTGTGAATTAAATTTTTATTGAACATAGAACAAATTTTTAGGCGTTGCTAATATATTTTTTAGCGGGGAAACAAATTAAACTATTTTGAAGTTAACTTGATGTGATTTTGTTAATTTTACAGATCTAAAAATAATTCAAATAAGTAGTAAAAATGTAATTTAATTAAAAAATTTAAAATAATATATTTTTTAAAATATTAAGATTATAATATATTGGATTTACTCATATCAATTCAGGTTAACTTATTATATTTTCGATTCAGATTATCAGACCTTGATAATATTATAAAAAACAATTAAAAAAATATTAAACCTAATTTTTAATCTACTCAATACTTAATGGTAAAATTAAAATATTTTTTTATCGCATACAAAAAAAAATTCAATTATTTTAATATGCTAATATAAAAAATATTTTTTAAAAAAATAAACATTATTTTCAACCCATACCGTTGTTCAAACACCCTCTTATTTTAATATGCTAAATTCTACGTTCGAAAATAGAACAGGAATTCTTTATCTTCTGAAATACTGCTTGTTCACAATCTAAAAAAGATTATTGAAATTTAATGGTAAAGAGAAGCTAAACAGCAGATAAGGATACATGAGATCAAATATTCAAATAAAAACTAACAATCTTCCAAAAGACAAGAAAAACAATTACTTTCTATTGATTGAATCATTTTTCTGTTGATTGAAAAGAAAAATTCAAACGTTGTGAACATGTTTTCTAGCAAGAAAAAAAACTATTTTGGAGTTGATCTGATGTAATTTTGTTAAATTTATAGATTTAACTAAAAAAATCAAGATAATATATTTCTCAAAATATTAAAATGATAACATATTGAATTTACTCAGATCAACTCAGGTTAACATGTCAAATCTATGACATGTCATTAGACAATGATAACCTTGTACAAAATAATCAAAAAAAGATTATTAAGTCCAATTTTCAATTAACACAATGCTTAATGATAAGATTGAAAACAAGATTCAATTAGAAAAATGAGCCGAGTCAACTCAGGTTAACCTGTCGAACCCGAGTCATGAGATTGAAATAACCCTATAGAAAAAAATCAAAACAAATTATGAAGCTTAATTCTCAGTCAAACCAATGTCACAAGATAAAATTAAAAAAAATCAATTAAAAAAAGAACATAGAAAACCATATGAGTTAATCAACCAAACTCATGACCCGACCTATAAAGTCAAGATAACCTTATAAAAAAATTAAAAAAAATTATGAAATCTAATTTCCAATCAACTTAGTATTAAATGATGAAATTAAAAAAATAATAATTAAAAAAAGGACAAGAAAACTCAAGGCAATTGGGCTAACCCCCGACCTGAGTCATGAGATTATGATGACCCTATAAAAAAAATAAAAAAAAATATGAAACTCAATTCTCAGTCAACCAAATATTAAAAGATTAAATTGAAAAAATAAAAAAATATCCCGAGTCAATATGGGTTATCTTGTAAACCATAGGTCATGAGACCGAGATAATTTTATAGAAATTTTTTTTTTAAAAAAATTATGAATTCAAATTTTTAATCAACTAAATGTTGAATGATGAAATTGAAAAAAAATATTCAATTAAAAAAAGACCAAAAACATACGTCAATCAGGACAACATGTTAGATCTACTCATATCAACTCAAGTTAACTTACCAAATCCCCGACCCATGTCATCAAACCTAATAACCTTATAGAAAGAAAATAAAAAAAATATTAAGCTCAATTTTTAACCAACTCAATGTACAAATTATGAAGTTTAATTTTTAGTCAACTCGATGCCGCACAATAAAATTAAAAAAAAATCAATTAAAAAGAGAACACAAAAAACTACTTGAGTTAACCAACCAAAACTTGTGACCCAAAACATAAGGTTTGGATAACCTCATGGAAAGCAAGCTGAAAATAAATTATAAAGCCTAATTTCTCATCAACCCAATATTGAATGGTGAAATTAAAAAAAATTCAATTAAAAAAAAGACAAAAAAAAACTCGAGGCAACTAGGCTAACCCATGACCTGGGTAATGAGATTGTGATAATCCTATAAAAAACAAATAAAAAAAACATAAAACTCAATTCTTAATTAACAAAATATTGAAAGATTAAATTGAAAAAAAATAATTTATAAAAAAATACAAAAAAATCCCGAGTCAACCTGAGTTATCATGTTAAACCCGGTTTATGAGACCATGATAACTCCATAAAAATAAAATAAAATAAAATATGAAGTCAAATTCTTAATCAACTCAATATTTAATGATGAAATTAAAAAAAGATATTCAATTAAAAAAGACAAAAAAAACTTAAGTCAATCTGGCTAACCCACAAAATTCGTGAATTATGTCATGAGATCAAGATAAACTCATGGTAATCAAATATAAAAAAATATAAAGTTCAATTCTCAATCAGCCTAATGTTAAATGATGAAGTTAATAAAAAAAATCTATTAAAAAAAATTACTCTAATCAACCCAAGCTAACCTGCTAAAACCAAATTATGAAACTTGGATAACTCAATAAAAAACAAACAAAAATAAATTATGAAATCTAATACATATTAAATCTAATATTTGAGGATAGATTTTTTTTAAAAAAATAAAGAGTAAATTTAATACAAGCTACAAAATGGAGCATTGATCTCCCAAATGATCAATGTAAAGATAAAATTGTGTTCATAAGCCTCATGATAGATGTCGATGCCATTATTGGCATAATCACTCAAATGATCCATGCACTAAATTAAGAGCTAACTCGGCTCGAATGAGGCCTCTCCATTCAAAATATATATCAAAAAAGAAAACCTTGGAAGAAGAAAAGTAAAAATATGGATAGACTAAACATATACTCTCTTTTTTATTACATGTTCGTGCACTATGAGCATGTTTGGGAACGCGGTTGAAGCCACGTTTCCTCAAATTTCAAATTTTTTTTGCTAAATTTTTTTTTATATATATTTGGATTGTTTTGATGTGCTAATGTCAAAAATAATTTTTTAAAAATAAAAAAAAACTTTATTTTGATGCATTTCTAAGCGAAAAGTACTTTGAACCGCTACCGCTACTACAATCCCAAATACATCCATATTGTGAGAGAATTATAAAACATTTATTTTGATTGAATCATGATTTCGTTCAATTGTTTCTTTCACATGTGAGAGTAAAATAGAAATTGAATTCAAGAACTCTTATTGAAACTACTGTTCTCCACTCAAATAAAAATTAATTTCTAGTTTTGATAAAGTATTTATCAAGAATATTTAGGAATAATACTTAAATATAAATTTTTATAATTATAACAACTTCATAGTTTTATTTAAAAAATATTTTTATCTCATGAACTTTATTTACTTTAAACTCATTAATCAAACTTTAATAAATATCGAAGATAAAAAATACCCTTACAAATTTTGCATGAATTGAATCGTTGTCATATATAACTACTTGATTGGCTATCAAACATATACACTAAGATCTTGTTTGATTTTGTGATAGCGGTTGCTTTTCAAAGTGTTTTTTGCTTTTAAATAATATTTTCTTTTGTTTTTGAAAATTTATTTTTGATGCCAGCTCATCAAAATGATCTAAAATCATAAAAAATATATATTTAATTTGTAAAAAAATATTTTTAAAACACAAAAATAAACAACCTCTAGCAAGATATACACCAAGAGCTCGTTTGGTATTGTGATCACGGTTGCTTTTCAGAGTACTTTTTACTTAGAAATACATCGAAATAATATTTTTTTATTTTTGATATCAACACATCAAAAAAATATAAATTACAAAAAAAAAATATTAAATTAAAAAAACATTTTTAAAACATAAAAATAGGATATTTAGACGATCTTACTTTAAAGAACCAATAAAGAGAGAGAGCCACTGTTGATGCCTAACCACTGCCCGTCGATGATTGGAACACGTTGGGCCGCTAGATTCGTCCTGGCTGGATGATCACAATGATGCTAGACCAAGCGTCATCGGACTTTGTGAGTGTTTGGCGTTGCGGTTGTGTTTATAGTAAAACACCATTTATAAGTGTTTAGTTAGATATTAAACACACTTTAATTATTGTGGGTCCTACCCAAAACTGAGGCTGGAACTCAGTTTTTTAAAAAGCAATTTGGATTTGCTTTTCAGGCGTTTTCTCCTCTCTCTTTTACCAACATTGCAGATTATTACTAGCTGATCATCGTCATTTTGCTTCAGTAAACTTCCCAGAACCGCGCGTAGGGTAGCCTGCTCCCCTTCCCCTTCTCCTTCTCCTTCTCCTCCTTCTTATTTTTTGGTTGCATGGAGACGATCTCCACTTTGTAGAACAGTGGAGAGTGAATTTATTTGAGGTAACTTAAATCACTCTACACTCTTCACGTGAACAGTAGAGTGCTTCTCCATTGTTTGTTCTGTTTATTTTAAACTTTTATTTGAGGTAACTTTACGCCAAGCTGCTCAAGAGTAATGCAAGAGTAACTGAATAGAGTTATCTTTGTATTCATAGGATGGATTAACTGGCTTGTTTAGTTTCAACTAGCAGTTATTGTATTTTAAGAGGTTTTCTTTTTTAGAGTGAATTAATTCACTCTCCATTGTTCACTTTGCAAGTGAACAGTGGAGAGCGTCTCCAGTGTTCATAGGCCGGACCCGATCCGCCCCAAACCTAAATACATTGGATCTGGTCCGACCTAGTAAAATAAAAAAATCCAACAAAATTTCTCAAATATTGTGTTTTATTTTAAAAACTAGTGTTTAACATTATTCAATGGCACTACATAATTACATTAGAAAGAGATCGCATGATGATGTAGCATTTGCAGAATTTGATTGCAATCCCAATTTTGTTCCTGATGATATTTTACCTGATGCTATTGTGCACTCAGGAAGCCATGGAAACTGTAGTCCTTGTCGAATGGATTTCGTACGTGATGGAATTGTAAATAGTTTAATGGAACAATAAAAAAAAATACTTTATATAAAGTATTGTTTATTTTATGATGTAATAACAGTAGTTAAATCTACAATATTTCAATTAAAAACCATCAATATTAATATATGTCTTTTTTAGTTATTTTATAACCTCAATTTGAAAAGTATTTTTAACAAAATATATTAAACTACTTTTTGTTCAACTTTAATTTCAACTACTGTTTTAACCAAACACATATTTTACCAAACCAACCTCAACTAATTTTTTTTTTTTATAAAACAACTTTTTTCAAACCACAACTTTAAAAGCTACAACAATACCAAACACACATGTGCGCCGCCTAAAATTCAACACGATTGGAACCACATGATTTGAAGAATATTTCAGTCCTTATTTTGTGTATTATCTTCAGATTTAGTCTTTCAAATTCTGATACAGGCAATTGTATCCTTAATCTTCAATTTCAATTAATATATAAATGGATTTTTTATGAATTTACACATGGATCTATGTTTATTACGACTCTTTATATGCCTGTTTGTAACTTGCATGGATCATCAGCTTATAAGGGTTTAATTGAAATTTCAAATGAATTCAATAGGGGTTAATTAAATACAATAAAACTCGAGACTATTAAATTTATTTAATCTGCTCGAGGGTTTAAATTTAATTGTATTGATATGTACATGCGTAAAACTTGATCTTAAAATGGTGTTTGGGAGTGTAGTTGCGATTGCTTTTCAAAGTGTTTTTCATTAGAAAATGCTTCAAAATAATGTTTTTTTATTTTTAAAAAATTATTTTTGATATCAGCGCATTAAAACGATTTAAAAACACCAAAAAATATTAATTTTAAGTAAAAAAATAAAATATTTTAAAAATTAAAGGAATGCGGTTTGCATCGCATTCCTAAACGCTCTCTTAATCTCGGTATATAATATTATAATTTTTTATAATTTTTTTTTATTAATGATAAAGAATAATGGTGATTGACAATATAAGTGTGTGTATATGCACACTTTTCATTGTACAGGGTTCTTCTGTTTATCCTTTTATGTTTTTTCAATTTAATCTTTATTTTTTTCCCAATGATTTAGTCATAATTGAAGATCAATTGATTTTTATTTCCTATGAAAATGTGAGATTGAAAAAAAAGGACCTAAATAAAAAAGGCGTTGAACATGGGTAGCATGCCATGAGTTTCGTAAAAGATGCATTTTGATCCTTAAACTTTAAAAATTACATAGATTATACAATTTCAGCACCTCAATATTTTTTCAATTCAATTTCAGTACAAAAGTTTATTTTTATTATTTTTTAGTCTCTGATTGAGAGAGGAGAGAGGTCGCTGGATTACAGTGGTAGAGAGAAAAAAATGTTGTTGACACCAATTTAGACTACCAAAATAGACTATATTTATGTTAAATGGTTTCATTTGATGAGAATAGTTCATATTAGGTGTTTTTGTACTTTTAAAGTTTATGAAAAATCATATATCAGTTCAGGTTGATTTTCTAATTTAGATTGATTTATGTTTTGGAGCGGTTTGTTGAGGCTATAAATAGATTTATCATAGTTCTCATGGTGTTTTATAATTGTTCTGGGTAAAAAATGAGTTGAAAAATAGTTTTTTTGGGTAAAAACATTAAGCCTTGATTTTTCTGCTAAGTGGCCAGAATCTAGACAAATCAAATGACACGTCGTCTGTTTTTTTTCCAAAAAAAATAGGGCAGAACGCCCTAATTAAAAATTAAAATAAAATTAAGGGTCCAATCGTGCATGCATAAACGAAACAGGCCAAATAGGTTAGCCTGACTTGCCAAGCTTAACAACGCCTCACCTTTGCTTTTTTAAAATTAATGGTTTTTTATGGTTTTTTTTTCTAATTTTTTATTTATATTTAAATTAGTATCCATTCTCTTTCATTTTCTTCGGGGAACTTCTTTTAAACGATGATTTGTTTTTTAGTTATGCATATAAATTTAAAGAATTTTTATGATTTACACACACATATATACTTTATTTTTGAAAATATATTTTTTTTTATTTTCATATAATATTTCTAATATGTGCAGTCTTGCATGATGATTTTTTTCTCTTTTTTATTTTATTCGATCAATTTAATTTTTATCTCTATTTCTATTATCATTTGTTTAAATAAAAAATTATTTTAATAAACAAATTTAGCAAACACAACCGGGTAAAAGTCCCATATTTCAAAATTAAATATCTTGATCTACATCTATATCTTGATTTTTTAAGTTTTATTTTTAGGTATTGTTAATTATTTTTTATTTATTTATTTGTATATATAGTTCTCGATTTATGTAATTATATATATATATATATAAAATTATTTGAACTTGAATTTTTTAAACTACATGAATATGTTAAAAAATCTGCATATATAATTTTTTATAAAGAATAAAAATATTTAACTCGTGATCTATATATATATATATATATATATATATATATATATATATATATTAATGGTGAGGTGGTTGTTGTTGGATTTTTTTTATGTCATTAATGTATTTCTATTTACAGATTTTTTTTTAAGAAAAAAAATGAAAGTAGATCCTGGCTCGATTTTATTTCTGAATTAATTGGCGTGGCAAGTTGATATGTGCTCAAAGTTCATGTTTTTATATTTTGTAAACCTTTTTATAATTTATTTTTTTCCCTTTTTATTTTTATAGTTTGAAATGGGAGTTTGGGTTTAAAAACCACATTTATATTGTATTTTGGACATGGGCTTTTAGTTCGCAAGCGGGTGATATTGAGCCCTAATATTCTTATCATTCTTAATTGGATTTCAATGGTCTAATTTTTATTTTTATACTATATCAGAATAAGTTTGATAAGCTCATCTCCTTGGTGATTCATCAAGAACAATTTTGTTTGATTGATTTGGTTTGTGTAGCCACACAAAATGCGTATTTAGTATTAGATATGTTTATTTTTATGTTTTAAAAATATTTTATAAAAAATAAAAAAAAATATTTTTTATTTAATTTTAAATTAATATTTTTTAATGTTTTCATATCATTTTGATATGTTAATGTCAAAAATAATTTTTTAAAAATAAAAAATAAATATTATTTAATGTATTTTATACTGAAATGCACTTTAAAAAGCAACTTCTACCAAACTCTCAAATACCCAGTAAATGATGGTTTTTTAAAATATTTTATTATTTAAAAACATATTAAAATATTTATTTTTATTTTTAACACAGCATAGTAAAATCATAAAAATATATTATAAATATCAATTTAATATTTTTTTAAAAGAATCAAGATGATGTTTGGAAGTGTGGTTATGATTGCGGTTGTATTTTAAAGTGCTTTTCATTTAGAAATGTATCAAAATGATTTTTTTTAAAAAAATTATTTTAAAAATTAGCATATCAAAATAATTTAAAAATATTAAAAAAATATTAATTTAAAAAAAAATTAAATTTTTTTAAAAATATTTTAAAACTATGAAGAGGCATCAATACCGCCTCTGCCACTTCGAGCATAAGCGCAAGGAGGAGGCACGTGAAGACAGCAAATCCTCCGAGAGAGGCAAGAAGGTCTTCTGTCTTTCATGTCTTTTTTTAATCTTTCTTGAATTTATTGTTTCATGTTTGCTCAGCTGACTGTTTTTGTTTTTTTTGTGGTTGGACGAATGTTTCACCCGAAATCAATAGATAATTGTCCAAAAACTATTTTTTAATTTTTGAAAACTTATTTTAGACATCAGATCCAAAAAAAAAACTCAAACAATTAATTTCAAATAATTTTTTTAAATTTTTTTTCATATAAAACAGGTTGAGCCGAACTGCCGAAGCCTTAGTAATGGCAAAAAAACACACACGAGTAGTAAAAAGATAGACAGGGCAACTAATTAAAAGTTGGTCAGGAATATTTGTAACAATAAGCCTGCCTTTGTTCAACCCTTAGCCTTCCACAAAACAAGAAATCATCCTTATGCCATGTTTTACAAGCCGAAAGCAAATGCTACAAAATATGCAGGCCACTAGACTCGCCACTCTTCTTTTATACAAACAAGTACGTGAAGCTTGAAAGCACCATATGACTTGTTGATTGTACCGGTGAACTAAAAGATGGCAGTTCATGCAGCTTATTGTAGAGGTATGCCACTTATTCTAACATTTTACAAGCCAAATTGTGAATCAACCCATAGCGTAGGAAGGGGTAGGTAAGTTGATTACTGTACTCTTGATCTTCGTCATCATGTTAATACTATTGGTGATTCCCTGGGAACCGATTCCACTGTCCTTCAATCCCTGCACAAAGCAAGCAACAATTGAGCATATCCAGCGACCGGTTTTGGATAGCTAGAAGATAATTCAGACCCGGGTTAGCTAGTCTGCAATTATCGTAAAAAAGGGTCCAAAAGAGAGGATATTAAACAAGTTTCAAGGATAATTAATTTGGAAATCATGTTTTTGCTCCCTTCCAATGTCCGATCCATTCATGCTCAAAAGGCGGTGTGTATCCAGAACTCGGAAAGGTATTTCATTTGATGTGAATAGACTATACTAGAAAGAGTCACGAAATCAACCAGCAAATCCTGAAAATGGGATGGAAAATTCACCTGGAATGGGAAATGATCAGGTCCACGAGCTGGTGCGGAATTGATCTGCACTGTTCCTGTCTCCATAGCATCACTAATTAAAATTGCTTTGTTTATATCTCTTGTAAAGATGCATCCCTGTAATCAAACAAGAGTTTAGAATCTTCAAATATAAAAATTATTTATTACAAATGCAAAAAGGAAAAACCAAGTGTGTACTTGGCAAAAATAAAATGATATTTCTTTGATACACCAAAAGAACCTGCATGGATGAGCAAGGGATGGCAACATTATACCTGAAGACCAAAATTGCTAGCATTGCTGTGGTGGATAGCTTCTTCAATAGAGTTTATTCTGATAACTGGTAAAACTGGACCAAAAGGCTCTTCCCAAGCAATCCTCATATCAGGCCGGACGTTATCTAACAACAATGGCC
This sequence comes from Populus simonii, assembly GCA_007827005.2. NCBI lineage: Eukaryota > Viridiplantae > Streptophyta > Magnoliopsida > Malpighiales > Salicaceae > Populus > Populus simonii. The sequence continues at coordinate 1,522,222 of CM017481.2, forward strand.
ATATTAGGTTGCCCTCCCGCTTATACTCTTGACAGAATGTTGCCCCTTTCTGCTTCGCATCCATGACCAGTCCTTCAATGAAGTTTGCAGAAGACTCTGTAACAACTGGAGTAATATCACAGTCATCCTCAGGTGGCCCAACAGTCAGTTTTGCTACTTTAGCTTTAACCTTTTCAACAAGAGTGTCAGCTACCGATTCCATGATGAGGATAACCTTCACAGCCGTGCACCTTTGACCACTGCATAGACAATAATAAATGATATCAGGCTAGTTTGTAGCTGCAAATTGGGACAAGCAAGGCCAAAACAATATTCGAAGTAGATGTTTCTGTGGCTCAAGAATATATTTTTTTTCCAGTTGGAGCACTTTATATGGAGACTGTAAGGAGTCTTCAAATTGCTGCCTCTGTAGAAACTAACACTCATAAATTAACATGAATGAATCAGGCGTGAAGGGATGAAAATGTAAGACTCTTTGAAGAAAATTTACAGATCAAGAGGGCAGTTGACTACTTAAGAAATCTTTTAACCTGTACGAGAAGCCTCCTTTAATGATATTAGCTGCTGCTAAATCCAAATCACCATCTTCTAGGATGATACAAGCATCTTTACCACCTAGTTCCATTTGAAGTGGGATCATCCCAGCCTTCTTTGAGATTGCTATTCCAGTGTCTCCACCTGTAAAACTGAATAAGAATACTCATCAAGTGGGAGAAGATTCTCTTAGCTCAAAAAACCGCAGCAATTTGAAAATTAGAAATGCTTTTTTAATGTGTTCACATAGTCCACCTTAACATTATGATCGCACAGTATGCCATAAGTCAAAATCAAATAAATTGTGCAATTAGGTTGGATGAGAAGCAGATAAATTTTATGGAGGAGAAAGAATTTCAAAAAATAAAAAAATGTTACCTAATACAGCTAACACCAGGATGCATTGTGAGGAAGTCACCAATCTCTGAACCCTTTCCAGTAACACAGCTAATGAGACCTTTGGGAAAACCAGCCAAGTGAAAGCAATGGACCATGTGTAGTGCAGCCACAGCACCCTGCAAGGAATTAAGGGCGTGCCATAATTTTGACCAGCAAAAGCTGTTATTTGAGCATTCAGAAAAGTCCATTCAGCTAAATTACATAACATGAAAAATACAGTATGTTTACATGATATATGCAATGGGAGGTGGGAAGTTTGAAATCACAGGTTTTAAACTCATACCTGGGTTGGGGGCTTGAGCACGATGGAGTTTCCGGCAATTAGTGCAGGAGCAATTTTTGAAACAGCAAGATTGACAGGATAGTTAAACGGTGGGATAGCCAAGACAACGCCAAGCGGAATCTGCATCGAGAGGTATCAATTTAAATAACACAACTAGGGTAAAAGCAGAATGAACAAGAAACTATAAGCATTGCATATTTACTTAGTCCAAGACAAAAATAACAAGGAAGAGCTTCAACGCAGCGTTTTTATTTTTCTTAAAAAATAAAACTAATCCCAATACTGTTTTCACATATTTCTAACTTTAAATTTATATAGGGAGTGAAATTCTAAGGCATTTAATAGGTTAGATTTTTATCTCAATCCTCACAGGATTGGTGCATAACTGCTCCATCAATAAAATCAAATTGTCTGTCGAATAACATATGCGACAGGGTTGTTCGCCCTCACATGTTTGTTCTTTAGTTTTCCTGGATTTGCCTTGTTGTCATGAAAAATGCAATCATGTCTGGTTTTGCCAGGGATGTAGGAACAATTCTAAAGCAGCAAAATTTGATCATGATAACATAAATACCATCATGGCAATATCCCTCATAAAAAATAGCGGAGACCATTCTTCAAACATTTGTGATGGGAGGAGGCATGAGAGCCTGCCCTATAGGACAACTTGTGAACAGTAAAAGAACGAGGCTGTTCATTTTTTACCTTCATTTTTAAGAAACAACTAATTCAATCCTACAATTTAATATTTCATAAGCAAAAATTACAGGAGGATCTTCCATGGCATTTCCCCCTATATTCCATGGATATGCCCTACACATCATCTATTTTAATATTCCCTTGGAAAAATGTGAAAGACATTGACTTCCATTTGATGACAACGACAATTCAGTGAAGTTCCTCAATCAGTGGGCAAGATGCAGGCCCACTTGGCCACCGAATTTATATGCAAGCATAAATATGATTAAATAATCAAATTCTTACCTAAGGTGTCTTTACCATGTGCTAAAACCAGAATCCAGATTGCTACTAAGAAGAAAACAGGAGTAAGGTTAGTGAATTGTTACCTTTGAAGTGAGGCAGTATTTGGTCCTTTCATTCCCAGGAAAGCTATCAGACACCAGAAATTTCCCTTCTCCAAGAATCCTAACCCCTTCTTCAGCACAGTATGACACCAAATCCCCTGACCTCACCACCTATATCAAAATCAAACCACATAAATCACACCCCAGAAACTCAATGATGCAAAACACACACCTTCATCACACTTAGATTTGGAAAAACAATAATGGGTGCAATTTGCATACGTGTTATAGACAATAAGATTGCTTCTAAAAATCACTAAACAAGCATTAAGCTTTGCATTTAAACAAGAAATGAAATCCCAATACAAGTAGTCAGGCAACATATTTCAACAAGTCTTTGTTCTTCATACTTCAGTGACTGCATCTTTAGCCGGTTTCGCAATCTCTTTGACAAGACATTCAGCAATTGGTGCTCGGTGCTCTTTCAATATTGCAGCTGCTTTGTGAAGTAATTCTGCTCTTTTCCACAGCGGAGTCTTGGCCCATGATTTTTGAGCTGTTTTTGCTGCTTCTATGATCTTATTCACCTCTTCTTGAGTACAAGCTGCTCCAATAATAATTCAACAACAAAGTCTTTAACATTCAGGCAACCTCATCAAGAAAATACTCAACATGATAATAATCAGTAAAGTTTGGACTATAATTCAACACGATACCATTCCTCATTCTCATAATCAAGTTGTAAGAGTACGGAAATGAGGCAAACAGAAGAAGGTAAAAGGCTGATGCAATACAAATTTACCTTGTACCTTGTACTGAGTCTTTCTAGTGGTAGGGTTGATGATGGATACTAATTTTCCTGATGTAGACCTTTTCCACTCACCATCTGAGTAGAACTTAAAAACAGTAGTATCTTCATCAACTAGCTCTGCAAACAATGAAGTTCCTGCCATTTCTTGATGGTTCTTGATTCTTGCCGATCTCTTACGCTTCACCGGGTCTTTATAAAGAAAGGACCTGATGATGATGATGGCTGCTGCTGTGCTGGGGTTTGGAGTAGTAGAGTGCCACGTTTGTTTCACGGGGTCACTTCAAGTATGCGTCCTCTGACTTTTGAGCTTGAGTTTTGGGGAATAAAGAGGCAGGTGTCTGCTATCTATTAAAGAAAATAATTAACTTTTTTTGTTCAAAATTCGTAGGAGATGCTGAGTTCAATATTCCGAGAATCTTTATTTATTTCAGTGTTTTAAAAATATTTTTAGAAATAATTAAAAAATTTATCTTTTATTTAAAATTATTTTTAAATATATTTAGATTGTTTTGATATGTTATATTAAAAATAAATTTAAAAAAATAAAAAAATATTATTTCAATACATTTTTAAATAAAAAATATTTTAAAAAACAACCAGTACGATATTATCAAATAAATTCTAAAAATATATTTATCTTTGTGTTTTAAATCATATCTTTTTAAGATTTTAATTTTTTAATTTTAAATTATTTTTATTATTATTTTGATGTGATAATATAAAAAATAAATATTATTTTAATAAATTTCTAAATAAAAAATATTTTAAAAAATAACTATAATATTAACTTGTAACTGATTCAAGGCTCGAGTTATATTTTCAGCAGATTAATTTGTTATTAGTTTTTTATAAAAAATTAAATTACATTGTTTTTTAAAAATATTTTTTTTAAAAAATCAAATTACTTTTAACTAGGTGATAATATTTTTTAAAAAATTAAAATGATATTTTTTTTAAAAAAAATCAAATGAATTTTAACTTAATGATAAATTAACTCGTCAGACTAAGCAAATTTCATATTTTTATTTTAGAAAAAACCAATTCAGCTAGAAGTGGAGGCAACGAATTCTTGAGTACTGTTCATGGCTTTTGATTATTGCTCTGTTTTTTTTTTAGGCTTAAAGAGATGCTTTGATTTTTCTCTAAGTTTTTTCAAGTCATCGGCTTGCAAAGAGTTTAATAAACAGGACAAAAGGCAATCAGCCGCTTGCATAGCCGGCTTGCACGATTGGTTTTCATGGCTTTTGAAAGCTACCCTGCTTTTCCTTTGGGCTTAGAAAGCATTTGGCTTGCATAAGCGACTCAAAGCTTTTCCTTTGGGCTTAGAAAACATTTAGCTTGCAAAAGCGATTCGGAGTACTAGCTTGAGCATGACACGTTGTTATCATATTATGATGGTGCATTAAATATGCTTTAATAATTTACCAGTTTTTTTGTTGTTGTTTAGAGTATTTAAAATATTTTTTATTTAAAAATATATTAAAATAATATTTTTTATTTTTTAAAAAATTATTTTTTATATCAACGTATAAAACAATCTAAAATCATCAAAACAAATATTAATTTAAAATAAAAATAAAAAAATTTAATTTTTTTAAGGGAGAGTGCGTGGAAAATTTGGTGGGATTGAATATTAAAGTGTTTGGCTTGGAGGTAGCTTGTGCTTTTTTGAGTAAAAAGCATGTTTTTATAGCTTTTAGAGGTGTGGTGTGTACTTAAAAGGTATTGTACCTTTGACAAAAAGCCACCACACCTCTAAGCCGAACACATACTAAGTTTTGGCTGGACTATTTGCTGCTGGTTTTTTTGGCCGGAGATGGTTGGTTCTGACGGGTTTATTGGTTTCTGCCAACTATTTTGGTTTATTTGTGACTTTTTTTTACTCATTTTGAATTTTTTTCCTGGCACTGCCATTTACTTTCCTGTTTCGATAGATTTTTTTAATTATAGCATGCAACTGTTCTTTCGGGCAGGCATGCTAGCTATCGTGTGCTTATTTTTTAATTTCTTGGAGGGTGTACGTGAATAATTGTATTCTGTAGCTTTTCAACGTTTTTTACATGGCCATGCATGCCTTTGAGGTCTGCTCTCTTTTCTTTCCGAACACTTCCCTGCCATGTTTCTATATGATTTTTTCTTATTGCAAACTTTCCTTTGTTGGTTTCTCATGCCATCATTTGGCTAGTGATTTTTCTCGTTGTCTCGGTTTATGACTTGCGTGATTTTTGGTTCAATTTCTCTGGTACAGTTTTGTGCTTTTGTGATACAGTCATGATCCAGAGGTAGATTGTGGGGCGATTGGCTAGAATATTTTGCTTGCTTTCTACCGTCTGTTAGTTCCCAGGTTCTTCACCGTTTCTTCTTTTTTACTTCATCCACAGTTGCCTGTTGGTCTATTGACAGATTTATGCATTCGCTTTTCGTCGTTTTCCTGTTATTTACTGTCAATTTTTCTTGGTTGCTGCAGCTCTTCATTTTCTCTGTGAGATCATATTCCAGGAGAAGACTTCAAGGTTAGAGCATGCCTCCATTTGTTGGTTCTGAGATTGTGTTGTGAAAGACTAATTCACATTTACATGTGCTCATGTTGCTGTCTGCATCTCATAATTATTGTGCATGGATTGCGTTCTAAGATGATTTTAAAAGGAGTGGGCTGAGAGGGCACCTTGTGGCCTTTTGTTTCCATAATGCTTGACATGTGGCTTTTGACTTTTAGCCTATAGAGCCTGCTATCCAAGGTTAGTAAAAATAAGTTTTGACTCGTAAAATCGTATTAAACCGGGTTAAAAACTCGAAAACCAGTAAAATCAATTAAACCCGGTCAAACTAGTGTAAAATCGGTCTGACTCGTTAAAATCGCTCAAACCAGACCGATTTCACGATTTTGCATTAAACTTAAAACAACTGCACTCCCCTTTCCCATGAGTCCCCATTCCCCTGCCCGACACTCCACCCTTCTCCTTTCCCCTTTCCCCTTCCCCAAATCGCCAGTCCCTTTCCCCAAATCGCCAGTTAGATTAAGAAATCAGCTGCCATGTAATCCTCTGCAACTTGCCACATACATTCTTATATCTTAAGACAATCTATGATTTGCTTTGCAGTCCTTTATTTCTTCTAAGGTACGATTATTATGTTTTTCTCTTTGCTCGTTTTAGAATGAGGAAAGTGTTTAGCCTTCTTTCATTGCTAGCTGACTTTGATGTCTTGGTTTTTGCTGGTTATGTTTAAAATAGACAAAACTTGTTATGTTTAACAACTGCACTCCCCTTTCCCATGAGTCCCCATTCCCCTGCCCGACACTCCACCCTTCTCCTTTCCCCTTTCCCCTTCCCCAAATCGCCAGTCCCTTTCCCCAAATCGCCAGTTAGATTAAGAAATCAGCTGCCATGTAATCCTCTGCAACTTGCCACATACATTCTTATATCTTAAGACAATCTATGATTTGCTTTGCAGTCCTTTATTTCTTATAAGGTGCGATTATTATGTTTTTCTCTTTGCTCGTTTTAGAATGAGCAAAGTGTTTAGCCTTCTTTCATTGCTAGCTGACTTTGATGTCTTGGTTTTTGCTGGTTATGTTTAAAATAGACAAAACTTGTTAGCCATTTTTCTTGTTGCAAAGTAATGCTTTTGTTCTCTTCTTTTGATGTTTTTGGAAGGATTTCAAAACAACTTGTGTTTGTTTGATTTTAAAGTTGGAAATCAATTGTACAAAGAATTAGTTTAGTAAACTTCGATACCCTTAATCAACCTTTTTTTTTCTTTTTTGAGTCTTAGTTGTGCTATTTGACTGCATTTAATATTTATATTTGATGGCTGCAACTTGTGTTGCTTTTTATCTTATATGTGATGATGATGATCATTATCATCATATTGTGTTTTACTGAGGTTTTAAATGGTCAATTCTTCAGGTGTTGGGTTTGGTCCTGGTATTCCTGGTTTACAATTTGGCATTGGATTGGGTGCTGAATGTGGGATTGGTTATGGATTTGGCTTTGGTGTGGGGAGGGGTGTAGCTCATGATGAGAAGCGAAGATACTCTATCTGGCAAGCATTTTCGTGGTCCTGTAAATCTTCTAACTCGATAAGTATATAATCATGTTTCTCTCTGTTTAGCTTTTTCAACTGCACTGAACTTGCTTAGATGGATTGTGTTTTATCTTGATGTGTTAAGTAGAACATTCACTAACCTACTGCAGCGGTATAAGTAGAAAGCACTTTGAGAACTTGCCAATTTCTTTTGCTTTAGTGTTTTTTGGGAGCCTTTTCTACTCTTAGCAGGGAGCCTTATTCAGACAACCAATTAAGCTTGCATTTACTGAAATTAATCATCAAGAATGGATAGTAGGCTATTTTTGTTGATTTTCTGTTGTGATTAATTATTTGAAGCATGGATTTTTATTTTTTTAATATACTTTAAAATTTCTTATGATTTTATGATTTTACGATCTGTTTTTACGATCCAAGTTTATTTTGTATTTTCCGTGCTGTGTCAAAGATGCATTTTTAACAACTTTGCTGCTAGCCACCTATTTGTTTAGCAGATGAGCCAGCTTTTACGACATGTAAATATTGCCAGGATTTTATCTTGCCGGAGAGAATGTTGGCCGTGCCATATGACTCTTTTATCTTGTCTTATAAATTAACCTCAAATCATATGACTCTTTTATCTTGTCTTATAAATTAACCTCAAATCAAATCACGCAGCTATATAACAATAGAGATCAGTAAAAAAAATCAAAAAATAATTAAATTAAAAAAACCAAACTATGAAAAAAACTAATTAGAATAATTAAAAAACTGATCGGTTCGATTTGGTTTCATAAACTTAAAATAAAAAAACTAAACTGAAATTAATAATTAAATCAAATTAAAAAACCAAACCGAACAAAAAATATCATCCCTCAGCTACACCTAACCAAAGTCAGGAGAAGACTTCCACCTCCCAAGTCAACAGCAAGTCCCAACAATACCAACTCTCCACGTCACCAAAACTCCACCTGTCTCCTTCTCATTGGCTCAGCTCATGTCACTAAACTTCAGTTATCCACACCTCCATCTCCTCCTCTTCTCCATCTCAAAATCCCCAAATGCCAAATCCATAAAAAAGGAAAATCCCTAATTTCACAGCTCTCTCTCTAACAACCACCGTGGCTTCCTCCGCCCAACAACCCCTCTTGCGAAGAAAACCCGTTTCTTCTTCTTCTTCCTCATCGTCGTCACCTAAATCACAGCCGACTGCAACTAGAATCGTGTACAGAGAATCATTGATTCCTTTCTGGCAACAAAACTGGTTTATTGCTTTACTCTTTGTCATGGCTCTTGCTTTCCTCGGTCTCTCTATCTTTCTCTTTCTCTTCCTCAATCTTGATCTTGATGGCGCTTCCTTCTCCCCTGCCTCTGCTTCCTCCTCCTCCGCCTCTGATTCCGCCCTCGAGGTCAGATTAGTAATCTTGCTCCTTTTAATGCTTCTTTTTTGGCGAACTACTAACGAGTCCTTAAACTATAATTCCGTATTGCAACCAGTCCCTAGAGGTTATAAAGGTGTAAGGTGTAAAAGGATTGTTTTTGAGTTTAGAATTTTGTAATTCAGGGTTCCCGATTGAGAAATTAGATTCTTTAAGCACTGAACTGATATTTTCTAAACAGTAAGGGGACTAATTTGAGCTTTCTTCTTTAATTCGAGTAATAAGGTTTTAAGGGGATGCTTAGATTATGAATGTTTTGAAAACTTGGGTGGCCAATTGGGGAAAAAATAATTGTTTTGGGATTGAAGTGGAGATTCAAATGAATTTGGGGGACTAATGAATTTTTCGTTTGTTTGCTTGTGTTAGATTACTTATGGGAGTGTTATTAAGCTGATGCATGAAAGGACGAAATATAGGCTGCATTCACATGATGTGCCTTATGGGTCTGGAAGTGGGCAGCAATCTGTTACTGGGTTTCCTAATGTTGATGATGCTAATAGCTATTGGGTATGTAACTCTGTCTGTCTCATTATCCTTCCCTTTCTGGGCTGTTTATTTATTTATTGTGTGTGCGTGCGTGTGTTTTCAAGCTCATTTACTTGGCTAGGGTCCATGAATTTTATTAAACAAGTTTTTATATAGAAGTAATTTGTGATTAAGTGGTTCAAAATGCATAGCTTCCAATCGGTTCTTGTATCTTTAGCTCTCTTGAATTGGTATCTGAATTTGTTGCAAGATTTTTAATTTTGTAAATGTAGTTTTCATCTACTCGTATTGTTAACATATCAACACGCAGAAATTTGTTTCATGCTCGTGAATTTTGTGCTTGCTTAATGGCCATTTTTGGAAAGCCAAAAGTCTTCTCACACGACCTTTATCAGTGAAAAGACAAAGTTGGCCTTTAATTTTCCAAGTAATGTCTTTGAATTTTGACCTATTCAAAGGATGGATTTGTTATTTTACGAAAACTGATTTTGAATTGGCTTTTAGTGCGGAGGTGGCGACCCCCTTTTTTGTTTGGTTTGGAGTTCAGTGGATGGATGGTTGGATGTTTTGTTGTTGGATTTGATGAGATGGGAGTTTTGTTTTGTAGATTGTTAGGCCTCAGCCAGGGACAAATGCTAAACAAGGTGACACCATTAAGAGTGGGACAATTATCCGTCTGCAACACATGAAGACTCGAAAGTGGCTGCACAGTCATTTGCATGCATCCCCAATCTCTGGCAACTTAGAGGTTAGCATGAGTTTAGCTGTTTTGCTTCTGTTTCTGTTGCCTTTTGTAGCATGTTAAGTCTTGAATACTTTCAGATGCTAAACATATAATAATGGCCAAAAAGAGTGGACATTGGATAATATAGTTAATCGTATCTACTAAATGAAAGTATGACAATGGTTTGATGTTAGAAATTAGTTGAGAGAAGAGGGTCCTAAATTCTGTGGACTTGCATTTATCACGGTATCACTACCTTTCCTGATCAAACATTTCACTGGCTTGGAACCTGCATTGACATTCAGTATTCTGTCCTGAGAGACACTTGCATTGACATTCAGTATTCTGTCCTGAGAGAGAGGATTATGTATTCTGTGTTTAAATGGCTTCATGAAGAAGTATTAATGTTAATCACTCTGTTGTATAATAGCGGCTTTACTTCATTGACCAAAGAATAAATTTATGAAATCCCAAACATGTTAATTGTATTAATGACACAATGCACTTGCTTTGCTTGGTGCAGGTTAGTTGCTTTGGGGGAGAGAATGAATCTGATACTGGAGATTACTGGAGGTGAGCCAATATAACATTCTCTCAAGGTCTTCTTGCATCTTAAACTGTTTTGTATGACAACTAATGTTACCTTCCTTTTTCAGGCTTATGATTGAAGGGAGTGGAAAGACATGGAAGCAAGATCAAAGGATTCGGCTTCAGCATGTCGACACCCAGGGCTACTTGCATAGTCATGACAAGAAATACCAACGAATTGCTGGGGGGCAGCAGGAGGTACATCACAGATAGCACTAATACTATTTTTTAAGCTTAGACTGTAGACATTTTAAGTTTGCATCTAGTTAATCATTTTCTCTTACAACATTCCCAGAACCATGCATGTTTGGGATATTCGACTGAACTATAATCCTAACTTGCTTCTTGGGGTGGTGACTAATTTATCCATAAAAAGTAACCTCGACAGATTCCCATAATACCCATTTATTGTTTGGCAGCAGATGATTCTTACAAGGATCATGCTGCTTTTTATAGTTTACTTGCTTTATATTTCTTTGGTATACTTCCTGATCCATGTGCTCATATAGGTATGTGGTGTCCGAGAAAAACGTGCTGACAATGTTTGGCTGGCAGCAGAAGGCGTATACCTCCCTATTACCGCAAGCAAGTAAACATACTCTTGGACGGTAAAGTGTCAAAACAGGAACCTGGGTTTTGAAATCATTGGTGGCTGGTGCCTGTTTTTGGATTAGCTGTGGGTGTACTATTTATTAGGTCAGAATATATGTTACAGAACACGATTCCAACAATCTGATTAAATATGCATTGAATGAAACCTTTTGTATCTGAAGAAATATGTGCTAAGTTAGCTATTAATATATACGAAGCAATTTAATCGCCTCTCCGAATTCTGCTGATTAAGGAGCTAATGCTCTAGAAAGTTTGAGAATTACTGCGATTACTTCCTGATATACGTGTTCATATAGGTTTGTGGTTGTTCGAGAATACTGATTGACTATATAACTTCTATTTTCTTTTTTTAGATCCGTTTATTTACTGGAAAGTAGTTTTCTTTTAGAAAGTGAATTCTGGAAAAATTAATTATTTTCTGATGTTTGGTAGTATAATAGAAAATAAGTTAGAAAACACTTTGCAGTATTTGGTTATGTCATGGAAAATGTGCTGGAAAATAACTTATTAATGTTTTATTTTTCTCAAGTTTATTAAAATAATAAGAAACAAATCTTACAAATTAAAAAGTTGAATGAGAATGAAATTGAAAAAAAATATAATTTTATAAATTATCTCAAATAAAATAAATAATAATAAAAAACGATCAAATTTAAAAAATAAAAAAATAAAAAAGAAATTAAAATAATAATAATTAACATTTCATAAATTATTTTAAATAAAATAAGTAACAATAAAAAGAATGAGGACTAAATTTGATACATACAAAATTTCAATAAAAAAATGATAAGGAAAAAATAAATAACAATTATAAAAACGAGGACCAAAGTTAATATAAAAATTAAATTTTAAGAGATAAAATTGAAAAATAAATATTCAAAACAAAATATATATATATAGCAATCAAAAGTTTGAGGATCAAATTTGATATAATCAGCAAATAATATGATATTTCTAAATTTTTCACAACTTCCGAAAAGTGTTTTCCGCCCAAGTTTTTCAGGAAAACACTTTCCTGGAAACCAAGCCAAATTTTTCTTTGACTGGAAAGTGTTTTCCATTGACCAACTTTTCTAATGGCAAACAAACACAGGAAAGTTTGAAAGTGATCTCTCAAAAAGTGAATTCCGGGAAACAAACATAGCCTTATTTAAACTGTTTTATTTTTAGACCAACATCAACACGAACACAATGTATTGAGAAAAATAAATTATTCCTAGTTTTCTATAAATTACTTTTTAAATTTTTTCATGTTTGAGTATCATTGAAAAAATTGATCAATGAAAAATATTTTTTTAGAAAAGAATTTTTTTTTTAATTTTTAGAATTTTTTTTTTATTTTGTGCGAATATACTTTTTAAAGTTGGAAAAAATAAAAAAATATATAATTGTAATGTAATTAGCAGAAGAAGAAGATCTATTCTTGCATAGTGACATGCATGGCAAAGCTCTACAAGCACTATTATACATCTGAAAGAAGAATCTTAATAAACTAGGCTGAGAACACTAGCTGAATCACAGAATAAAATTATGGAGCGGAAACAGAAAATTTAAACTCGTACTTTGATCAGTCACTCTCTGATTTCCACGGACAGACAGTATGCTCTACAGAAACGAAATCATCTCCCATATCCTTCTTATTCTTTCGCGCATTGTCCAACGAGGAGCTGAGGTTTGTCTACCTCCATTCCTGCTATTGTGCTACCTGTTCTGTTTTCTGTTGTTCCCTTCTCTGATGGTCCACGAGTTCCTGCTTCTCCATCTGTCTGGTTTTACCAGGCTACATAATTCCGTCTCTCGCATTATATTCCAGCATCTTGATTTGGTGGCAAACTGGCAATGATGGAGGTCAAATGGAGTTTCTCATGATCCATATGACAAATACCAAGTTGTTCTTATCTTGGTCTTAAAAAGCTTTGCGATGAGTATTTGTAAGCTGATTTAAGCATGAAAGCCAAAAACATCAATTCTTCTTTACTCATAACTTGAAAAGAAATAGGTTTAGTATATGCATTTTACATTCTAGATACACATCAAACAAAGTGCAATTCCTACAATAATATGCACTAAGACCTTCATAATTTCCTGTTTACATAGGTAAGCAAGACTAGCAACAACCTTACACCGAAAAATTCTAGCAGGAACCAGTTACTGCTGGTGTCTTTTAATAGTCCTCATCCTATTAGCTGAATGTGTCCAGCTCAAGGATTCGTAAACTCTACCACCACTGCTAAAGGTTGCACATCTTTTCTGACACAAACTTGGCTTCTCATCCGTAGTTGTAAGGTCTCCATAAGAATTACCTGACTCAGCTTCCGCTGAATGCCTTTCAGTATCAGCCTGTGATTTATTGGGTGCAAAACTGAGCAAAATTTCAGCTGCCAGACTTTCACATTCTTCATAAAGGACCGATTTACCCTTCTTGTTCTGATTGTCCTTTGTTACAACAGGAGTCTTCTCCAAGCTTATAGTGTTTTCGTGTTCACCGTTTGAATAACTATTACTGTCTGTGTGTTTGATTTCATAAACTGTGTGGGTAGAGGAGGCTGAAGATCTCAAAACATCTTGGCTTATTAGTGGCACTTCTTCACATTTCGAAAGGAAGACTTCCTTGCTTCTGGGGCTTGCCTGATCTTCCTTGCAACTAGTGTCCCTACTGACACAAGTATCTTTTTTCTTGCAGAACTCTGTGTCCTGAGATTTGATGCTATTGCTTCCATTGCTCGAGTCCTTCGCAACAGCAGGTAAGTTCAGATTTTTCTGTGCCAGATTGGAGTTTGTTTCCAAGTGAATCGACCTTTGGATGTTGGACTCGTCAAGTTGTTTCGGTTCCTGGATTGAAGAATCTTGAGAGCATTTGACAGGATCTTTGGGAAATGAATCTACGTCGTCATCATGACTATTGTGTAGTTCTGACTTTGGACTGGTTAATGCAACTTCACTGCTTCCAAAATCTTGAAACAATTCAGTAGATTCTGGCAAGTTGCTTCCTTTCCATTGCTTTGGTATTCCTTCAAGATCAGCGGACTCATCAGCTTCGTCTTCTGGGACCTTTTCAAGATCAAAATCTCTCACAGGTTTTCTATGAGCAGGGGGGGAAGTTTCATCTCCTATGCCATCAATCCACAGCAAGCCACTACCTTTATTCTCTTTGAATGTGCAAAACGGACGCAAAGAAAGAGCCAATGGATCTTTCTTAAGTCCTCGACCAGCAGTAAACACCGGCCTCGAAGGTTTCCTTTCCAAAACAGAACCACAATATTGGTTTTCCACAAGTACAAGACTTTCAGGATTAAATGCAAGCACTCGTGCCTGAGAATAATTTCTTCCCCTTATTTCCTGCATTGCTGCTTTCTGGATATTGTACAGCTTGTGCAGCGCCTGAACCTGCAAACAGCAACATTTAACAAACTAAGATGAGCAACGATTTTCATCCTACTGTGAACAAAGAAACAGTGAATCCACCTTTTAACTGAACAAACTGTCCAAGAAAAGCAGCACCAATGCTTCTGAAATAGACATCAGCATTGCAATAATCCATGATGAGCCTACTTCTATTACCTATACGAAGCCTGTTGCTTTCAAAAATGCACTTGAGCATAGAACAAAACTCAAAATGATAATTGCAAAATATACATATATTTTTCCTCTTACATTATGCCTTTTAAGATGTTTTGAGCTTATTGAAAGTTACGAGCCTATTTGGATATAAAGAGGAGAAGAGAAAAACAACTAGGATGTACTTTGTCTACGGGGATTTTAAAAGAATTTAGCTGGAATTTTTAGAAATCATGAGCAACTAATTTTTAATTTCAGTTTAAGGAGAAGAAACACCATTTTCATTATAAAATTGTGAGAAATAACATTAATATTGCAATTCTTTTAAATTTAAGTACTTACTTTTTTTTATTTCATAATTATATTATTGATTTCTGTTCAGAATTTTTGAATTTTTTTGAGATGGAATGCATGCTTTTTAGTTTTTTTCAATCTATAATTATTGTTAGGGACTAGAATAAGAAGCAAAAAAAATTAACTTAATTGCTACATCTCTCATTTTAATTTATTAAGAAAAAAAAAGCTAAGTTAAATTGTTAAATTTTTGAACAGTTGCTTATAATAAATTTAGCAGACTTTGCTCATAATGCTACTACGAGTGAATGAGAATTGGTTTTCAATATTAAATTTGTTAGATGGTAAAAAATTAATTAAAAAACTTTGTTTAATTAATTTACAAATAGTCTCTTCCATTCTTTTTAGCTTTAAAGAATATCGAATTTATTTGCTTGGTTTGAAAAAATATTTATTTTTACTTCGATGATCAATAAATTTATAAGAATATATGAACAAAATTCTTTTGGATTCGATCTGATTTTCATGATTATATTATAAAATTATTTTGTTTGTAATAATAAAATCAGAATTATATTTTAAAATTACTTACGATCAACCATAGGGTAAGGAACAAAATCATAAAGCTAAAAAAGAAAGAAGAAAAAATCTTTCTGGAGCAACAGACACTTTCATCTGTGTGTTGTTGAAAAAAGTTGAACTCTCTGTCAAAAAGATGAGGAAGCAGAAAAGGGTAAATCAAACAAAAACGTCAAACCTGTTCCTTAAACAAAGCTTCATGTTGCATCATTGTCTTTCGTATCTGATCCATGTCTTCAACAAAATTAGCTCAAAACAAAAAATCCTGCAACTTCATTGGCAACTCTCTGTTTCAAGTATTTGAGCCACAAGCAGGAAACCCCACATCCATTTCACTCTCAACTATCTGATAATTCAAACGAAACAAACACCATCATCAGATCAAGCATTAAATTCAAAATCCCACATCCAACAACTACAACTTCACTCTTCCATTTTCCACAAGTAGCAAAAGACTCAGAGTTTAGAAGAGGTTATCCTTGTAACCTGCCACGCTACCTCTTAACTTTCAAGCAACCTGATTCCTGAGTCTGATTTTCTCAGCAACCAAACAGAAGCTTCAAATGGCCCAGAAGAACATTAAAAAAAAGGATAGCTTGAAAAATCTGATATTTGAGGCGCATGAATCCATAGAAAGAAACCCAAATGGATGGATAGATAGATATTTAAGAGACAGCCAAAGTGAAGCAGACTTGTGACCATTAAGGTAAGATTCCAGGATCGATTGAATCGAACAATAATGAGAGGGGGACAAGACAGGTTTGCGGTTTTCAGTACTGCTGACGTTTGAGAGAATGACACGTGGAAGAATGCTGGAGATAAATCAAAGTCAAGCTCCTGATTGGCTGGCATTTGCTTGTCCTTGATGGAGGCAAAACAAGGCAGAGCCGTTTATATGTATTCTTGTCTTGTCTTGTCTTTCTTTGCCGAGATTCACGCGCTAGGTACTGAAGGGTAGATTCGAGTTTTAAATGAAATAAAAAAAAAGTTTGGTAGTATTGTATTTTTTTATTTAAAAATATATTAAATTTTTTTATGTTTTAAAATTTATTTTTAATATCATCAAGTCAAAATATCTGGAAACACTTAAAAAATTAATTTGAAGTAAAAAAAATAAAAAAAAAATTTAATTTTTTTTAAATTAAAAACACAAAAATAAACAATTAATTTTGTGGAGAGGCAAACTCTACACCTTATTTGTAAACCTAATCTAAGAAATAAATTGGAAAAGAATTTGGATCATTTCATCGTATTATATTAAAGGGATCAACTTACATCAACCTATTTTTATCAAGATAATGTTATTTTTTTCTTTGTATTAACTCAATCAAATTTGAATTAGGTTTAATTAATCATATGTGAACCTTAACCAACAATGTTCAAGAAGAAAAGAATTAAGATGAAAAAAGAAGATAATATAGAGAGAAATAGAGGAAGATTTTTGTAATTGAATGGAAAAGATCTTAATTCATTACCCAGGAGGTGTTTGAAAGCATGATAATAGTTGCTTTTCAAAATGTTTTTTTTCTTGGAAATGCATCAAAATAATAGTTTTTTATTTTTAAAAAATTATTTTTGATATCAGAACATCAAAACAATATGAAAGCACCGAATTTTTTTTTATGTGAAGCAAAGGAAAAAAATGAAAAATTTAATTTTTTTAAAAATACTTTTAAAATACAAAAATATACGAGCTCTTTAGTTTTTACATTTTGCACCTACCGCTTTCTATAAAACTAATGACTTTACCAACTAATAAATGTAACTAACAACTTCTTAACTGCTCTTACTACTAAACTAACAACCACAACTTGGTAAAGATGTTTAGTTTATCAAAAAAAAAAAACATGCAAAACATAAAAAATTATTCAAAAAAAGCCTAGAGTGTATACATGTTTAAATTTATAAACATGCAAAAATAAAACTCAAGAGAAACATACTTTCAACACAAATATAATAAAAACCATTAAGAGCAAGCATGCTAAGAGTGTGTTTAACAGTGTGGTAGTGGTTAATTTTCAAATAACTTTTCGTGCCGAAATGCATGCCAATGATGTTTTTTCATTTTTAAAAAATCATTTTTGATATCAGCACATCAAAACGATCCAAAACGTACAAACCATATTAAATTTTAACAAAAAAAAAAATGAATTTTTTGGGAACGCGGTTTGGACCGCATTTCCAAACATATTCTAAGCATATAATCAAACTTGCAATATATATAAGATCAAAGTCCTAGTAGGCATACTAATAATAAAAATAAGAATGGTTAAATTAGCACTTGAGGGTCTAGCTGCTGTGGTCAACCGTGTGACTTGTTTCGCCCCCGTCCCGGGTTCGACCCTCTATGTGCACGCCTGTCACCCCCGCGGTGCCTTACCTGCTCCTGGGCTTGCAGGATGTCCAGTGGGCCGTGGGGAATAGTCGTGGTGCGCGCAAGCTGGCCCGGACACCCCACGTAAATCAAAAAAAAAAATGGTTAAATTAAAACAAAGAATGATACTTACTTATTGAAATAATTTAAAGGAATGAACCTTTTATTATTGTCAATGATGAATTCATTGTCCTTAAAATTTTATTACTTATTACTTGTGTAATTAGAATGTTTACAATATATCTCTCAGAATTTAAATAAAATCACCATAGTTTAGATACACTTCTAAACGAGATCTAGATTTGGGAGAAAAAAACCAAAATATAAAAGAGAATAAAAACATTAAAAATAAGACAAGAGTGTGAAAAAAATATAAAAAATTCAAGTTATAAACTCTTCTCACCTCTATTTTTATAGTAAATTTTAGAAGCTAAAAGGTTAAAGAATTAATAAGAATTAATCTTCATCATTATCAACTTTTGATTAGGCACCATAAATTAAGAATTAAATTAGAAAAACCAAAGTTTCTTTAAGTAGTAAAATCAAAGGTTTTTTTAGATTAATTTCTTATCCACCTATAATTTATTTAAATCATGTTAATTAAACAAATTCCAAACTCAACTAACTATCAATTACACTTAATCAGCAGATTCTGAATTAACTACTACTATTACAATCACATGCAAAATATAACTATTGCTGCTGCATTTAATACTTGCTACTGTTAAAGCTACTATTTCTTTATTTATTACTTTAATATATCACTAAAAACATAAAAGGTTCTTTGAAATTCTAGGAATTGAATTGAATTCACAGAATTAAATGAATTTCTATGTGTGAAATCCTTTTGAGGCTATTAATTTGAATTTCAAATTAAATTAAATTAATAAAAAATAATCAAAAACAAACTATAGAGAAACCTTTGATTTGCTTAAAGAACTCAATAATATTGACATTGGAAATTATTTTCCAAAACACCCCCTTTTATTACCTTCTAAAAGCCCAAACTTACGTCTCTTCTGTCCATACTCTCTTTTCGTCTCTTCTTCTTAAAAAATAAAAAAGCTCAGGCCCAAGGATACCTGAAGTGGGAAAATGCTGGCAAGACTGTCTTCCAAAAAAAAAAAAAAACCCCAGTTTGATCTGACTAATTAAATTTTATTAATTCAATGTATAATCCGATTAAATTAAAATTCTAACTCATTTAAAACTGGGTTGGGCCAATCAAACTTCACTTGGTTAATTTCTTGAATTTCTCAAACCAGCATGTCTAACCGAGCCATATAACTTTTTTTAGCAGTCATATATTCACTCCTTTTCTTCTAACCTGCTTATATTAGTGATATTAGTGTGTATTTGGTGTTGTGATAGTTTTAAAATTGTAATTTTAAAAAATAAATTTGAAAAAACTGAAAATTATAGTTTTTTTTAATCAAGATTTTAATATTAGAGGATTTTCAATGAAAATTATGTAAAAATATAATATGTATTAATTAATCAAATATTTTTAAAATTATAATTAAAATAAAATGCAAATCAACTTAACCTCACCGGATTACTAATAAGATCTTTAACTCTTAACAGAATGTGGTGAATAATTAAGGATTTTTTTATAGAAAAAAGAGAGAGTAAACAATAACATTGTTAACGACGCTAACACAACCATCCATGACCATCTCTTGCACGAACCAGTACACCAGCCATGAAGGGATCATCCCGTGATGCGGCATTTTCAGGATCAAGGTTGTAAAAAATATATTTTTAACATGACGAGATACATGTTATTCTGTCAAGAATCACTAAACACTCGCAATGATTAGTTGGATAAGAAACAAGTTGTTCTAATACAACACCATGGCTTCTGCAAAATCCAGAACCAGAAGACGAGAGCATTTGAGTCTAAAAAAATCACATTTTTCTCTAGCAGAAAGAGTTTGTATTTGCCTTTAATTTACAATTAACTAATTAATTATAAATAGTAAATTCAGCGAGTTCAAATTAAATGAAAATATCAGCAACGACTCGATTTATTAACCGCAGCAGCTAACTTTTGTATATCAGCTTAGCTGGGCCACTACCAGGGCAGTGAGTGAAAAAAATATATCACAGTCCATTTCCCCGAAACTATAAAAACGCCAAGGTCTATCAAGGCCAGCAAGCTCTTGCACCAAAACTTCACGAGCCTCCATTGTAGAGGGAGCTTGTTCTTGGACCAAAACTATAAACAAGGGCACCACTTTCTTCTTTGGCAACGCTTATGCAAACAAAGCATCAAATCTAATTAACCTCATGCATGGTTATTGTGCTGAACACTCTTAAAAGAAAAACTAACTAAATTCAAGGTTGCAGATCACTCACCGGGGAAGGTTGCAGTTTGCAAATATAATTTTTTTCGACCCAAATTAATGCACTGCCCTTTGTTCAAAGAGCTTTACTATGGTTTTAGGAGCACAAGAGTCGATGGAGAGGACTGTGTCGATAAGGGAAAGAAAAAGGAGGGGGTTGCTGGTACACCGTGACGGCGCCGAACGTGAAAGTTGCATCTGATGGTTGGCTGTGGAACGACTCCGAGAGAGAGAGACTAGGGTTAATGTTGCATGTAATGGTTAATCCGGACGTTGGAGGCTTAGTTTCGTGCATTTGATATATTAACATGTAAAATATCATAATTAATTTTACATTAATCACTGCACCATTAAACAGTTTTACCAACGGATTACCATTAAATAGTTTTACCGACGGACTAATTCCGTCGGTGACAGACGGATACACACCGCACCAAAAAAAAAGTTTTCCGCGGGAACATTACCGACGGAATAAATCCGTCTGTAATTTCAACGGTAATTACCGATGGCCTATCCGTCGGTAATTATAGCATCGGTAGTAATTGTTTGCCAACCCTCTGTGAAATACCAACGGATATTATCCGTCGGTAAATCCGTCTGTAATTATGGCATGGCTGGTAATTGTTTGGCAACTCTCTGTGAAATACCGACGGATAATATCCGTCGGTATGTATTTAAAATATATATAAAAAATAATTTGTTAATAGTAAAAAAACCTTAATAAACAAATAAAATTGGATTAAACATTAAAAATATAAAAGTAATGTTAAATAATATTCATTACAAATTTAATGCGTTTAAAAAACAAAATTAAACTAGAATAGCGGCGGAGCTGGAGGAGGAGGAGGAGGCTGGTTGTTTCCGGTACCATACGGCCAAAAAGGAGCTGCACAAGTATCGTCACCCATCTTTGATCTCATCTCCATGACTATTTGATGGAGCTCATCATAATTCGTTGAGAGTTGTTGATATTGTTATTTCAACGCAATGAACTCCTCAGACTGGGTGTTCGATACTGATGGAGAGCTTCCAACAATTGAGACACTACAAGCCGAATGCAAGTTTTCAGCCATAGTGTTGGAGAGCCTATAGACCCGATTTTTATCGGGTCCACCAGACAATCCCACCTCCATCCACAAATCTGGATCGAAATCTGGATGGGTCGACGAATTGTCCCCATATCTCTCCCTCAACCGGCTATTATAGGTCTCCTGAAAATTCCGTCAGTAAAAAAATCATCAAATGCAATTCAAGAAAATAATAACTTACAAAATAAAATGAATGAACGAACATACCACGAAGTGCTGAGCACGGTTGTCCACGAACTGCTTCATCCCCTTTCAGCGGTCTTGACTCCGCACATGCGTCTCTACAAGCAGCTCCATTGGACTCGGCTCACGTCCAAGAGACACAGCCTGTAAGGAAAAAATAGGTTGAAAGTTAAATATATTATAAGGAACGACAAATTAATTAACGATATATTTCATTAAAATTAATCTTACCATCCGCTTTGCATGTGCGCTGAATGGAACGGATCCGCCAGTGTGCGTGGTCACCGAACCATGAATTTGCTGGTTCCGGACTGTGAGCGCCGTGAGAACTGCTCTGAGGTCACGTGCTCAATATATGCCATCCATATTTCCCCCGAGATGAATGGCGGTTTGAATTCCTGCCAAACCGCCACCTCATTACATCCTTTAAGACCGTTATCCCTCGCATGTCTTTTTGATTTTTTTTTTGGTGTCATACCAAAAATCACGCAACCTACTTTCATAGTAACAAATTAGAATTTAAAACATAAAATTATAAAACAAAAATAAATATTATGTTCGATGTTACCTAGTTGCCGCGTGATTCTCCCATACCCTCCTCACAACATTGTTGTCCGCCCTATCCCACTCAAATTTGTTCTGTGTATATAAATAATTCATATAAAATAAAAATAGTACAAGATATAAAATTATAAAAATAATTTATTAAAAATAAGCTGGAAATTAAAAATTAACACCGACCTAAAATCGCTTAAACCATGCATCGATATTAGGTTTCCACTCAGGATGTCTGGAAACTTGGCTCCATTAAAACAATGGAATCTCCATCGACGATTTAAACGCCAATGTTATAGTCCTTACAGCCTCAATGTTTGTGAACCTGAAATTAAATAAAAGTAGTAATATTAATTAGTTGTTCATAAATTATGTTATAAGTATATATAAAAAAACTAAAACCTAAACAAACTTACATTGAGAGGTCATCCTTCCATTGTGCCGGGTACTTGCAGGTGAATTGACCCCGCTGTGAAGGCACACCGCTTCTGCGCTGTGAAACCGCGTTAGAAGAGGCAGCATCACAAGTTGGCGTACATTCCTCGTCGTGATCAGCACATAAGGATACGTCCTCCTCGCTGCTAGAAGAACTAGCTGCAACCGTCTTCTGACGACGTGCTGTAGATTTCATTCTACGTATTTACACAAATTTATATAAATAATTACATAATTAACTTCAATTATTTTAAAAAAATTCGACAGAGTCTCCCCTATACTGGGAGGTCCCAAGTATCGACAAAATCATATTACACTTCCAATTTTATTTCACATCCCGATCCAATCATCCTGGATCTCAACCCAACTCATCATCATCATCACAACATTTTATTCAATAACATCATATAATGATATTCAAGTAAAAGAATCAATTTTAACTATGAACATTCATTGTTAAATTGGTACTTAGAGTTACAAACATTAGATTAAAGTCATACATTCAAATTTACGGATTAATATTACATTTCAAGTTTTAGAAGACAAGACTCTTAATTTATAAATAATTACATGGTCAAAAGCAAAAGGTAACTAAATCAATATCATTCCTAACACGATCGACCCTAATGGACCTCAAAATAGAAATTAATGTGTACACATAAATATAAAAATGTAATAACAAGCAATAATAATGACATGTAAACAATAATATCCTAAAATTAAGATAAACTAATTAAATTTAATTCTATATTTCAATTAACATTTAAAACATAAATTCAACAATAACAATTATAGCAATACAAACAATAATATCCTAAATTAAGATAAACTAATTAAATGTAATTCTATATATATAAATTAACATTTTTAACATAAATTCAACAATAACAATTATAACAATACAAACAATAATATCCTAAATTAAGATAAACTAATTAAATGTAATTCTATATATATAAATTAACATTTTTAACATAAATTCAACAATAACAATTATAGTAATACAAACAATAATATCATAAAATTAATAAATAAAATGAAAAAACTAAAAAACACTATACAAAACAACATAAACACAAAACAAACAATACACAAAACTAAAAAACACAATATCAATTCAAAATAAATTTGGGAATAAAAAATGTTTACCTTAATAACGTGTTGAATTTAAGATTTTATCTACAAACAATACATAAAACAAAGAACACCAAAAATAATAATCATAATTAAAATAAAAAAATACAAAGATAAAGAAAAAAGAATACATACCTTTTAAAACTACCACCAAAACAATAAAATCCCTTTTAAAAGCCAAATATAAACTGAGAGGAGAAGAGAAATGGAGAAAAGAGAAACGGAGCCAGAGAAAAAAATGAACCGAATGGGGGGAGGGGGGATTTATATAGCAATTTTTCCGACGGTATTACCGATAGAAGTTAATTGTTGTCAGTGGCATTAAAATCCGTCGGTAATACTGTCGGAAATTAATTGAAATGCGCACCAAAAAAGTTCAAAAATCCCGCCAAACTTTTCGATCCGTTGGAAAATTTGTCGGTATTTGTGCAGACGGACACGTGTCAGACATACGTGTGCTTCGGGATGTGCGTAAATCTGTCGGTGATTCCGTCGGTATGTTACGTCAGTAAAGCCATTAGTGTACCCGTCGGTGATTGTGGCACAATCTCGTAATTTTTTTGCAACTCTCTGTGAAATACAGATGTCGGTATACCCGTCAGTGAAACCGTAAATTTTTTTTATTTTTTTATGTAACCCTATTACAAAATCTTGAATTGCAATCTTACAGCACACACAACACAATAACAAGGGTTGACCATTAAAGAAGAATAAATATTTCATGTTTCAAATTATTACATTATAAAATAAGGCTGGGATTCGGTCAGCTGTGAGTTATTGGACAGTAAGTATCGTCGATGTTGCTTGCAAGGTTGTTCCAAATTATATGAGTGTATGGTATCACAAAACATAAATAGTACACTCTTGACAAAGTTTAAGTCGAACATCTACTTACTTAATAAAAGGTCTCAGCTCATCACAGTTAAATAGGACATAATTGTGTGCTTGTCTGAACTCTATTTCAGATAAATATCTTCCCATCACGACATTTTTAGGTGTGGGTCATCCAGGATTGGAGAATATTGACAAGTTACCACTTGAAGGCACTTCACCACCATCATCATGTCGTGGAACACGGTTTATCCTCGTTCTCAAATGAGGTTCGAAATAGTATGAGATAAATGTTGAGATCTCCTCAACAATATAGGCATCACATATTGACGCCTCAACATGCGCCTTGTTCTTAACCTTTTTTAAGATTGAACAAGTACCTGCATATATATATATATATATATATATATATATATATATATATATATATATATATATATATATATATATATATTATCAATTAAAAACATTAAAATAAATATAAAAACATTTAATTATAAATTACATAGCTTATGTAATATCTAACCTCTCGAATGGATACATCCATCTGTACCGGACCGGTCCTCCAACTTTTACCTCAAACAGTAAATGTACGGGTAGATGCTCCATTGAGTCAAAAAATAATGGAGGGAATATCATCTCAAGTTTGCATACTGTCTCGACGATATTCTTTTCAAGCCTTTCAATGTGATCAACATTCAACTTGCTGGAGCATATATCTCTAAAGAAATGACTGATCTCCGTTAGTGCATTCCATATCCCCTTTGGCAACAAATCACGAAAAGCTAATGAGATGAGTGTTTGCATAAACACATGGCAGTCATGACTCTTCATTCCATATAACCTGCATTCCTCCGTATTAACCAGCCTTGATATGTTCGAGACATGTCCATCGGGGAAACGTAGACTCTTAAGCCATTTGTAGACTAGTAGTTGTGGGTTTTTCTCTAGCATGAAGCTTGCTCTTGGTTTTGCAACCCGTGACCCATCACAAACCAACTCCATATTTTTACGATTACAGAACAGCGCTACATCCAATCTAGCCTTGATGCTGTCCTTTGTTTTCCCCTTCACATCCATGACGGTGTTGAAAATGTTCTCAAATACGTTCTTTCCAATATGCATGACGTCAAGGTTTTGGCGGAGAAGATTGGTCTTCCAATAAGGAAGCTCCCAAAACATACTTCGCTTCACCCAATTATGGGTCAAACCAAAACCAGAAAACTTCTGCTTACCTGATTGGAGACCAAACACAATGTCACCGTACTCTGACACAGCATCAAACAATTCTTCACCGGAAAGACGCGGGGGTGCAACATCATTTTCAACTCTACCAATAAAGAAATCCTTTCTATTCTTTCTGTACCTGTGGTTATGTGGTAAGAAACGACGGTGACAGTCAAAAAAAGAAGCTTTACCCCCGTTTGTTAGCATGAATGCCTTATTGTTCTCCATACAGTATGGACATGCTAGCTTTCCATGCGTGCTCCAACCAGAAACCATTCCATAAGCTGAGAAATCATTGATAGTCCACATCAAAGCCGCTCTCATAACAAAATTATGTTTCCTCGAGATGTCATAAGTCAAAGCTCCAGAGGACCACAACTACGCCAACTCATCAATCAACGGACGAAGATAAACATCTATATTCCATCCCGGACTGCTAGGACCTGGTATGACTATAGATAAAAACAAGAACTTCGCCCTCATACATATCTCCGGTGGCAAGTTATAAACTGTCAATATAACCCGCCAACAAGAATAAGGAGCAGCAAATGACCCGAATGGGTTGAATCCGTCTGTACACAACCCAAGACGCACGTTCCTTGATTCAGCTGAAAAGTGAGGATGCATACTGTTAAAGTGTTTCCAGGCTTCACCGTCAGAAAGATGAACCATCACTCCATCAACCGCATGGTGTGATTGGTGCTATGTCATGTGCTGAGCAGTCCTTGGTGACATAAATAACCTCTGCAGTCTAGGTGTGATTGGAAAGTATCTAAGTTTTTTATATGCCACGAGAGTCTTCCCTCTACCAGTTCTGGGTTTGTAACGGGAATGCCCGCATGTCATGCACTCGGTCATCTCAGCATTTTCAAGGTAGTATAACATGCAGAAGTTAGGGCATATATCAATTTTCTGGTATCCTAAACTGAGGGGTTTCATCATGGACTTGGCAGTATAAAAGTTCTCTTTCAGCTTGTTCCCTTCAGGTAAAATGCTTCTTGCCCATTCAATAATCTTGTCATAACCGGCCTCACTCAACCTGTGATCTGACTTGATGGTGAACATCTGTGCTACGGCTGATAATTTACTGTGGTTCGTGCAGCCATCCCATAATGGTTCGTCGGAATCTCTCAACAGATCAAAAAACCTTGATGCATCTGCATTAGGTTCTTCTTCTATGATTGGACATTCCCTGACATTACCTTCACTCATTCTCATTGCATCCATAACCATATTCTTGTAAGGATTACTGTTCTCATTTCCAACTTCATGCATGTTGCTAGCACTAGAAGTTGACCCAACCACCTGTTCTTCCATGCTCTCATCAGGAACAAATAGTTCTCCGTGAGCATACCAACATAGGTAATCCTCCATGAACTCTTTGGTTAGAAGATGCATCGTTACAACATCTTGATGCAGAAACTTTAAATTTTTACACTTCCTGCATGGACACCTAATACCGCCATTAGTAAAATTCCTCAGAATTGATGTTACGAAATTAATAAAACCCTGGACACCGTTACAATAATCCATCCTTCACAATCCTTGGGGTGAGTCTCGATACATCCAAGAACAATCATCCATGACTTTTATTGAATCTCTATAAAACATAACAAAAATATTGGTTTTCCCCGACATTATCCAACAAACTAAAACAACACTTATGTTAAATATTCATTATCAATTATCAACTATCAACGTTCATACATACAAATTTATACATATATAAATTTACAGAAATCACAACTTCGAAATAGAATTGATAACAATTAAACAAGACTCGTTAAACAAGCTATTAATTATTTATTTCATCACAACACATTTAATTCGGTGTAATTCAAACAAAATTTCAACAATTTACAAACAAATATAATTTGACAAAATCTAAAACAAACTATAACAACTACAAAACTATACATTTATACTACAAGTTTCTTTGACAAATAACAATTAAACAAGTACAAACGTTAACAAAATACATATACTAAAACAATAAAATTCACAATTAAATATTAAAACTAAAAAGGATAGATTTACTTACAAAAAAATGATAAAATCTACAAGAAACGGATATTGTGACCATGTACAAGATATAAGAAACCTGAGTGCTCGTGTTGAGAATAATGGAGAGTTGGGATGGGTGGTTGGCTGTAGTTTGGGAGGGGAGAGGTGGGATGGGAAAGAAGAAGAAGGAGAAACAGAGGAAGAGAGTGTCGACAGATGGGTGGGTATATAATGGTTTTTTCTGATGGAATCACTGACGGATTAATTTTGTCGGTGATTCCATCGGTGCTTTCGTCGGTGATAGTGCCACGTCACTGTACGGCTATCTCAGTTTGAATCCCTCGGTCATTCCGTCGGTAAAATCGTCTGACGTCACCACGCCGTTGCATATTTTCAGACAAACTGTATACCCCGTCGGTGAAACGGTCGGTATATACCGACAAATTTTGAGACGGAATTATTTCCGTCAGTAATTATTACCGACAAAAAAATTATGTCGGTAATTCTATTAGTTTTCTCCGTTTTCTAGAAGTGAATTCACTTGATTTTTTAATTACGAGTTAAGACAATTTTAATCTAATTCTATTGCCTTTCAAGTTCTTAAAGTAATTTAGTAAGATAAGTATGTGTTGACTTCGTAAAATTACGAACATCGTGATTTTAACAACATTTTCAACTCTCGATTATTTGGTGTTATTGGTGAGGGACAAAATAGATAGTACAAGAAAAAGGAACAATGCATACTCCAAAAGTTTGAAAAAGTTGTGGAAAAAGGTCAGAACGCCTTTGCGTGCATTATTTCATTTGGGACCAGAAGTCACGAAAGGCTTATCATTCAGTTTCTTTTGTTCCTATCCAAAATAATAATTAATTCTAAAGTATAACTAAATAGTTGAATTCTAAATTTATTTTTTAAAATTTACTAGTTTGAATCTTACAAACAATATGATTACTAAAAATTTATATGATTATTAACTTTAAAGTCTATAAAATTAATCAAGTTACACGCAAACTAACCCGAATATCCACGTTAATAAAATAATAATAATAATAAAGTGTTGGGGATTTAAATAAATATGAAGGGCTATTTGGTAGTGGGAAGCACGATTGCAAGTTGTTTATAGCAACAATAATTGCGAATCAATTCATATTTATTTATAGCATTGAGTTTATCTTTGGATTCATGTGATTGGGAATGATTTGAATCTTATTTTATGCTATTAAAAAAACCATATCTGTAAGAATTTATAATTAATGTCACTTGTAAGCTTGGTTCAACGGTCAATTCTCAGTGTATAAGAAGCGGGGAAAAACTTTATAATAAATCAATTACATAATATATATATATATATATATATATATATATATATATATATATATATATATATATATATTGTAAGCATGTTTTTAGGACAATGTCTAGGAATCTTAGAGAGGTTGTTTCATCATCGGATATCACCGACATATGGTATTATAATTATGGTGATTTCGGATATATTTATGAAATAATAAGATGATTTGTGATACAATATTAACTGTAAATATTTATTAGTTTATAATTATTTAATAATATATCAGTCTCTCTTTATAACTTAAATATTACCCTTTTCTTCTATGGATTAGTAAGAAATCTTTTTACAGTCAAAATGATACTCTATTTTTTTGCTATTCTTAATCTTATGATATTTTACAAAAAAATTAAAAAATATCTTAACAATAAATTCATTTAATAATCAAATAATATAAGTTTAAATGATCATATTCTAAATTTATTTTTTAAAAATTATTAATTCGAGTATCATAAATTTTAAAGTTATTAAAAGCTTATATAATTATTAATTTTAAAATTTTAAAAAACTAATTAAACTGTGTATAAGCTGATTATTGTAAATGATAAAAAGAAGCATCGTTATAAACGACAAAGCACACAGAGTCGGGACTATGTGAACCGAAGACCATTTCCATATTATTGAATCTGATAAGCATCAAAACACCATTTTCAAACCTGTGCAGAGTCAGTCATGTATGAAACCCTATTAGGTCTAATTTGTCCTACATCCAGCACTCCAAGTCAAGGTTTCTTTCTTGCCTTGTCCATGAAAGAGACGTCCCTGGATCCCACCGTTTTGATTTTTCGAAGCTTTAACCCAGTCGTCTTGCAAGAGCCTTCTAGACATGTCGATGTTACGACAATTACAGGCATATGCTCATGTGGTCAATTGCTAATCACCAAAAATCTACCTGTGACATTAAGCTTAATTGGCTCGAAACATTCAACCACGAATTGCAAGAATCTACCTGTGACTTGGAGTATTCAACTCGTTTTGAGATTTTTTTTAATGTGTGTGGGTGTTTGGTAACGAGAATCATAATGTTTTTTAAGAGTATTTTTTAATTAAAAATAATTTTTTAGATGTATTTATTTTATGTTTTACATTAATATATTAAAGCTATTGAAAAATACTCATTAAATTATCAGTTTGGTGTCTTTTTAGATGAAAAACAATTTAAAAAGTAGAAGTTAGCATGATGCTAAACTAGTACATGGAGAAAGGGGATAAATTTTAGTTTAGTAATAAATATATTTCATTTATGTTTTCTTAGTTTTATGCATAGTTGCCGGATGAGATTTGAGGACTAATTCATAAAAAAAATGTATGTTATTGGGTCAATATATAAATTACTATATCAATTATTTTTATTTAAATAACAACGGTATATTATTTTTGTTAGTGTTACTCAACTAGATTTGAATTAAGTTTTAATCAAGATAATCAAGTCACTGAAACCAGTTAGATTGATCTATTTTTATTAAGTCAATATTATTATGTTTGATTCAATCAAAAACTTAGTTTAAATCAGGTTTAAGATCTCGAGTCTTCCACTTTAACTTGTAACATCAAGTTAGATTTAATAATTATAATATTATACAAAGATAATATTTTTAAATAAATTATTATTGTGAAAGTAAGAATTCACTTTTTTATTTTTTGGTGAGAGGCTAAGGACTTGTTTGTTTTTGCGTTTTAAAAACGCTTTTGAAAAAATTTAAATTTTTTATATTTTTTTTTATTTCAAATTAATATTTGTTGCTGTTTTTAGATCTTTTTGATATATTAATATCAAAAAATATTATTTTAATATATTTTTAAATAAAATATAATTTAAAAATAATTATTATCATACTTTCAAATACCCTCTAAATAATATAGAAATTCAAATATCGTCTTGGTTGGAAATTTTTCTCTCTCATGTTGTTGTTGTTTAGGGATATAAAATCACACATTTATTATCAAGATGGGAATTGGAAAGTCCACCTAAAACCCTAGAAAAACATCATTAGTGGATCCATAACAAAGACTATATAGGGCTCTAAATTTTTAAAAGGTTCAAATTCTCAAGTGAAGATTCACATTTCACAGTATGAAAATTGAAGGAAGACACAAAACGCACGCGTTTTGGTCAACACGGTGTAAACGCCCTCGTTTTTGACCCGTTCACCCTTTTAAGCAACATCACTTTCCCCTTTTATTGCACTGTCCTCCCCCACCCAGTTCTCTTACAAGACATCATAGTGAGTTAACCCGCCTCTCTCTCTTAAAATCTTTATCTGGCCAAAAAATTCTCTCTAAATCAAACCCACGAATCACAAATCACCACTTCAAGATCTGTTCACTACAACCTCTGATTTCACACATGAAAGGTTAGATCTTTGCTTTAGTGATTGAAAGACCTTAGCTTTTTAAGGTTTTGTACAATAAAGTTTGGATTTTTATTTATGCTGTTTTTGTTTTATTTGTTGCAGATCTGGGTTGTTTGTGAAAGGACTGCGTTTTGGGACTGAATTTAAGCAGGCCCTTTTCAGGTTTTGAGGTTTCGAAGTGTTTATGTTTGTGTGTTTTTGGGATCTGGATTCGTTAAAGTTTGGAACTTTCTAGGATTTTTTAACTGTTTTTTTTATTTGGAAATGTCAATTGCACCGCCGAAAGAAGACTCTATTCAAATTAGAGAGGTTTGGAATGATAATCTCGAAGAGGAGTTTGCCTTGATTCGTGAAATTGTCGATCAGTTTAATCACGTAGCTATGGATACCGAGTTCCCTGGCGTGGTTTTGCGCCCTGTCGGGAATTTTAAGAATATTAGTGATTATAATTATCAGACTTTGAAAGATAATGTTGATATGTTGAAATTGATCCAATTGGGTCTAACGTTCTCGGATGAGAATGGGAATTTACCAACTTGTGGGACGGATAAGTTTTGCATTTGGCAATTTAATTTTCGTGAGTTTAATGTGACTGAAGACATCTTTGCCAGTGATTCAATTGAACTGTTGCGACAATGTGGGATTGATTTTAAGAAGAACAGTGAAATGGGTATTGATGTGAATCGGTTTGGTGAGCTTCTGATGTCATCTGGGATTGTTTTGAATGATGGTGTGAACTGGGTTACTTTTCATAGTGGATATGATTTTGGGTATTTGCTCAAGCTTTTGACTTGCAGGAGTTTGCCTGACTCACAAGCAGGATTCTTTGACTTGATCAATATGTATTTTCCAATGGTGTATGATATCAAGCATTTGATGAAGTTTTGCAATAGCCTGCATGGTGGATTGAACAAGCTTGCAGAGTTGTTGGAGGTGGAAAGAATTGGTGTGTGCCATCAAGCTGGCTCTGATAGTTTGCTTACATCATCCACATTTAAGAAGTTGAAGGATAACTTTTTCAGTGGCTCCACTGAGAAGTATGCTGGTGTTTTGTACGGTCTTGGTGTCGAGAATGGACAGAATACTAATTGAAGTAAAGAAAATAATTGGTTAAAAGATTGATCAATATTTGTAGACTACGTGTGAGACTTTCTATTTTCCTTGTATACTTTGGCAAGAAAGATTGTTGTTCTAGTGTTGAATTCTTTCAATAGCTTTCCTTGTAACCGAAACCTTGACTGCTTCGTAGCTTGGTTCTTTGTAAATTATTGCAGTTAGTGCTTCTATAATAATCCTAGTTTTTTCACAACTTGTTCTGCTGAAGTTCCTTTTATTATGATCTCCTGTGCATTGTTCTTGGTGTTTGTCTGTTGGCAATATTTGCTTTCTTAATGGAGAAACAGTTACTCATTAACCTACAGAATCCATGGATCTTTATCTCTTTCTCCCTCCGTTGATTAAATTTTTCCAACAATTAGATTGTGTAGCTCTAGTTTTTCCTCGAAGTTGGGATCACAGTGGAAGTCTTGTGGAAGTCTTCAGTTTCAAATCAGTATTGTATCTGTAAATATTGTAATTTCCTTTTATTCCTTCTTAACTTACTCTGTAGTATTCAGGATTTCTCGCATTTTCTTATTTGTATTATCCCTTGCCTCCCTGCTAAGGATGAAAGCATTGGAAATTAATATTATGATCATAATACTTGCAAAGTAATGAATTTTAGTGCTCTCTCCCTCTCCTCTTCTTCTTCAACCTTCTTCCATCCTTGTTGTGGAGAAGGCCATGGAGGTGCCATGGTTTATAATACATGGTCTCTCTATTTGTTTCTTTGAGCTCCCGAATTCATGTTGCAGAGGATGTATGTTTACGCGGTAGCTTTAGCTTTTAAAGTAAATGACACAAGTAACGTGTTTGGTAATGCTAAAACTCACTTTATTGTTGGTGTGGGACCCATATAAAATGTGTTTGAACCACACGTTTGCTGAAAGTAGCTAAAGAGTTGTTTCCCTGCATCCTGCGTCTGGATAGTGGAGACTTTCACTCTCCATTTAAGTGAACAGTGGAGACACTTTTTACTATTCTGGTCGGACTGTATCCGATTTAAAACTAAATGTATTGAACCAGGTCCGACTCAGTTAAAAAAAAAATTCAATTTTTATTTTTATTTTTAATTGTGTTTTATTTAAAAAATTAGAAGGAGATCGCTTGATGACGTAGTATTTGCAGAATTTGATCGCAATTCCAATTTTGTTCCTGATGATATTTTACTTAATGTTGTTGCGCTCTTAAGAAACCAAGGAAACTAGTCCATGTCGGATGGATTTCATACGTGATGGATTGTAAATAGTTTAATGGAACAATAAAAAAATATTTTATATAAATATTATTTATTTCATGATGTAATAGTAGTAGTTAAATCTACAATATTTAAATTAAAAACCATCAATATATATATATATATAATTATATATATATATATATATATATATATATATATATATATATATATATAATTATTTTATAACCTCAATTTGAAAAGTATTTTTAACCAAATATATTAAATTATTTTTTGTTCAACCTTAATTTCAACCACAGTTTTAACCAAACATATATAAATATCAAATCAACCTCAAGCAAAAATATATTTTATAAAATAAATTTTTTTAAATCACAACTACAAAAACTACCACAATATCAAATACAGTGAAGTTGAACTCCTGTGAGCTAGATATACTGTGTGCCTGTTGTCACTTGCTAGTATAATAGGCGTACTTATTAACAGAAAATGTTCATGGGCGTGGGCATCTTTAACAACTCAATTTTAGCAGCATGGTTCGAAGAGTTTTGAGTTGTGAGACGAGTGGAAGCAAATTGAGCCTTTCCGAGATACAAGTTTAGAAGAGGTATGTCCCGTATCAGACTCGCCTTGATTGTAAATTTTAATTAGTTGATTGAGCAAAGTATAATGCATGTCATGGCCAGGAAGCAATTGACGAGCCTGTTAAGTCTTATTTTTCTGATGAAGGAAGATTATTTCTTCTGTAAGACCAACATGAAGCAAGAGTAGCTTATGATTTCAGTTAGATGAATGAAAAAACTCTTCCTCCCTTTCTGCTTGATCATCTTGTTGACAACTTTTTCGTGTCTTCTGTGTTCCAGTCTAGTCTATTCTTTGTTTGAGTGATTATTATTGTTCTGGTTGCATTTTCTGGAAGTTAATTGGATGATGTTGCTATAATTACATGGGTTTACAAGTGTCTTCTGCCAATCAAATCCAAGTTAACTACAGTTGTCCGGGTTGTTGAATGGAAAATGTCTTGTAGGCAGTGAACAAGCCAAACCGGGACATGCTCCGAAACATGCCTAACGAAGTCCGGATCTCCAAAAAGAAGCCTTTTTTTTTTGCTACAGATTGTTCGGAAGAGCATTGAAGAATCCAAGTACCTCAAACATTTGGTCAAATCAGTCCCATAACTTTACTTTTGGCTAAATTGAACCCTCTACTTCCAAAAATACAGCAAGAAAGAAAACGGGAATTGAAACCGTCATGAATCTAACATACAACCTTGCCACAGGTTCACTTGGACTTCACCATCCAAGCTTAACATTAATGTGGCCGGCAAGGCAGGGAGAGGGGAGTTAGAATTTGGGTTTCTGTGGCAGGGTTAGTTGCAGTTAAAAAAATGAGAGAACGAAGCATACAACGCATATAAAGGCGATCAGTTTCCAGCATGAACTGGTACTGAATGGTGAGGATTGATCCCAGTATTTGGCAGGTGCATCACTAATGGTCTTTCATGCTGGATGTTAGAACGTGAGTCTCAATTTGAAAATGAATTTTGCTTGGAATGCAATAAGTAGCGGTTTTAAGACCCTTCAGCACAATTGTTGCTCTCCCCTTTACAATCTTCATTGCAGCCCTGAGATGAAGACCAAACTTCTTCCTTACCTTTTTGGTAAAACATAAGCACTAATTCTCTGCATAAAAAAAAACAATTAATATGAGTTTATCGAAGGAGAATTCTCTTGATACTGGAATATGTGAGAAATTATGGAATGATATTTGCAGCGTGGAGGTAAAGAGATGGGAGAATCGGAAAGGCCATCATCATCAATGTGGCCAAATTTCAAGGGGCCAGATTTTTTTCCCATCCAGAACCAAAGAATCATTGCAATTTAGGACAATAAAACGAAGGGATGACATCACTCCCTGGAGATGGAGGTGGTGGAAAATATCTAGAACTCCTGAAGGAAAATTAAATTAATCCTGAAATTAGTTAAAATACGTATTAAAAAAAATTGAATGTCCACGTCATAAGTTAGGCCTCCTGAACGATCACGAAACTTTCTGGTATGAGCAGCACATTTGCTATTGATGACACGATCTGCTCAATGATTAAAATGAGAGAAACATTTTAGTTTCCATGTTTGACCATCTTCAATGCTGTCATGCCATGGAGAATTTTAGCTACAAGGCTATGATGCCGCCAAGGTTGACGACGCGACTTAGTGCAGCTTTTTTCTGAAGACAAAGACTTGCTGTGACATGATAGTGACATCCAAATTTTGTAAATTCCACTTATTCCTAGTGGGTGGCTACCTACAAGAACATGCCTAAATGGAACTCCACGTCTTTCCATTAACACGTTTAAATATTCATCTAATCTCAACGGAAATTGACTGCCGACTTAGAGTGTACTATTTGATATTGTGATAGTTTAATAAAAAAATATTTTTAATTATTGTTGGTATGATTTTATATTTATTTTTAAAAAATTATTGTTGAGGTTGATGTCAAATAAAAAAAGAGTTTAAAAATAGTTGATTAAAATTGATTTTGGGATGTTATTTATACTGAAATAACTTAAAAAACATGAAATAATTAAATAAAAAACATGTGATTATTAATATATAAAAAATATAGCAAAGCAACATTATTTATTATTAAGGTTCTAATTTTATCATCTTATTAAATTAGCTGCAATCACATTACAAATATAATCCATTCATGATAGCTTATAATATTCATGGCTCTTTTAACGTGGCACAATATCGATTAAAATAGTAAATGTGTGATATTTATAGGACTCTCTTCAAATGTAATTATGTAGTAACATTAATGTCTTTATAATTTGAACTTCCATTTTGTAAGCATAGGCAAATATGCTTTGCAAAAATCTTCTAATAACCATAATGTTACTGAACAATATGTCAATTTTATTATAAAAAGATGATTCAATACTAACATACTCGAACTTTTTGACTTTTCTAATTTCTTACATAAAAGAAAATCAATATAATTAATAACACAAAATCAATTTCTCAACCACTAAAAGAAACAATTAAAAGTTAAGAATATAACAATTAAAATAAATTTTTTATAAATTCTGAGGAGTGTAGCTCAACTGGTAAGATTTTGAGTTTGCTTGCTAGAGGTCACCAGTACAAGTCCCACAAACCTCAGGGCCACTAAAGATTTACATGGTCGTTAACTTCAGGGTCCGTGAGATTAGTGAGGTGCACGCAAGCTGACCCGAACACTCATGTTAATAAAAAAAAAAGTCAAGATTATAAATTTCCTAAACTAACCTAAAGTTTTAAGGTCCACCACTCGGTAATTGCATTAATAGTTTCAATTTCATTATTACATCCAACATCAGTTTTAGCAACTAATTTTATTTTCCAAATCGTCAAATCTTTTCTTATATCATCCTATTTGTTTTTCAATTATGATTTGGTGAAAGAATGACATATTTCAATTCTTTAATACTAACTTGCTTTTTAAATTGTTCTTTCTTTTAATGTATTCATCACATATTTCCATCCATTTTTATCTAAGTGTATATTCGGTCTTATACAATTATCAACTGCTATGATACATGCCACAAAAAATATGCAACATTTCTTTTGTCCATCATGCTTGATATTGACTATGAAAACTTTTTATTTCTTTGTTTACTAGCCTTGTTCAACATACAAAAGCACAAATATTAGTCTTATATTCAACTATTATATTTAAACAAAATTTAGCTCTCACTTAACAAGAATTATTACAGAAAACCCAATGATATATCTTTTTTGTCCAAAAAATACATATACTAAAATGTAGCGAAAACATAAATAAATGTGTTGGAGTGCATGTTGACAATATTATATATTGTAGGAATGACCAATGTAATGTACACCTTGACACGACGTTTGTTCTTATTTATATAAATGTGTTGGGGTTAATAATTAGAGCCTAAAAATTATACTAATTAGCTAGTTAGGAAAAGAAAAATAAAAAATCAATGAAAATGACTCAAAATATAGAAATAAAAGTTAGAGCCTTCATTAATGATGCTTGTCTGTAAAAAATTGCATGCATTAGAACACAATTTGATATGCCAAGATATTTTAACTCAAGCTAAAGTTGAACTAATTAAACCCCTAAACCCTAAATAATTAATGGGAACTAATATAAATTTAACAAAATTGATATTCGAAACACCAATATTAATTAATAAGCCTTACAACTTAATTATACATCAGTATTGTGCTAGACATCAACTCCATGACCGGTCAGATCCAAAAAAATAATTCAACACGAATTCTTACTCATATATAAAAAGAATAACTCATAAGTTTTTACTATGAGGTAAGGGGTTTTTTTAAGAAAAAAATAGATTACTAGTTAATCAACACCTTCTCTAATTTAGAAATGCAATTTTCGAGATATTCTTCATTTTCTTTTACCATAGAGAACTAATTGGAGTTGCTTTCGTTTCTACCACAAAAACACCTTATAATTTTAAGATAAAACACAAAATCTTTTAAGTGCAAGTGTTAGAGAAACCAAAATATATAATAGATATTTGTATTTAATTTGAAAAGACAAGATAAGAAGATGACGATTTTGAAGATATAAGAGAAAAAAAAGATGATTTTAGTAATCAAAACAAGAAGAAAACATCATAAATAAACAAAACTCATATGTCAAATAACCTAATCTACTCCACTTACCAAGATTTATAAAATAGTTTCAATTCAAAATGATGAGTTTGTTTTCATATTATCACTAGAGTTGGAAGAAAAAGGCATAGTTAGCTTTTAATAAAGAAAACATATACAAGGAGAATAAGGTATTTTGGGTCAATGATTTACAATGGATATAACTCTCTTTTATGTGTAGGAAAGTGAAAAATACAATTAAGATCAGAATTCAGAAAAAACATGTCCAAAATGCTTCAACATTAATGAATTTATACCTTAGTTTTTGGTGGGGTTTACATTTCTAAACACAATTTTTATTATATAACCAAACACTTTTATCTTATGGTTGAGAGAAAATTCAACAGCTACCACACTTCTAAACGGAAACTTTTGTGATACCTTCTGTTTTTAAATTGTTTTTACTTGAGAAAACATTAAATTGATATTTAGATGTTTTTCAATGATTTTATATATTAATATAAAAAAATAAAAAATAAAAAAAATATTATTTTAATATATTTTTAATTAAAAATTATTTTTAAGATGTTACCGAATCAATAATTTAATCATATAACATGGTTAACCTCAAATTTTTTTCTACATTGCATATGATGAAAGCATATCCCAAAGCGAATATTCTCGGTTTGTTGTGCCATAAGTGATATGTCAATTTATGTTGCCAATTCTACAACTTTTTCATTTATAAAACCAAACTCTTGTTTAATTTTATTGCACGCGCCTCAACCCACGTCAATTCCTGTTTAATTTATCTATACGGTTATAGTATCTTGAAAATATTTCTTTTGATACAGTGATTTTTTTTTTCAATTAGTTATTTATAGAAGTGAGAAAAAAATTAAAAAATTAATTAAACCGAGAAAATTAAAAAAATAACCAAAAAAATTAAACTGTGAAAAAAACCTGATTAAACCTATTAAAATTTTGAAAAAACTGACCGGTTTGATTTTGGTTTTATAAGCCTAAAACTGAGAAAACCAAACAAAACCTAAATAAAAAAACCGAGCCAAACCGGTTTTTATCCTAAAAAACCAAATAGAAACCGAAACTAGTCGGTTTAAACCGGTTTCGATTTGGTTATTTATTTTTATAAAAATCAAACCGAAAATAATCATTCCTAGTTATTCCATGTCTAAATTGATATATTTACGAAAAGTTTTCAAAAATTCTAATTAAATTCAAACCTGACGTAATAATATAAAAATTATTAACTTAATTAAATTGAACAGTTATTATATGAATAGAAGCACAAGACGAATCTAAATCTTAGTAAATAATTTCTCACAAATTTTATAAGTTCAACATAAATTATCTATTTTTCTCGTATAATTATTGATAATGTTCAAATCCCATCAAAATTACTAACCATGGTACCCAAAAATTATAAAAAATACTATCATTCTAAATTTTATCAGAAAAATAAAATTATTTTTGTTGAAGTTATTAAACTCGATTTTATAAGATGAGTTAGTCTAGTAATTTATTAATTTAAAATTTAATTTAAACTTAGTTTTATCAATCATCAGTTGACATGACAAAACTCAAACTTAAAATTACCATGAAGATATATATATATATATATATATATATATATATATATATATATATATATATATATATATATATTTAATTTTTATTCCAAACAACAACATTTAACATGAAAGTGGGTGTTTGAAAATGTAATTATAATTTCTTTTTAAATTATTTTTTACTTGAAAATATATTAAAATAATATTATTTTATTTTTTAAAAATTATTTTTAAAATTAGCGTATTAAAATAATTTAAAATTATTAAAAATATATTATTTTAAAATAAAAATAAAAAATTAATTTTTTTTAAAACACAAAAATAAACATAAACAAAACAGACAACCGATTGAAACCGGGATCCGTTTATGGTTTTTACCAGGATACACAAGCCAAAAAAGAAAGTCCATCTTCCAACCAATCACAAACTTATTTAAAGACGAAAATACCCCTTCTCTGACACATTTTTTTTTTTTTTTCCCTTCCTCATAGTTCCTTCCGAACTGTTAAAAAAACAGAACACAAGATCTTTAAAGAATCATCAAGAACTAACTCCTCTCACTGAGTTAACTCGCTTTTTCATCCCCAAACTCGACGTAGCTCAGTTAACCACTCCTCTCTCTGATCCGAACCCAAATACTCCCATTTGGATCCAGATTGGATCTTCGATTTTGATTTCCCCTCATGAATTACAATCTTCTAATAATTTTAGGGTTTGGGTTTTTTCTCTTCAATAACTTCCTCTTCTTCGTTTCTAATGCGGATCCGGGTCAATCTTGCCCGAAGACCAGCCCGTTTGTGGGGTTCAAGTCTGAATTCTCCATGGTTCAACACCAAGTACGTGGGTTTCTAACCATAACCGATGACTGCTCTTTTACGGTTTCTCAGTTTGATATGCTATCAGGATCCGATGTTCACTTTTGGGGCGCCATCGCGCCCGACTTTGATAATCTCACAAATGGGTTTATAATTTCTGATTATAAACTCAATGAGACTTATAAAAATGCAAGCTTTAGTGTGAAATTGAGTCGAAATGCTACTTGGGATCGGATCCAAGTCCTATCCATATGGGACTTGTTGACGGAATCCGATTTTGGGCATGTAATTCTCTCAAATGGATCTGATTTGGCCCCGGCACCGTCTGGTAATGATAGTGGCGGTGAGGAAGGCAAATCTGGGCCTTTTAGAGTTCCGACGATGTTTGATAATTGTAAGGTTTTGTCTAATGATTATAGGATTAGGTGGAGTTTGGACGAGGATTTTATTGATATAGGATTAGAGGCAGCAATTACTATTCAAAATTATATGGCATTTGGTTGGGCGAATCCGAATGCTAATTCGGAGGTTATGATCGGTGGTGATGTGGCGGTGGCAGGGTTTACGGAGGAAGGAATGCCTTTTGTTGATGATTTTTATATCACTAGGTATAGCGAATGTACTATAGATAAGGATGGTTCAGCTCATGGGGTTTGTCCTGATACGATATATGAAGGATCGGACCCTGTTGGATTGGTGAACAATACGAAGTTGAGTTATGGGCATAGAAGGGATGGGGTGTCGTTTATCAGGTACAGGAGGCCATTGGTTTCGGTTGATACCAAGTATGATTTGCCGGTGAATTATACAGAGAACATGACAGTGATTTGGGCTTTGGGGTTGATGAGGCCTCCTGATACTATTCGGCCTTACTATTTGCCGCAGAATCATGGAGGGCGAATGTCAGTGACTTATGGGCATTTGGTGCTCAATGTATCTGATCAGGTGAATGAGTGTTTAGGGCCCTTGGATGCTGCAGACAAGGAGGATCAGGATTTGATTATTGCAGATGCAAACAAGCCTCTTGTTGTTACTACTGGTCCTGCAGTTCATTACCCCAATCCACCTAATCCTTCAAAAGTTTTGTACATTAATAAGAAGGAGGCTCCTGTTTTGAAAGTTGAAAGAGGGGTGCCAGTGAAGTTTTCGGTGCAAGCTGGACATGATGTTGCATTGTACATTACTTCAGATTTGATTGGTGGTAATGCAACACTGAGGAACAAGACTGAGACGATATATGCGGGAGGGTCTGAAGCTGAAGGTGTTCTGGCTAGTCCAATGGAATTGATCTGGGAACCGGATAGGAATACTCCAGATCATGTGTACTATCATTCTTTGTTTCAGAAGAAGATGGGTTGGAGAGTTCAGGTGGTTGATGGGGGTTTATCTGATATGTATAACAACAGTGTCCTTTTGGATGATCAGCAAGTCACATTCTTTTGGACGTTGTCAAAAGACTCTATATCTATTGCTGCCCGCGGTGAGAAAAAGAGTGGTTATATTGCGATAGGATTTGGTACTGAAATGGTTAATAGCTATGCTTATGTGGGTTGGATTGATGATATCGGTAAAGGGCATGTAAATTCAATTTGGATTGATGGAAGGGATCCCTCGAGTGTGCATCCAACAAATGAGAATTTGACGGATATAAGGTGCAAATCAGAAAATGGGATCATTACCTTCGAGTTTACACGACTTTTGAAACCTTGTAGTCACAATGATCGGGTAGAGTGTAAAAATATCATCGATCCTACAACTCCTCTCAAGGTCATATGGGCACTGGGTACTAAATGGTCAGATGAACACCTAAATGAGAAGAATATGCATTTTGAAACTAGCCATAGGCCTATACAGGTGTTGCTTATGCGTGGTTCTGCAGAAGCAGAGCAAGATTTACGGCCAGTGTTAGCTGTACATGGGTTCATGATGTTCCTTGCTTGGGGTATTTTGCTTCCTGGTGGAATTATGGCCGCTAGATACTTGAAGCATGTGAAGGGGGATAGCTGGTACCAGACACATGTTTACTTGCAGTATTCAGGTTTAGCCATTCTCCTACTTGGCCTTCTATTTGCAGTAGCTGAGCTTCGGGGCCTCTATGTCAGTTCAGCTCATGTTAAATTTGGGCTTGCTGCTATATTTCTGGCCTGTGTACAGCCAGTTAATGCCTCCATGAGGCCTAAAAAACCTGCTAATGGAGAGGAGGTTTCCTCAAAAAGGCGTCTCTGGGAGTATCTTCACTTCATTGTTGGCAGATCTGCCATCATTGTAGGAATTGCGGCACTTTTCAGTGGCCTGAAGCATTTGGGAGATAGATATGGAGATGAAAATGTTCATGGATATCTCTGGGCATTAATTCTTTGGTTCGCGATTGGTACAATGATTGTCACATATCTGGAATATCAAGAAAAACAGCGAAGGAGTGGCAGAATACTTGGAAGAAGTAATTGGGTGTTGGGTAACCTCGAGGAAGAGGATTCTATTGACCTCCTGAGTCCAGCCAGGGCTTCAGCACAAAAAGATGCACAGCATTCTGGACGAATGGAAGTTCAGTTAGAACCTATGAACAGGTGATATTATCAATGATTAATTTTGGTACAAGCTCGTCAATTCGCCATCAGTTTTTAAAATTTTCTGCTCATGTCGGAACGGCAGGCTTGTTTTTTTGCCTGAATTATTTTTTCGATGCGAGGGGGCTTGACATGCTAATCATTGACCCATTGTATTCCTTCTAGCCATTTTCCCAGAAGAGCAATTACAGTAGAAAATTCTGCTTTGTATACTTGATACATCTTTAAATACAATAGAAGATTTATAGTGTTTTCCTCATATCTTTTCTGTTTAATGAAGAGAGAATTTGTCCATCATGTGTTACACATTAGGTGCTGTATACTATCTGTTTAGTTTTGTGGAATCATATCTGTTTAGCAAATATTTTTTGGTGCTATGAATTGCATAGTGCCGAGCAAAGAAACATGCTTTCATTTGATTTCCTTGGGAAGTTTCTCATCACTCTTTGTTCTTGTGCGATTTAATCACTGCTTGAGATTTATGCACTCCAACCCAGATATGTATATTTAGTTTATATGTTTTGTATGGTCTTGG
This sequence comes from Populus simonii, assembly GCA_007827005.2. Taxonomy (NCBI): domain Eukaryota; kingdom Viridiplantae; phylum Streptophyta; class Magnoliopsida; order Malpighiales; family Salicaceae; genus Populus; species Populus simonii. The sequence goes on from CM017481.2 coordinate 1,565,895, forward strand.
TTTCCAGAATGGACAGAATGCTAATTGAAAAAACAAAAAGAAAACAAATGGGATAAAAGGTTGATCAATGTTTGTAGACTGCTGGAGTGTGAGACTTTCTATCCTCTTTGTAAACTTCGGCAAAAAAAGGTTGTTGTTCTGGTGTTGATTTCTTTCAATTGCCTCCTTATAATCGAAACTTTACTGTTTGTAGCTTTGGATTTTTGTAAATCGCTTCAGTTAGTGTTCAATAATAATTTAGTTTCTCACAAATTGTTCTGCTGAAGTTCTTTTTGTTATGGTCTGTTGTGCATTGGTCTGGATATTTAGCTGTTTGCTGTGTTTGCTACCTTGAAGGAGATACAATTACTCAATCAACTTAGACAACTTTGCGTATCTCTGTCTCTCCCTCCTTTTATTTAATATTTTCCAATAATTAGACCCTCTAATTCTAGTTTTTCCTTGAAATTAAGATCACCGTGAAAGCCTTCAGCTTTGAATTGATATTTTGTCTTTAACGAATGCAATTTCCCTTGATTCCATCCCATCTTACCCTGGAGTATCCAGTGTTTTTTTGCCTTTGATATTGTCTTTGCCCTGTCTTTGTACAAGGATGAAAGGATTGTCAACAAATATAATGATCGTAGGACCTGGAAATTAATAGATTTGAGTGCTCCCTCACTCCTTTCTTCTTCCTCTTCGAAATTATTTCACCCTTGTCGTGAAAAAGGCTGCAGAGGTGCCTTGGTATGCAATATATTGTTCCTCTATTCGGTTCACTGAACTCCTGGATTTTACAATACAACCAGGTTGAACTCCACCCTGTATGATGTGCCTTGAATGCCTCTTAGACTATATGAAACATGCCTGTTTAACTTCCTAGAAGAATAGGCGTGCTCTTCCACACGGACATTTACGGGCATCTTTGAAGTGAACGAAGTTTATTCATCTTTCCAGCAGCATGGTTTGAAGAACTAGTGTGGTGAGACAAGAGGAAGCAGGATGAGCCTTTCTGGAACGTGCAAGTTTTGAAGAGGTATGCACTATATCTGACTCACCGTATGAAATTTAATTGCGTGATTGAGGCAAGTTGAATGCGCGTCATGAACAGGAGAACTTGCTTGAGACTACTGCTTTCATAAGACTAACATTCAGCAGGAGTGGCTTATGTTTTTAGTAGGTGAATGAAATTAACCTTTCACTGTATATTAAAGCCATGAATAACTTTTAAGTTCATTCAAAAATATAAATGCCCTCATGATAATTATTGTATTTAATGCATATTTGTGAAGTAAAAAGTAGTGGACATGTTTGATAAGCTCGTGGTTCAAGGACTTGAAATGATTAACTTAGACAAGAGAACTCCACTGTTCTTAGCTTTTCATAGTTTTCCTCGTTGATTTTGCTCATTGGTTGGCTAGTTAGAGTGAACTGGTCATCACCTGCCTAAGGTACTAACATGTTTACTTCTCTTTTTTTAACCTAAGAATTAATTCTCTGCATAACGAGGGTTTTCTTTGTGCCAGAATACATAAGAAGCTATGGAATGAAATTTGAAGCACAGAGATTAAAAGTTGAGGAAACCTGCAAAAGCCACCATTATCAACGGAGCCAAATTTCCAGGGATCAGATTCTTTCCCGTCCAGGATCAAAGCTATTTCAATTTTGTAGGATATTAAAACGAAGGGATCACTTCCTGGAGTGCATGCAAGGGTGGAAGCCTTGCAAAGCAAAGTGTTTTTGTAAACAAAGTAGAAAACCTACTTGTTCTCCTATCAATAATGCGATTTAGGAGTGTACTGCTAATCCAAAGTCATTTGTTATCTCACGTGTACCAGGATCATTGTGTAATCACAAGGAAAAGGCACATGCTTCACCTCTCGAGAACCATGAACAGTTGAATTGTTGAGAAAAAACATGCTGAGTTTCGAGAGTATATGGATATATTCTATGTTCTCTACTCTTTTCTCTGCGGATTGATTCGATAATTTGTCGATCCTAATTTTGGCTGATTTTTACTCTGAATAGGTTTTTTTTATTATGTTTTTTGTTTTTGATTTTTATTAAAAAATAATTAGAACAATGTTTATTTCCAGGTTTTTTATAAAAAATTATTATAGTTTAGAGTGGCTAGATGCGGGTCTGTTTGGAATTGTGATAGTGATTGCAGTTCAAAGTGTTTATTTGTTTAGAAATGTACAAAGATGATATTTTTTTATTTTTAAAAAATTATTTTTAATATTAGTGTATCAAAACGATCCAAAAACACTAAAAAATATTAATTTTAAACAAAAAAAATTAAATTTTTTGGAAACGCGGAATGGACTGCGTTTCCAAACGGGCCTACTTGTTTTATAACCTGTGTTTTAGCCGAAAAAACCAGGGCTTGTGTTATAGTTAGGTTCTCGAGGAGTGTGTTTGGTATTGTGGTAGCTTTTGTGGTTGTGATTTGAAAAAAAACTGTTTTATAAAAAGTACTTTTGATTGAGGTTGGTTTGGTATTTATATATGTCTGGTTAAAACTGTGATTAAAATTGAGGTTGAATAAAACGTAGTTTAATGTATTTGATTAAAAATGCTTTTCCAATTGAGATTATAAAATAACTAAAAAAGATATATATTAATATTGATGATTTTTAATTTAAATATTGTAAATTTAACTCCTATTATTACATCATTAAATAAATAATACTTTATATCAAATAATTTTTATTGTTCTATTAACCTATCTATAATTCCATCATATACGAAATTCATCCGATAAGGACTATAATTTTCATAGTTTTTTGAGCGTGTAATAAAATCGGGTAAAATTAGGATTGTGATCAAATTCTGCAAATATTATGTCATTATGCGATCTTCTTCTAATTTATATAGTGTCATTGAATAATATTAAACACTAGTTTTTTGAGTAAAATACAATTAAAAAAAATTATATTTTTTTACTAGGTCTGCATTGTTCAAGTGAATAGTACAAAATTAATTCACTCTACAAAAACGCGGCACAGGGGAAGAAGCAGATCAATTATGCTTTCGGGTAACTTGCAGCATGTAAATTATAATGGGTCCTACACACAATAAAGTAAATAATATTTTCTATTTTACCAAACATTTTATTTATGTAATTTGCTTTAAAAGCAGAAATAACCACGTAAAGAAACACTACGGTTAATTCAAGAAACTAACACTTATAAAATTGTGCAATTTTAACCCACTTTCAAGTGGGTTTTGTAATTGTACTTGGACTTGCTCATCATCAGCAGCTCAACTTAATCCAAATCCAACAGTTTGGGACGAAAAAATATATATCCATCTTGCTGCTTCTCGAAACGGGGGCTTGCTGTAACCCAGACGATGAAGAAAAATATAAGGCCCGCAACAAGTTAGGCCTCCTTTGAGCACAAATTGTGGTATGAATCAATGGGATACAAAATTCCAAGAATTTCTTTCATTAAAATCTCAGTTTTCTGTTAACTAATTAAATTACTGCTAATGTAACGTTGATGCCTTAATGGTAATCTTCATCCATTCAAATCCCATAAACCTGCCTGTAAATTGTAATCTTGCAATAATCTCTGGTTTGCTGTGCTGTTAAGATGTCAAATACTGCACAATTTTTCACTGTATTCAAGATGAGATGCTTTAACCGCCCTGCCCTGCCTTTGGCAAGTTCTCATTGTCCCATGACAAATGGGCTGCCAAGTTCATGAGATGGTGCCAGAAGTACCACCTTTTTTCATGAGATTTTGTCACGTTTGTTTCAAGTAATGCAGTTAAAGGAGCTTGTTCGTCAGAAAAGCATGGCTCATGCACCAATAACGTCAAAAATAGGTTGCTACTCTTGTCTGGGAAATCAACCTTATGTTAGAGAATTTGGCCTCCTCTTCCTCCAAATGGCCTGTATCTGTCAGGGGAATCAAACCTAACGTTAAAGAATCTGGCTTCCTCTTCTTCCAAATGGCCTGTATCTGTCAGGGGAATCAAACCTAACGTTAAAGAATCTGGCTTCCTCTTCTTCCAAATGGCTTGTATGTGTCTGGGGAATCAAACCTAACGTTAGAGAATCTGGCCTCCTCTTCTTCCAAATGGCTTCTATGCCTAAGGGGAATCAAACCTAATGGCCTTCTTTTCTACCAAATGGCCTATATTTGCTGGTGGAATCAAACCTTCTGCTAGAGGATTTGGCCACTTTCTCTTTATGCTGTAACTCCATTAAGGCATCGGCTAGCCACTTGTTTATCACTGGACTGCGATGTTGAGGAAGCTGAGATGTTTCTTGTCTGGCCCAACTACTTGTTCCAAAAAAGGAAAAATTGAGAAAGTGTTTCATTAGAGCATATTTAACGGAAGAGATAAATGAAAATACATATTTAAAAAGATATACTTTTAACTTCTGTTTTTATTTTTATTCACTCCTCGTATAAATGAATAGTTAAAATAATATTCATTCTTTGAAGAGCTATTTTTATATTTCTTTGTAAAAATGATAAAAGAAAATAATCGTTGGCCAACAATTATTTTTATAGTCGTTGGCCAACAATTTATTTTTTTCTTTAAAAACAGAAGGAAAGAAACTTATAAATTTTAAAATCTTGTATTGTATCTCATCCTTCTCTCAAATTTAGAAAAACAAGAATCAATTATTTTCCTGTTAATTAATAACATCGGTTGTGTTAATTAGCTGAAATTAAAAAGGTATGCTTGTTTAAAAGATTTTTCTATTTTCTCTTTTATATCTCTTGATTTTCTCTTGTTTACAATTTAAAATATTGGCGGTCATTTTTTTCAAAGCTTGAAATTTTTTTAAAAAAAATTGAAAATTAAAATTTAAAATGTTGGCGGTTTTTTTCAAAATTTGAATTTGAATTTACTTTTAAAAAATTAAATTTTTAACAGTAACATATAAAATTGAAAATTAAAAATATTCATATAAATAAATTTTAAATTATATCTTTTAACTTTCATATTACTTCATTAATTTTATATTACTTTTATAAATTACTCATATTAATTATATAATTAATAACATCATAATTATATTATATATAAAATATCTAAATTAGTTATATAATTATATTAAAATTAATTTAACATGAAATATATTAAAATATAATTGGCTTCTCTAAATAGCTTTTTACCTTTGGAATGCATATAATCAAAAAAACTATATTTATACTATTTAAAAAACTATTTTATTAATTTGGCTTTTTAATATAGTATTTTTCATTGGAGATGCTCTTACGAGTTCTCATATTTTTTGGTGTCGGACTTGAAAAATGAGAGATGCAAAGATTAGTAGCCCAAATGATGATAATGATAAAATCTGAACTTAGAATAGTTTCTCTCTCTCTCTCTCTCTCTCTCTCTCTCATTAATGAGCTTTCCAACTTTGACGATTTATTTGTTTATAAGGTGTGCCACGACGCAACTCTTAAAAAATATATATATCATGTATTTTGTAAGGTGTGCTATATGACCCATCTCTTAAACAAACACACACTTAATTATGATGACTTGATAAGATAAGACTATTAGGAATAAACTAGTTTTTAAACTTATAATTTGAATAAGTGAATGCACCTAAAATGAAATAAAATTACTATATAAAGCATCAGCCTATCTATTTTATTTTTTATCAAATTAAATTTTTTATTCATAATTTAAAATGGCTTAAGTATCTTCATCCAACTCAACTCATATCATTGAATTAGTAACAATAAAATGAGAAAAATTGACACTAGTGAAAATGATTTGGTTGGTGATATATAATGTAATCCATATAATCTTAAGAATGAATATTAAAAAAAAACATTCTAATATATGTAACTTTCTTTGATAATTAATTTATTTCAAGCTAGCTGATACATATTTCAATGAAAGAATTTACATATTTTTGCAATAGATAAATTAGGATTTTTTTATATAAAAAACATTAATTAATATTATGATGTTTTATATGAAAACTGAGCCATCTTAAAAAAGTCCAAAAATTGTATAACTAAGAAGTTGGATCACCAAATATTCACATCTTAAATTTGAAGGCTAGAGTTATTGCATTAGGGGTATTAAAAAAAACTAATCAACAAAGAAAACCCAAAAAATTAACCAAATAAACCAAATCAAGAAAAAAAACAATTTAAAAACAAGAAAAACCTTTCAGTCTGGTCCAGTTTTGATTTTGATTCCAGAAAGATAAAACCGAGTGAACTAATTCAACTAAAATTGAACCAACTATATATATATAAAAGAATGTATAAATATAAAGTTTTAATTTAACCCTAAATCACTCTTAGCATTTGCACTCCATCTCCTTACCTCTTTTTGCCCTTTCTCTCATTCTACCCCATCACTTTTCTCATTAGCCAGCCTTTTTTTTACCTTTTGTGTGTTTCACCTATAGAAAATCTCTAAAGTTACTCTGGTCCTCAGTTTCTTTATTACATAGTCCTTTATTTGCATTTTTTTTCTTTAATATTAGCATTAGTGCAAGCATCAATAGAGCCATTGTTATGAACTTTTAGCATCACAATACAACATACACAAGAAACTTTGATTAGTGTATGATGGCTTCACATAAACATTAATTAATATTATGATGTTTTATATGAAAAATGAGCCATCTTAAAAAAGTCCAAAAATTGTATAACTAAGAAGTTGCGTCACCAAATGTTCACATCTTAAATTTGAAGGCTAGAGTTATTGCATTAGGGGTATTAAAAAAAACTAATCAACCAAGAAAACCTAAAAAATTAACTGAATAAACCAAATCAAGAAAAAAAACAATTTAAAAACAAGAAAAACCATTCAGTCTGGTCCAGTTTTGATTTTGATTCCAGAAAGATAAAACCAAGTGAACTAATTCAACTAAAATTGAACTATATATATAAAGTTTTAATCTAACCCCTAAATCACTCCTAGCATTTGCACTCCACCTCCTTATCTTTTTTTGTCCTTTCTCTCATTCTACCACATCACTTTTCTCATTAGCCAACCTTCTTTTTACCCTCTGTGTTTCACCTATAGAAAATCTCTAAAGTTATTCTGGTCCTCAGTTTCTTCATTACATAGTCCTTTATTGGCATTTTTTTCTTTAATATTAGCATTAGTGCAAGCATCAATAGAGCCATTATTATGAACTTTTGGCATCACAATACAACAAACATAAAGAAACTTTGATTAGTGTATGGTGGCTTCACATTGTATTGTCTTTCTTGCATGTCTTGTTTCTTAATATGGCCCTTCTCTCCATATCCAAGCTTGATGGCTAAATGATTATAGTTTATTTGCTTTAATGTGCAATATGGTATGATAGGTTTTTAATTGATTATTATCTTTTTATTGCAGACATGTTTGTTGAATCTTGAAACTTGACAGAAATACTTTTTCATTGCTTTATCAGAGGTTAATTACCTTTTTCCATTTGAAGATTTAGATGGAACAGTTCAGACAGATAGAGGAAGTGTTAGGAAATTTGAAGACTCTGATGGTCTTGAGTTTTCTCGTTTTCAAAACAAAAAAACCAATTCATAACATACTTAATTAGTTCGGTTTGAATTGGTTTTCAGTTCAATCTGAATTAGATTTTAAAACTCGATCCATTTGGATTTTTTTAGCCCAAACTAAATCAAACTAGGTTTTGAACACCCTTATATTGCATAATCTAAATGAATGCATAATTGATAAGTAGAACACTAAATTGGGCAATTGAATTCATATTCTAAAACAAATCTTTATTAGACATGAGCTATTATGTCATTTCTTATATAGTGTTTGATTATTATCTTGAGATAAAAGAAAAGGAGACAACGAGAATAAATAAGACATGTCTTTATGTACTTCTTGCTTTGGAAGTTTAAAAATTCACTCTAAAGTTATCATATAGACATATTTATTTTATATTTTCGTCTCTTCAACCAAACATGTTTATGTCTCTTTAATATCTATCATTTCTATATTGGTACATTAACCAAAACACAACATCATTTTTTGTTTAACTTTCTTATAATTTCTTGATTTGACATGTGAGGCATCGCTTTCTTTCTTTTTAAACGTGTGAAATCTATTTTGTATTATAATCTCAACCAATAATTAAGTTCTAAGTATGGTAAAATTCTAAAACTAGCTTTTATGGTTCAATATATGGTTTTCATACCCTCAAAAAAGTATAACATTTTATTTGTATAACACCTTCCAACTAAGATTCTGATGCCATGATATTGTTTGCTTATATGCTTAGAGATAATGTTTATTACCTAAACTTAATAATTTTAAAACTACAAATATAACACTAAGTTCTATTATTATCATTAAAACCCAAAAGGAATTCCTCATTGCATATAAGTTTTTCAAACATTCTTTATATCCCATTTAATTTTCTCATCACCAATCAACGTAAAATACAAGGCATCTCATTCTTTTCCTCTTAAATATATGATGTCTTTATTAACCCATGATATTAGTCCAAGATCGAGCCTAAGAGGATATAGAATTATGAGTGACTTTTATCCCATCTAAGTGTGCATTATTTATCCAACATAATATTTAGTATTGGATTTTTCTACACACATAAATATAGAAGAATAATAATTTAATTTTTTTTGGAAGCCTCAAGGACCCTGTTAGACAATTTAAGGGTCATTTAGGATTTGAGTGAAGATCATTTGAAGATTAATTCTTCTTTTCGAGGTTTGATCAATTCTTCAATGCTAAGTTGTGTAAATTACAAGTCATTCAATTATTCGATCAATAACAGTAATTCATATATATAATAAATCTCTTAAAACCCTTTTAGAAGAGAGAGATTGTTATGTCTTGAATACTAGCCTTTTTTTCGTGTTTTTAGGTGTTTCTATATCATATGTTATATGTTAAATTTTTTTGAAACATAGCATTTTATTTAGAAAAAATCATTTTACCCTCTAAAAAATTATCACATATATTATTTCATGATAATTTTATAAATTTATTAATTAAAGTCTCTACTTGATTTTTCTAAATCTAGAATTGTAATCTCTTGTATAAATTTTATTATAATTTTTAATTTCTAAAACTTATTTACAATCAAGTCATACTTGATTAATCATTCTAGTTTAATTTCTTACTCATGATTCTTTATTTGTATGACCCATTAGGTCCCCTAATATGTTGACCCAAATATAAATCATAATCCTAATCAAAATAAAATTAAATAAGTTAAATATTTTAACTTATTCTCAATTTAATAACTGATTGATTAATATTGAACATCAAATGTATTTTTAGCAACGTGTCATGATCTCCTAGATATTAGAAAAATCATAAATGATTTGACTTAACCTTTTAGTGATCAGTTTTTCAGTGTAATTATTATCTTTTTATATAAAATATTTCAATTTATACAGTGTCTACTCTATCAAACCATGTTGTCATCAACTATATGACCATTGATTCTTTGAATAAAATTTGAATTTTTTAAAAAAACTTATTCCACCAGCACAAAGATTTCACAATTGGAACTTTTTTTTTAATTCACCTAGGATAATGAATCATCTCTTGATCACTCAAATATATTTATGTAGTTCATGTTATACCTAATATTTACATGTTTATTACCCTTCATTAAGACAACATATAATTAGGATCAAATTATAACATTCCTTATTTAATATAACTTAATGAGCTCAAGTCTAAGAATTACTTACAAAATTGCCATGTGAGTTTTTTCATAAACACATGTGAATCCTCATACATGTTAGTATAGACACGGGTTAGTCCTCATACATGCTAGTTCAATATAAATGTCATTTGATAAATACATACATATTAGTTATAGGTACCTCTCATACTTCAACTTATAAGAATAAATGTTTGATTTCATAAAAAAAAAGAATATGATATATACCGATTTCAACAGCTCTAATTAATGTTCAATCTTTATTGAGTATCGACTATGAACATTTAGGAACAACACTTTAATATAATAAAAATCTCGTAATTATAACCACTTTATAATTTTATTTGCAAAGTATTTTTACACAAAGGATTTTATTTTTACTATAGACTCATTAATCAAGCATGAATAAATATTAAATATAAAAAAAGCTTTTATTAATAATAAATATGATTTTATATGAATAAAGTCAGTATCATGTATAATCAACTGATAGGTTACATGACATATACACTAACACTTATCTCTTGTAATTTTAGTTAGGGTCAACTCTAATAATATTCTACAATGCCTTAAGCATGAAAAAAAAAAGCCTTTAAGCAATCTAAGATAGCGTTTGGTTATTATTATGGGATAAAAGAGACGGGGACAACATAGACTTTTTAATTAAATCATTTAACAATCTCTTTTAAAATGGTTCCATTTCTACTTTATAACGTGTCCATTTATTAAGATCATGATTATGGTGTTGCTTGTAAACTATATAAATAAACATAAAAAATTTAATTTTTGATACACAAAAATGCCTGCTACTCAAGCGACGTAACTATATGATCATGTAGATTTTGATCCATATTCAATAAATGCACGTGATCTTCACTTATTTATCTCAAAGATTGGTTTAAAAGAATCTCTATGTTGATAAACGAGCATCATTTTAAGAAAACAAGAGAACATATGCAATGGCATATGTGTAATGTTGATCATTTTATCTACCATTAACCTTTAAATTAGATAAATATTTAACATTTAATATCTTTAAAATATGATTAATTGTTAACTTATTTAATTAACTTATGTGATGTTTAATTCATGAACTTTGCAATCAATCCTAATAATATCATTAATATTTCAAAGTTATTAACTCATTATTAGGTTAAACACTTTTTAATAGAAAAATTCTATAAATGAGCATATCGTATAAGAGAAAGAAACTTTACTTTTTGAGCTATAAAGTCAAAAATATTTTTCATATTTATCAATTGATAAAGAACAATTAGATGGACTTATAGTCAACTTGAATCTTACAAGTCATGGATGTTAAGTTAACATATATCAAATATTAGTCTTGCTCAAACAACACTTATCAACATTAAAATATAAGCTGTTAAAGATCTCTTTGTATTTCCAAATATAATCATATAAATCTCTCTCTTTCTCTCTCTCTTTATATATATATTCATGAAACCCATTAATACACTGAGCTTTTAATCATTTACCTATTTGAGTTTAACTTGGTGTCAGAATCATAATGACTTCGTCACATTCTACCATCTCAAATTCTTTTATCTTTTTTATGAACCCAATTCCAACCTTTATCTTATTCATAAAAATGCCTCTACACTCACATTTTGTTTTTTTAAAAAAACCTAAATTCCATAAATTATCTCGTTTAGTCTACCCAATTCATACCTATTCTTGATGGTTATAGCCTAAACAAACATATTGATGGCAACAATCCATATTTTTTGTTCTTAAATTTTTAATCTTAGAACAAATCAAGTGGATTTAGATCCTAAATATTAAATCTAGTTTTACCAAGTTTAACTTCTCCTCAATTAGACATTTTCCTTTTTAACGAAAAGGTTTTCTCTGTGTGGTAGGGTTGACAATAACTCATGATACTTAGCAACCTTGAAAAATATTTGGGTTTTGTCTTTGATCTAAGATAGATGTAGCTTCATAATGTTTGAAGGAGGTAAAAAAAACAGGGTATAGGTGTGTTGTAAAAAAAGACATAAAAACACAATATTACTTTTACCTAATAAAATAAAATAAAAATCACTTTTCAAGTTATTAATTCTCTAAACTCATATTAATGAATTTTACATGTTTTTAATGATTTCATTGATCCGCTATTAAAAAAAACACTATTTCATATCTACCTCTTAAGTTAATACTTTCACCCGCCATCCCTACATATATAAAGATAATTCAATAAATAACAAACACTAATCTTTTCTTTATGAGTATAGGTGCAACTCTTTGATTAATATATATGATTTTGTGCGCGCACACACACAAAACAAACAAATTCTAAACACGATATTAATTAACGAGAAACAAATTAAATTTTATCCTACTCTTTCCATGTATAAATAAACAAACATGATTGTTTGTTATAGATGTAAAATAGATGATTTCTAACTCTTGCTAGACATTGAAATCAAGTCAATAATCATCTTCCAAAACATATTAAAAGTTAGCTCACTTACTCTTGTCAAATTTAATTGCATTATCAACATATAATTCTCATTAACTCAATAAAAAAATGTAATGCAAATTATATATTATTACTATAAATAAAAAGTAATTTTTTATTATTAAGTTTTTAAAGAAGCATCAATAAAAAAATTTGTATATTTAATAGCTTTTTTTTATGAGGTAAAATTAGGGTTTCAATTATTATGATTTTTGGTTCTAACATATAAAAATAAAGGGCTTCCCAATTATGTAGCCCATAGTCTAAAGCCTCCCTATTAACTAAAAAAAAAAAAAACTTTCTTTATATTCCATTTATTTTTTAATCAACTTATTCTAGATACTATCCAAATTAGAGTAAATATCGCTCTAAAACATCTTCTACCCTTCATAAAACAAAACAACATAACAAGATGAATATTTATAGATGTTAAGTTGATATAATTTGTCCCATTCAACCTTAAGATTAAGTTACGTTTGACTTACAAAAAGATTTTAATCTTTACACTTGACTCATGTATTTTGGAGCAAAACTTATATTGAATGCTAGTATAAATTTTCAATTAATTTATTGGCAAATATAGAACAAAATTTTATATACTTACCATGAAGAGTGAAGAATTCTTTTATGATTAATTAAATCTCTTCTAAATTGGTGTTAACAAACTTCATTTTTGTTCCACTTATCTAGTGATATGGTTCTAAATACCATCTATATTGAAAATACTAAAATCATTTAAAAATAATAATATCTGTCCATTTTAAATCACAAAAATACAAACATTATAGATGGTTACAAATGTGAAGTTTGAATGATGTTAATAAAAAATGAAAACATCTTATATCCGAAGGGGCTATGACTGTTCCATATTTATTAAAAAGTTAGATTTTATCCTTATGTTTAAAGTTTTATCTATCTAACTCCTCTAAAAAGTTTGTTTATTACCCTAACTAGTTGTCTTTTTGGCTTTATTTTCATTTTTGTCCTTGTATGTTTCTCATATTATCCCTTGATCATTTTGCTATAGCTTCACACTTGTTTCAAACCTTATAAACCTTGTGATTATGCTAATACTTGATATTTAAAATGAAATAATGATTAACTTCCTTACAGTCAACTCACTTAATTCCTTGCCAAATTAGATATGGATACCGACAAAAAACTCCTATAATTTTATTACCAAACATGGAAACATAATTTCACTCTCATCATAAAAAAAATCATTTTTTCAATTAGTTAAATCATCAAATCAACATTAACAAACTTTATCCTTTTCCATTAATCTCACTAATATCCTAGTTCCGAACACTATCCAAATTAAAAAAAAAACTTCTAGAACTCCATAAAGACCATCTCACCCCTTTGATTCCACCCTCATATACCTAAAGGCAATCCTATAATTAATAAACACTAATATCTCATTGTATAAACAAGATTTGATGTTAAAAAAACCCTAAAGAAAAACATCTTAGGTGACATAACATTATTAACGCTTATAAACCACTATCATTTTTGTTTTCTCTATATGGTAGGGTTGATAATAGCCCATTATACTTAGCAACTCTTGAAAAAAATTAGAGTTTTGTCTTTGATATATGATAGATGTAGCTTCATCTAGCATTGCAATTATTTTTGAATGACAAGACTTTGACATAATGTTGAAGGAGATAGAGAAATAAAGTATAATTATGTTATAAAAATACATAGAAACACAATTTCACTCTTACCTAACAAAATAAAGAAATCGCTTTCCAAGTTATTAAATCTCCATATTCACATTAATGAATTTTATGTGCTCTTAATGATTTCATCAATACGGTATTTAAAAAACAACACTATTCTACACATACCTCTTAAGCTATCGATTCCAACCCTCCCTCCCTAGACACATAAAGATAATTTGATAAATAACAAACAATAATCTTTTCTTTGTTAGCTTAAATGCAACTCATTGATTATTATACACATACATATAAAATAGACTAGTTCTAAACACGATATAAATTAAAGTTTATCATACTCCTTCTATGCACAAATAAATAAACATGATTGTTGGTTGTAGCTATAAAGTTGATGATTTTTAACCCTTGCTAGACATTGAAATTAAATAAATAATCATCTTTCAAAATACATTAAAAGTCAACAATTCTCATTAATTCAATAAAAAAATGTAAGACAAATCATGTATTATTGCTATAAATAAATAAAAAAACAATTGTTTATTGTTAACTTTCTAAAGTGGCACCAATTAAAAAACATTATGTATATAGTATTTTATTTTTATGAGGCAAGGTTAGAGTTCAATTATTATGATTTTCATTTCTAGCATATAAAAATAAAAGGGCTTCCCAATTATATAGCCATGGCTACCCCTTTTAAAACAGAACAATGTAATAGGATGAATAGTCATAATGTATGCCTTTCAACCTTGTTTATTTTGCTGCCAAACAAGAACACTAATCGTTTATCTTTTTTTGGGTCTTAAATGCAACTCCTTGGTTATTATACAAACAGTACTTCATGTTTAAAAAACATAAGGAAAAATGTTGTCTTAGGTGACAACATAATTGACGCTTATAAACCTCCGTCTTTTTAGTTTTCTCTGTCTAGCCCAAACTCCGATTTTGGTGTTTCTTTGGGTCTAGGCAGAAATTTTTACTACGTTGGTGCTCCAGATCCTCCGGTAACTCTCTCTCTCTCTCACTCTAAACTTCTATTTGGCAAAAATTCCTTGAAAAGAGTTAAAACCCATTTGCCATCTTTGCTTTTAAAGACCTCACGCATAAAGATACACACTTTACTTCAATAACTACTGACCCAGAAACTCATTAATTATTGAAATGGTGATTAATGTTGATAATTCTCTATCAAGTGGGTTTTTGTTCTTGTGGTTCGTGATTTTGTTCTTGCATGAATTGGTGCACGTGTCATGTTGGTTTCTTGCACTCTTGGTTTCCTTGTTTTGTTTATGATTCTTGAGTTTGTGGTTTTAATAATGCCATGTCTTTGTTTTTTCTGTTTTGGTTGCAGGAAATGAGTAGCTTAGTGGAGAGGCTACGTGTTAGATCAGAAAGGAGGCCAATTTATAACTTGGATGAATCAGATGATGATGCTGATTTTGTTTCTGGGAAAGCTAAAAAACCCCAGGAGAAAATTGAAAGATTTGTCAGGGATGACGCGGTTTGTTTCTTTTCTTCTTACTTCTTTCGTAGGTTAGTGTGTACTGTCTTTAATGCTGAATGATAATTGTTTTTTTCCCTTTTCTTTTCGAGGCTAATTACCGAGTTTGATGTTTTACAGTTTCATCTGGAAGTTAAGATAGTTGAGGTTCAAACATTTTGATGTGTTTTGAAGGATTTGTTTTTAATGGTTTTAAGGTGAATTCTGTGCATTTTATTTTTATATTTAGTTTTGAATTCTGGGAAGGAGTTTAATTCCCACGAAAAGAAATTTTATTCGATATTATCATGTAAAAGGATCGGGATTGTGGCTGAGCTGTTATTCTTAAGGATGTTTTGATGATGTTTTTAAGGCTGCCTTAGATGCATGGGCTAGTTAACAGAGGAAATAAAGGGATGGCTTTGGTCAGGGATTTCTGAGTGGAGGTAACTATGTTCTGTGGAAATAACTAAGAAAAAATTATACAATTTTGTTGTCCTGTGGCTGTTGTTAGTCACATGGATTTTTCCATTAGTGTTTATATATATATATATATATATATATATATATATGGTCTCGTGCTTGGCCTGATGAAATCATGGTCATGTCTGAGTTGCTCTGAGTTAGATGGTTCTATTTTAAGGTACATCCTCTATTAGAGATGTTTTTTTCACTGCATTACTTTTACCAGTGCCCTTTCTCTTGTGGATGAGGGGCACAGCCTGTCAAAATTGAGAATTGAAACCTTCTTGGGTTTGAGTAGTTTCGTACTTCCACCAGCTTTTTGCTCTTTTTTCTGGTTTGGGATGGTTTATGAAATTGTAAGCTTGTTTGGGCCTTTTCGTGGGTGATCTTCATTGATTCCCGGACTCCATTCTATAATCATGTATTTGGTGTTCTTTTTTCTTGATTTCATTGGATTTATTTTGTAGGTTAACTGAACAAGCCTTCATCAGTTGTCATGTTAATCCTTCAACTTTAATGATTATGATGATGGAACTGGAAAGTAGTTTACTACGGCTGAGAATATAAATGCATATTTCTAAAAATTGATTTAAAAAATAATGATGTATTTGTGGAACATAGTGCAATTTAATACAATGCACAAGAGCGAGAAGAAATTACGGCTTAGGTGTTTAGTTGCTTGAGGCCTTTAGGCTTCAAAACAACTGATGGAGAATAATGCTTTAAACATTTGGCAGAATATATATCTGATTTTTTGAAACATCTCTCATGTCCATGCTCCCACACATGTTTACAGTGAACATAGATGCTGTGATTTGGTTGTCCTCTCATGATTGTCTTTCTTAGCATTGCAAATTTCATAAACTTTATGTCTCTTTAATAGTTCCGCTTTCTTGCCTCTTATTCAGAAGGAGGATTCCTGTCAAGCTTGCGGAGAGAGTGAGAATCTTCTGAATTGTGAAACTTGCACTTATGCTTACCATCCCAAGTGTCTGCTTCCACCACTAAAAGCTCCTTTTCCTAGCAATTGGAGATGCCCTGAATGTGTATGATTCCTTGGAACTCATGGGTACTCTTGTTTAATTCACAAAACATTATGCTTTTCAAAGCTTACAATTACCATTCTTTTGTCTGCAGGTTAGCCCTCTGAATGATATTGATAAGTTATTGGACAGTGAAATGCGCCCTACCGTAGCTGATGATAGTGATGCCTCTAAGCTAGGCTCAAAGCAAATTTTTGTAAAACAGTATCTTGTGAAGTGGAAAGGCTTATCTTATCTACATTGCACTTGGTAATTTTGTTTATATGGTTTCCAATTTTATCAGGTAGAACAATTGCTTGTAAAATGATATGTTAGTTTTGCAAACCCTTTTATAATCTTTTCAAGTTCCCCTCAATGCTAACATGCCTTATATTGTGGTGTTGCTGTAGCACAATCCATTTCGACTTTTGTATGATGTTCTCTTGTTTTTTTGTTCAATGCTGTCTTTTTCCTGCCTATTAGGCATCGCTTGCTCATGCGTTAGCTGGTTTTTTTCCTTTCTGGTTTCCTTCCTTGTTTGTCACAACTCCCTACAGGGTACCTGAGAAAGAGTTTCTAAAAGCTTTCAAGTCAAATCCTCGTCTGAAGACTAAATTAAACAATTTCAATCGTCAAATGGCATTAAACAATAACTCTGAGGATGACTTTGTTGCTATCCGACCTGAATGGACAACTGTTGATCGAATTCTTGCTTGCAGGTTGACTCATCTGAAACTTTAATGCATCAAACACACACACAAAATATGATAGTTTTGATTTTATGCTGCATTTTTTTTCCTTATGGAGTGGAGTTCACTATTAAAAGTATGTGCCTTCTATGCTCTAATTATATATGAGAAAATGCAGACAGACAAGTAGTTTGCTAATACAACAACTAACATGCATGTTTTTTACCAGAATTTTGTTGTTGGAAAGAATTATCCTTACTGTTCAAGTAACAATTTCATATCTAAGATTAAACGTGGTTAGGGACCTACCCAGGATTGAGTTATTTTGGGGGGAAAGACAAATTTTCTTTTCAGGGATGAAACTGGTGGATCAGATGCTTTCATTTTTTGAGGTAGAGGGAGAAAATTGTTCACACATGAAGGGTTAAGTGTTTTGAGAAAAATATTTTTAGAAGAAAAAAGAAACAACTGTTCATTTAGGAATAAAATAAAAATATCATCTTGAAGAATATCAACCTTTTGTTATATTTTAAGGGGGGTTGGGATGGAGCTTTTAATCCTTGGATCTTACCCTGGATGTATGGTAGTTCAGCAGAATAGTTGGGATTTTGAAGGGATGCTCATCTTACATGGCTACCTGTTCTCCCCGTTGCCATCATCCTATTTTGGAACCTCTTTACTATGGCTTTATGCATTTTTTTTTAATGTTCTTTTGTCTTTACAAGGGGTATTTCTTATATGCATCCCATTTCTTGAACTTTAAAATCATTAATTGTAGATAAAAGCATCAGAGTGAAAATTTTCCATTTATAATATGCAGTTGCCTCTTATCATGGGCTGCATTTCTTGATAATACCGGTGTGCTTTGCTGTTTAGATATGCTATTTTAGCCTTTTTTTCTTCTCTTTATTTTACTTTTGTTCTTAAATTGTTTGATTCTGTCACAAGATTCACGAATGTGACACTGTTATGTGCTTCAGGGGAGTTGAGGGTGAGAAGGAATATCTTGTGAAGTACAAGGAACTTCCTTATGATGAATGTTATTGGGAATTTGAATCAGATGTATCTACATTCCAGCCTGAAATAGAAAGATTTAATAGAATTCAGTCTAGGTCTCACAAACCGAGTAAGCAAAAGAGCAGCCTTCAAGATGCTACTGATTCAAAGAAGAAATCAAAAGAATTTCAACAGTATGAACACAGTCCTGAATTTCTTTCTGGAGGTACATCATTCCATCTGATGTTTTTCTACTTTCTTGAAAACCTAGCATGCTTGTTCATATTATATTTACTTGGTTTGATTATTTTTAATTCCCAAGTGCTCCTGTTCTTGTAATTGAAGGCTCATTGCATCCATATCAGCTAGAAGGGCTGAACTTCTTACGTTTTTCTTGGTCCAAACAAACACATGTGATACTTGCTGATGAGATGGGCCTTGGTGAGTCTTGCTTGTGTTTTTGCTTTTGCACTGATAGCTTTTCATTGTTTTTCCCAATGTATTCTTGTTTTTTCTATTTTTGTTTGATTACAGGCAAAACTATACAGAGTATTGCATTTTTAGCATCTCTTTTTGAAGAAGGCATCTCTCATCATTTGGTAGTAGCTCCACTTTCAACATTGCGAAACTGGGAACGTGAATTTGCAACATGGGCGCCTCAAATGAATGTTGTATGTACATGGAACTCTTTAGTTATCTTACTCATTGGTAAGGAACACTGAGTGGAAGTTTCTCTTGTACAGGTTATGTATGTTGGCTCTGCACAAGCTCGTGCTGTCATTAGGGAATATGAATTTTACTACCCCAAGAAGCACAAGAAGATCAAGAAAAAGAAATCTGGTCAAGTTGTCACTGAAAAAAAGCAAGATAGAATAAAATTTGATGTGCTTCTAACATCTTATGAGATGATTAACTTAGACACAACATCGCTGAAACCAATAAAGTGGGAGTGCATGGTAACATTCTACAACTTAACGAGTACAATGCTAGTCCCCTGCATGTTATGGCTACTCAACACTGACATCTACTTGTAGATTGTTGATGAAGGTCATCGTCTAAAAAATAAGGACTCAAAATTGTTTCTCTCGATGAAGCAGTACTATAGTAACCATCGTGTGCTTTTGACTGGAACCCCTCTTCAGGTTTGTTTTCTAATGATGCAATTGAATCACATGGACTTCAGATTATTGCTTTTTGCCAGAGAATAGTGCTTGCATATAATAAATACGAACATCAGAACAAAATTGAAAAATAAAAATACTTTATTGTATGCCTATGTTTGTAAACCTATTTATATGATGTAAAAGCCTTTATGCTTCTCTTGATTCCTACTGGTTTTGTATTTTTTTTAAGCAAAATCACTGGGTATGAAACCACTGATTACGGCAATAATTGAGAGGCTTGTTCAGCGTTCTTTTGATTAACATGCATTTGTTTTGATGCTCTGCCACTGGAGCATTTGAGGGAGTATCTTGCTGATTTTATCATGTTGTAAAGTTAGCTTGCTGAATTTAAACACTGGCAGATAGGCAGATTTAGTCTGTCTAATCAATTAGCACTTTTGCAACACAATATGAATGCATGTTTTAGTTTCTTTCTTCTTGTTTGCACTTTATTTTTATCATTATCTTCAGTTTTTATGTGCACATATCTATAATATGATGCTTTTAATCATCTTATTGCTTCAGTATTGCAAGTTCTTTATGCATGCCATGCTAATTTTCACAGTATTGGCTTAGAGTCAAATATTTAGATTGCAAACTCTGGATAGAAAGTAAAATGCAGTGCCCTCCCATCATTAAATGAATAGCTAATTAGCTTTCTTTGCTTGCTTTTGCCTTATGGGATTTTCTACCACTTAGTAATACTATTTACATATGAGTTTGTTGAATTTACTAACTTATGCACTCATTTGACTCGTGCTCAGAACAATCTGGATGAACTTTTCATGCTCATGCATTTCCTTGATGCTGGGAAGGTTAGTACAATGTGCAGCTTTGCATATGATTTTAGTTAGATCATGATAGGTTATAAGAGCCTGGGGATAAGTTGAAAGAGCCTTTTCTTCATATTGGTTTAATCTTTGCAGTTTGCAAGTTTAGAAGAGTTCCAAGAGGAGTTTAAGGATATAAATCAAGAGGAGCAGATATCGAGACTTCATAAAATGTTGGCTCCCCATCTCCTTAGAAGTAAAATCTCTAACTTTTCCATCTGACATGTACTTCATTTGATTAATTGGATTTCCAGAGCTATTGATATATGTGATTTATATTTGGTGCATTGATTATTATCATTTTTCTTTTATGTTGACCGTGGACCTTTTCTGCCTTTTCTTTGGACATGAAGGTGCCAAATGAAGTGTTATCAGACTATTTGTGGATGCCTCCATAGTTCTGTTTAAGCATTTGATTTCTCTTGGGGTCTTACTTTCTCAAACAGTTCTTTTTGGAGTTTTCCCATCATGAACTAATATATAGATTGTTATTCATAACACAGAAACCATCTGAAAAACATGTCTCCTAGTAATCTTCGCTCATTTCTTTCGTCACTTGTCAGCACATTAAAGTTACTTGATTTTTGTTTTTCCTCTGCAATTGAAGCGATAAATTTTTCCACATTTCTTTTAAGGGGCTGAGTTTACAGAGTCGATTTGATTTTTGCTAGCACCCTCGCTTTTTTTCTTTTTTTATTTGTTTTGTCCCGTATTCTGAATCACTTATGGTTTCACCCTGTTTCCTTTTGCAAGAAAAGGAACACAAATGTAAAAGTAATGAATGCAGGATCTTAGGAAAAACTTTTCTTGTAGTAGAACTATTATGACAAGTTGGGTGACAAGTTATTTTCCATGAAATAGGTATTCCCTGTCTATTTTATTTGCTCCATTAGCTTTTCTTTTTTCCTTTCAATTGTTAAATATGAAATTTTAAGGTCTCTCTCTCTTTCTCTCTTGCTCTCTCTTTTGTGGCCTGTTGCAGCTATGGTTTCTGTAGCGAAAGATGGCTTTCATTCCCTTTTCTTTAAAATTTTAGTATTGATGAGAATGTGGATGCAAATTTGTGATGCTCTTATAGGGGTGAAGAAGGATGTCATGAAGGAGCTACCTCCAAAGAAGGAACTCATTCTACGTGTTGAACTAAGTAGTAAGCAGAAGGAATATTACAAGGCCATTCTGACCCGTAACTATCAAATACTGACTCGACGTGGCGGTGCACAGGTGCAATTTATTATTGTAGAGAAGTAAAGATACTTTAACTACTTTAGTGTATTTCAACCTAACATGTTATTTTCCCTGGATCTTCCTTGACCAGATTTCTCTTATCAATGTGGTTATGGAATTGCGCAAACTCTGTTGTCATCCTTATATGTTAGAAGGAGTGGAACCAGATATAGAAGACACCAATGAATCTTTCAAGTACTCAGTTTTATTCTATGTATTTGTTATTTGGTGTTTTTGCAATTTCATTCACATGTGCATTTACACATGCAATGGATCTTTCAAGTGCTTAATTTAATTCTACATATTCATACTTTTTTTGTGCTTGTGCAATTGCATTCACATGTGCATTTACACATGTATGTGTCCAGTTATGCATGTGCCTTGGCATTACAATAGGACATTCTTATCTTATATTTTCATCTTCTTTGCCTATTCTCAGCCTGTGTTCTTTGCTTGAGAGGCAGTGGATTGTTCTTCTGATGTTTCATTTCAGTTTTGGCTTCCTATGCTTGTTCTTGTAGAAATATGATTCTGTTCTCCGTTGTTTCAGTGTGTATAAAGACTCTTTTCAAAGTACTTTATATTATTTCCTGATTTATTTTGTGCTTCTTGTTCTTGTTTTATTATTTGGCAGGCAGCTTGTGGAAACTTCTGGGAAATTGCAACTGTTGCACAAAATGATGGTGAGACTTAAAGAACAAGGACATAGAGTTCTCATTTACTCACAATTTCAGCACATGCTGGACCTACTGGAAGATTACTGCACTCATAAGGTATCGGCATCTTCTTATTATGATCCATCCTGTATCTGTATTTGGCTGCTGCAGTGATAGGTTGTTCAGATATACACTTATTTGATCCAGTATTTTATCATTTATTTTGTTTCTGTGGTCAGAAATGGACATACGAACGGATAGATGGAAAGGTTGGTGGAGCTGAGAGACAGATACGCATAGATCGATTTAATGCCAAAAATTCTTCAAGATTTTGCTTTCTTCTCTCAACTAGAGCTGGAGGACTGGGAATAAATCTTGCAACTGCTGATACAGTTATTATATATGATAGGTTGAGTGTTTTCATTTTCTGCTTTAGTATTCCCTTTTCAAGTGATAATGAGAAAGCTGGTGCTATGGAAATGTCGGTAGAGTAGTAGTTATGTGGTTGAAGGGTGGTATGATGGTAATAAAATATAAGGTGACTGTGATCTGGTGTTTTATGAATTTTTAAAATTTGACTAAGTCAAAAGTTGGCACTATCACTGTGCTCATTTAAATTTACTGACGTCTCTAATGGCTATGTTTTTAAAAGAACACTTTGTTTTTCCAGTGCTGGGGATTTTGAAACTCAAAAGTTCTAGATTTGCAATTTTTTCTGTGGGGTTGTGATGATTTTCTGCTTCTTTTTTCCTTTTTTGGTTTCAATTCACTGGACATATTATTCTTGGCTTTTCAGTGATTGGAATCCTCATGCTGATCTTCAAGCAATGGCTAGGGCACATCGACTTGGGCAAACCAACAAGGTTAAAATTTATTCTCAAGTTTTCATAGATAACTTCTGTTGCTGTTTGTTTGTTTGTTTGTTTTACATTGAAGTGTTGTTTTGGTGTTGCAGGTAATGATTTATAGGCTCATAACCCGAGGAACTATTGAGGAACGGATGATGCAGATGACTAAGAAGAAAATGGTTTTAGAGCACCTTGTTGTTGGGAGGCTGAAGGCACAAAATATTAACCAAGTAATAATCTTTTTTCATTAGCCAAGGCCTTTGGTTGTACGTGTGGCAGTAGACTTATGTTGCTTGTGTGGGCTAAATTAAATGAAAGTTATGATTAGAGTTTCTGATCAGAGATGTCACAATTTAACTATTATTAATATCGTAGTATGATTAAGGGGCAAAAACTAAACAGATATGATCTATGCTGAACTTATACTGAGAGCACTGCATACTCATCAGCAGATTTTTTTTCTTCTTTTTCTTGGCTAAAGTGGTTAGTTCTTTAGAAAATGCTGGTTATTGTGTTTATGGTGTACAGCTTGCAAGATTCTTTATGCAGGCATATTAGCTGGGCAGTTAAAACAAGATAGTTGTAGAAATATGTGTTCATATTGTGAAAAAAAAAGTAGCTGAGTGGGTTTAAAATTTTAAGAAAAAACTTAAAAGATTATGATTCTATTTTAGGAAGAGCTAGATGACATCATCAGATATGGTTCAAAGGAGCTTTTTGCTGATGAGAATGATGAAGCAGGAAAATCACGTCAAATTCACTATGACGATGCTGCTATACATCGGTAAACACTTTTGACTGCTAGTATCTTGGTGCTTTATAAATTTAATTGTTTGCTAAAAGTTGTAGTCTATGTTGTTTCTTCAATAGATTACTTGACCGTGAACAAATTGGAGATGAAGAAACGTCATTGGATGATGAAGAGGAAGATGGATTTTTAAAGGCGTTTAAGGTTTTTTCTTTTTAATACTATAATGTCTTTTTCTGTTATCTGTTGAGGTGCCTTTGTGGTGATTTTCTATAGTACTCAATCTTCCACTGTAACTGCCATAGAATAAGCCTGCTCTATTTAGCAATTGTTTTTCCTTTCCCATGTAGACTTTAGACAGTTTTATTCCACACATGTTATCTCACACTTCTGATTGATGGCATTAAAAGATGAAAACTATGATTGCCTGTTGGAAGAAAAACTGTGGACTAGCCTAGTCTGTGTGATGGATGCATAATGCAAGGGAAGTAAATTTTGCATCACGTGTTTTATCTTCCTCACCACATTCCACATTGTTTTTTATTAGTCTTAGCTATTGTAGGCAGATTAGTTAACATCCACTATCCATAATACATTGCCTACAGAGAAATTCTCAATATTCATCTGGTTCATGTAGCTTCTCTGGATGCCTTTTCATCGTCTTTATGTTTTCCAGCATTTACCTAGTCATCCTTTCTAGTTATCCAACCATGATTGTTGGACTCTTTATATACTTGCCTCTTATTCATTAGTGTTGTGATTTAGATTTCTACAATTTCAAGTCTTATTCCATTTTGAACGTGATAAGTAAATTTAGCGCGTTCTCTTGTGATTACTGTTTCTTGAAACATAAACCAAACTTGTTCTAAGTAAATTTTCTGTTACTATAGAGTTGAACTTGCCATGACCCCTTGGTGGCCAACCCCAAGGATTTTTCGTGGTTCTTCCACCTGTCAGCATGATTTTTGGTCTCACTGAATGCTCAAAGACCCTGGGGTGCCTCTGCACCAAGCTTCAGAAAGAACAAAGAAAAGCTTATGTTATGCTTATAATGACCAGTGCCAATTAAGATTAAAATTGTGGTCTAGAAAATACATTGTTTATGATTTCCCTTTCTGCAGATGCTCTGTTTGGGTTATATCTGTGATACTTATCATAAGGCCTGTTCTTACCATATATGCAGTCTTTCAGTTTAAACACTTGCCAAATTGGACGAATAATTGGAATTGTAGTCATTAAAATAAAATCTAAACCTTTGTTAAACATTTATGACCTGTTGCTTTCTTTCAATACAGATGAAGAACCACCCACCCTGTGTGTCTGGAATTGTCTTACTGTGGTCAAAATCGTAATTAGATTTTTGGGGTTAGTGGATTTCAAATGAATTGAGTTTCGATTTCAAATGAATTGAGTTTTCAAATCTGCATTTGCATTACTTGAGAATTTTATCATAAGACTTTTTAGAAGTTTGGTGTTCTTTGGGAGCAAGGTCTGAACTATATTGGGAGTGCTCTTGATTGTGCAAATTATTTCCATGGGGTTTAGTCTTCTAAGGCTGCAGGTTTTGATAATGTTGTTTCTTATGTACATAGATATTATACAAGAGGAATATTGTGAATGTTTTCTAGTTTCATTTAAGAAATTTTGGTAGATCATTGAGAGCAAAGGTCTTTTGGTACAGTGGGGCTGCTTAAGAATTAGATCCTCGTGGCAGATCTTATCTTTCCTAGATTCTCTCTCTAAATGATGATGCCAATGCAAAGCGACCCATCATTTGAAACTCATCTCCAGTATGTCATAGGTGAAATTGTATTAAGTCAACGAATGGCTGAACTCTTGATCATGAGTACAGTGATTCCTAGATACAGTGCTTGTGTCATGAGTTGTTTATAGTTTGAGTATTCGGCTCTATTTAAAATAGTCAGTGTAAAAATAATATATTGAAGATTGCATCTGTAATTGTTATTACGAGTTATTCATAAAACAGAGCAGGCTCTTTATTCCTGTGTTCTGTTCTTTCTGATTCCTGATTTACAAGTATCTGAAATGTTTCTGATTGGAAAACATTTTTTTGCGTGGTTTAGGTTGCAAATTTTGAGTATATTGATGAAGCAGAGGCTGCAGCAGAGAAGGAAGCTCAAAAGGCAGCAATGGAAACTAAATCTACCATAAGCAATTCCGAAAAAACAAACTATTGGGAGGACTTGCTAAAAGACAGTTATGAAGTGCACAAAATCGAGGAGTCTAATGCTTTGGGCAAAGGAAAGAGAAGCCGTAAGCAGGTATTATTGTATTCTCTTTCTACCACATTTTGGAAAGCACATTTGCTTGTTATCATTGAGGAGTTAAATTTACTTGGCATGAGACTGTATGTTTCACTTACAGCCAGTTTGGAACCAATTTGGTTAAAAATTAAATTCAAATCAATTAACAGTAAAGCATATGTGTTTGGTATAAATCTTGTTCAGGTGGAATTGAATTTGCTTCAAGTGACTTTTGTCTTCAAGTGGGTAGTTCAAGATTTCCTGTTTGCATGTTCCCTTTTTTTTTTCCTGTTAACAGTGAAGGGCATAAGGGTGAAATTGCAAAAAAAAGCTCTTTTCGAAGGAAATATAACCGCAGCATGGTGTGGGACCCATCCATGCAAAAGTATATGATTCTTTTGGGTCAGAATTCAAATGTTATTAAGGTGTAGAAATAAATGTTTTAACAAATCCAGCCTCCCAAGCTCTAGAATTAAGTTTCGAAATAGAACTGAGTTGACATCAACCCCATATCCTATTTTCCAATTACGCTGTAAGATAGTTCTTCTTTTGAAGATGATGACTTAAAGTGATTTGTTATTTTGACCTTCTGTAGCAAATTTTGATAAAGAAGTGTTTGTAGGCTTAAAAATGTTAACTAGTTCATATGTTTTGGCATCTTTGAATAGTACAGAGCACTTTTATTTTTGAGACTTTGGAAATGAGATTAACTGGTTTGTTTTCAACTGATTCAGATGGTCTCTGTTGAAGAAGATGACCTTGCTGGTCTAGAAGATGTAAGCTCTGATGGCGAGGATGATAACTATGAAGCTGAGCTGACTGATGGTGAAACAACTTCATCTGGAATTCAGACATCTGGAATTCAGACATTAAAAAGGCCTTATAAGAAGAAGGGTCGAGGTAGTGTTTTTTTTCCTTCCCGGTTTGTTTCTAATGATTCAGTGATAAGAAATTGATGTTATACTGATTTTGTTTGCAGTGGATAATATGGAGCCAATTCCTCTGATGGAAGGTGAAGGTAGATCATTTAGAGTATTGGGTTTTAATCAAAATCAGAGGGCTGCATTTGTACAAATTTTGATGAGGTTAATTCCCACCTTAAGAAAAGAAGAATTTTGCTCCTGGGTTATGAAATTTTTAAAATGCATCTGCACTGGCTTTTCCACATAAATTTTATATTGCAGGTATGGGGTTGGAGACTATGACTGGAAGGAGTTTGCCCCTCGTTTGAAACAGAAGACATATGAAGAAGTAGAAAAGTATTGAACATCAGCTTTACCTTTTATTTATAGCAACCTAATGTTCTAAAACTTTAATAATAGCATCATCTTTGTCACATGACTCACATCTTGCATCTTATTGCATTTTATTTTTTTGGTTTGGATTGGATGACATTTGTATGCATGCACTTGTAGTTGCTAGAAGATACACTTGTTTAGTTTCAAGGCAAAAAGAATAGATTTTTTTTGGAAACTATCAAGTATGTATTTTCTTCAATTTCATGTAAATCAAGGAAGCTCAAGAGTTTGCTATTACTATATATACATATTAGAGATCGATCTTGTCAATACGCTATTGTTTTCTTACATATTTGCAAGTGCTAAAAGAGTTCTAGCAATTGTTTTATTATTATTATTATTATTATTTTGGGCCAACTTTAATACCTTATGTCCAAGTTTATTGTGTTTTCATAGATGGTATTTTCACCCCTTGATTTCAGTTATGGAAGATTATTCTTGACACATATAGCGGAAGATCTATCGGACTCACCTAATTTTTCAGGTGATTGATCTTCACACAGAGGCTTTTATTTTGTGTATTTTTTGTGCTGTAAATATGCTTTGTTTGTTTTGTTCACCATCTATGATCTTGATTGTAGATGGTGTTCCTAAAGAGGGTCTTAGAATACAAGATGTACTTATTAGGATTGCTGTCCTGCTTTTGATAAGGGATAAGGTGAGTCTGCAAGTTGAAATTCTTGGTTCTTTAATTTTCCTTCTGTTCTTTTTACTCTTTGTATCTGGTCTCCCCTTTCCTCCCTTCCCCCTTTTGGGCCTGCCTTTTCAAAGGTGCTCAAAGCAGAAAAGGCATGACATGAGTGCTTTCCTTGTGTATGCTTTCCTTATGCATGTGCTAAGATAAGAAAAAAGGAATTGTACCCAAGCATGTTACTTCCATTGGTCAAATGATTCAATTATTCAATGTTTTTGATGTGTTTTTGGGAATGATAGGCAAGGTTTGCATCAGAGAACCCAGGCAGCCTCCTATACACAGATGACATTATGGTGCGCTACCCAGGCCTGAAGAGCGGAAAATTTTGGAAACAAGAGCATGATTCGTTGTTACTTCATGCGGTATTGAAGTATGCCTTCTCATTACCATCTGTCACATCACTTTTATCTGTTAATTTTTATATGATGCATACTTTTTGTATTTTGCCTTTATTTGCCTCTAAATAGCTACTCCTCAACTAGTTTTGTGCTGAGGCTTTGTTAACTTGGTTTGAGTTTGCTTGTCTCTTAAGTGCTCTATCTCCCAATGTATGTGAGTGTGCACGCACTAGGACTTAAATTCTTTATACAATTTAAAGATTTGACTAGGGGATAGGCTGAACATTGTCCAGCCCATTTTAGGACTTTCACTTGCACTCTAGTTGCCTTGTATGTTTCAGAATAGATTTGATCGGATGTGCTCAGGTCAGTTGAATGTGTTTTTGAAATGGATTGGTCTTGCCAGAGTACTCTTCAATATGTAAAAAATGCAACTTTCCTATGTGTCATTAAGATCCAACAATTATTACAGGATTCACCATTGGGGTTTCAAGGATATCTTGCTAGAATATTATGCTTGGGACATTGCTTCAAAGGTTGAATGAATTAGTATTCATTCTCAATATGTGAGTTTTTGTGGTAGCTAACAGATTGCATCATAGACAATGCCTTACCTACTTTTAGCAGTGTTCCACCACCACTCTCATCAAACGTCAAGTTGATTGGAGTTTATGTGTTGCCCATCCTGTCCAGATCTTGGAATTAAATATTTGATGTATTGCTGCTTATGGAAATATAAATTGGATTTTTAGAAAAGAATAATAAAATCCAATCACATGCATAGGATATGCTGCTCCTCATCTTCAATAGACTTGACCTTGAGGAGAGTGATGCATAGGATTTTGGTGCTTGAGGTACAGCCTGATTTGTATCCATGTTTCTCTTATATAAAGAGGAGGTTGAAAGTTAAATATTCAAAACCCCCTCCATCAGAACTACTAAATTATAAAAAAAAAATATGAATGTTTGGTGCATATCCGGCGTGGGAAAGAGCTTAGGCTATGCACCTGGTGTAATTTGATCCTTACATTTGCATGGATTGATAGAAATACGCTTCACTATCACAATATGCTTCACATCAAACATCTCATGATAGGTATATAAAAAAAAAGCTGCCTAATCTATAAACAATGTGCCAAAAAAACCCCATTCCTCTTAAAGTAGGTGTTCTCACTTAGCTTTGGGAATGAATGCAAAGATGCTTCACTAAGTTGAAACACTAGTGTTTTTTCTCTATTATTTGAACCAGATTTGCATGCTTAATATATTCTTAATTCATTTATGAAGATCGTTTCTGCTCATGATTAATTTTAAAATTCTAGGCATGGGTATGGAAGATGGCAAGCTATTGTTGATGACAAGGACTTAAAGGTTCAAGAAATCATTTGTAAAGAGTTGAATCTTCCTTTTATAAGACTACCTGTCCTTGGACAAGCTGCTTCTCAAGCACAAAACGGTTCTACTTCTAACATGGATAATGCAGAAGCTCCTAGCACCCAGACACAAGCAAATGGTACTGGAAATGTAGCAGCAGCTGATGTTGCTCATGGAACAACTGATGTTGCAAATCAAGCACAGTTATATCAAGATTCATCCATCTTATTTCATTTTAGAGATATGCAGAGACGACAGGTAGAGTTCATTAAGAAAAGAGTGCTTCTTTTGGAGAGAGGACTCTACGCAGAGTACCAGAAAGAATACTTTGTAAGTGATTATCATTTTCTTTATTGCCTGTACTATTACTATTTTTGCATTTTCAGATAGCTTTAAATTTGAAAGAGTAACATTTCTGATGCAAGCAATTATGAGGAAATCTAAGTTGCAACTTTTGATATAGTAGGAAAAAGAATACCCAACTTACAATCTAGAACACCTTAACTCTAACGAGAGTTCGGTTTTGAGGAGGACCACTGCTGGGCATGCCTTATCTACTGTTACCAATTAGATTTAGGCGGTAATTTTGTCTACAGAATGTGCAACACTTAGCAACAGTATTAATGACATGTGGAATCTTCTTTCTTTTTCAACACTGCTTTTTCTTTCTGTGAATTTTGGCTGATTTGTGGAAATCCTATGGCTCGATTCATGCCCTCACATCTTTAGAGCTAGTCAAAATCCTTGCTCTCTTGTTTGCTATAGGACATTAGATATTCATTCTGTAGCACATTCATGAGGACGAGCATATAGTAAAGCAGAGTGGGTAGTTGGTGCTTGTAATGATATGATACTTGAGTTGATTCTAGACCCACAAGTTCCTTTACCCCCTTGTTTGTCTCAGGGTGGTGATATAAAAGCAAATGAGATTACAAGTGAAGAGGCTGATTGTGAAACAATGGCGGCTGACAGATCAAGTTTAGGCTCCATAGAGATTAGTGCTCAAATGATTGACCAGTTGCCTCGAATGGAATCAATTGGTAAGTTCATTTTTTCTTTATCAATTATAGCCTGCAGATTACCAAATTAAGGATTGCTGAAAAAAGAAATTGAGAGATTTGTGAAGGGGAGTTCGTTATTAATTACTATTACTACAGGATGGAGTGGCAAAACATTTGAATGATATTATATAAACATACCCTGATTAATTATCGACACTTTAATCATATTTTAGGGGACATAGGTTTGATTAATTATCAAAACTTTTATGAATGATCAACATTCTCTCTATGCAGCATCAGAAGAAATTTCAGCAGCTTCTTGTGATGACAATCCCGATAGATTGGCATTACCTCAGCTTTATAACAAGGTAAATCTTCTGCTATTTCATTTGGAATTCTCCTTGTAAGGTTCAATGGATGGGAATTTGTATCATGTGTCAGATAGGAAACACTTAGGATGAAAATTGGACAGACAACACACACATACAAGGACCGGGTAGTGGATGAGCCAAAGGCATGTGAGGATTTAACAAGATGTTTTTTTCTGATTATCCTGGCAGATGTGCACGGTGTTGGAGCAAAACGTTCATGAATCAATTCAGATATCCTTGACCAACCAACCTGCAAGTCTCAAGTTGAGACAGGATCTTCAGCCATTAGAGACGATTTATGAACAGATAAATCAATTTCTCTCTCCTTCACAACAGAAATCTTCTACTTCAGAACAGGCTACTCTTGGTTCAAGCGAACATGTCCAAGCTGAATCACAGAGCAGTCAGGCAGATTTCCATTCACCATCTGACCAGCTGAAGGAGAATGACGACACCACTGCTGCTACCGAAGTTGTTGAGATGAAAGATGCAACAACAGAGCCAAAATTGCAAGGAACCATTGCATTATCAAACGAAGAACTAGTTAAAGAAACAAGTAAATCTCCTAGTGATTCTCCACCTTCTGCATGCCCAGTTACTCCTCCAAAAGAACCAACTTGTTCACCAGGGACAACTGAAAAGGATGTGGGAATGGTCAATATGAATAATGAAAATGACACCCAACACTGATGCTGTACCAAATGAAACCACAGAGAAATCGGACTCGGGGATGATCGTTTTAGATTGATACAACAAATGGAATACCTGTAACCTTTTCATGTTCCTTTTAGCTGCAACAAACTAGTTTTACAGGCTTTAGCAAAAGAACAAGTACGAGTTAAACTGTAGCTCTTTTAAGTACTTTTAAACCATGCAGTTCTTTTTGCAAAAACCACCGAATAGTTCTTTATATTTACCAAATCTTGGCTTGCTTGAGATTTTGTGCACTTCAGTGGCTAACCATGCAGCTCATTACAAACCGCTACATTTCAGCTGCCTGCTAGAAGCGAGATTGTTAATTTAATATCATTTTCTTAATGCATAACACTTCTTTGCTACAGCTTCAACTCACTCAAAGGTGATGCAAGGTATTGCTGTTTCATTCTTCTTAGGGATTAGGGATTTGAAGCAGCTGTTACTAATAATTGGGTTTCTTTCCCGCCTAAAGCCGGTAGAAACTCTAGTTACAATCGGACTTCTCACAGCAAGTCTAGTTCCAATCTTGAATGGAGATCAACTTTTCTACTAAAGAAGTGATGCGAAACAATGAATAAAAAGAATTAAAGGAGGAAATAAAGAAGTTTTAGAGAAAAAGGTTAAGAATTAAAAGCAAGGAAATGCTTGCGACGTTACAATTTTTTTATTTAATTCATCAAAACTTATCTAATATTTAAAAAAGTAGGATATAAATACTAAAACCCTAACTAGTATAAACAATTGGGTTTATGGTCCACTAAATAAAATATCCAACAATAATTAAATTAAACTTAACAAATAAAGCTTAATAAACCTCAACTAAAAATTCATATAAATTAAACTAAAATATAAGTTAAAGCTCAATTTTTCAATAATTTAGACTACCCTTCATCGTCTATGATCATATGAATGCGTAAACAATATCTCAAGTACAGTGTTTCCACCAAGAAGTCAATGCTAACCTTCTTTCAAATAGGCTGGGAAGAAGAATTGCAGACGGTCTTCTTTGACAAAAACAGTACTAAAAAAGAATTGAGAATTAACTTTTATGAGATGAAAGGGCTTCGCTGAATATTGATATCGTTATTGCTTGATTTCCTGCAAATATTCTTTGGAATAGGACTCAACAAGATAAGGGTGAGGCCTCATTACATTATAGAAAGGTTTATAATCTAGCCTAGTCGAGTGCCTTACGAGGAAGGCAAAAGCTTATCAAATGCCAACATCTTTTCTACTTTGCTATTTTAGTGTAATCAAACAAGCAACAATTCTTCAAGGTTCTGTTTTTTGCTTAAAGAATGATGTGCCAACCTTAGAGATTCCTACACCTATACATATAATCTCACTACTTATTAAGTACTCATTGTGCTATAGATTGTTTTTTTTTTTTTGTCAAAATAACACTATCAAAAAATAGGCAAATACAAACGGAAACACCAATGAAAAAAATTTATCAGTATATTACGATGACCTTTACCGACATAATTTTTTATTCTTGTATCCATCGATAAACACCAACAAAAAAAAGTCATCGGTATATACCGAAAGAATGACGGAGGGTATTATAGTGGGATTCAAAAAGGTAAATTGTACGGCGACGTAACATTTTTACCAATAAAATGATCAACAGAGTTACTGTCAGAATAATTCCCTCAGTAACGCTATCGGTTATGTTTAATTTATGACCTGAAAATCAACTGTTCTCTCCCCCTCCCCCATTTCTTCTTCTTTCTTATGTACTTTTTTATACAACAAACAGTCACCCCTCCCACTAATCTCAACACAATTGAACCTCTCATAACAAATCCGACCATCACAACACTCAGTTTGTCAGCATTCATGTTTTGATTAAAATTTTATTAAGAATTCTTCACTTTAAGTAAGCAAATCTACCATTTTTTTATTTGAACTTCATTTTAAAATGTTGATTTTTTGCATATTTTTTGTAGTATATGTATTTTGTTTGGGTGTTTACTTGTTTTATAGTTTTTTCTCATACAAATTTATTGTATGGATTTATGATTTGTACATGTTACGGTTTATTTTAGATTTTATAAAATTGTATTTGTTTGTAAATTGATGAAACTTATGTCGAATTTTTTATTTAAGTGTTTTGTGATAAAATAATAATGGTTTATTTAATGGGTCTGTTTTATATTTTTTTTTTAATTTTATTGCCAAGTTGAAATTTTGGGTAAATATGTAGAAATTTGAATTTATGTAGATAATTGATAATAAATTAAGAGTACTTTTAAAATAGATTGGATAAGTTTGAGATAAATCAATACTTTTGCAAAATATTTAGTTAACATAGTTAATTAATACATGTTGTCATCATTATTTTATATAAGTTTGATATAAATAATGGATTATCGTTCATGGATGTATAAAGATTCACCTAAAAAGGTTGCGGGGGATGGATTATTGTAATGGGATTTATGGTTTTATTAATTATACATTATCTAATCCGAGAAATATTAGTGGAGGGGGTATTAGATGTTCATGCAAGAAGTGTAAAAATAAAAAGTTTCTCAATCGAGATGTTGTAACTATGCATCTTCTATAAGAAAAGGTTCATGGAGAAATATTTGTGTTGGTATGTACACGGAGAACCATATGTTCCTCTTGATACGATGGTAGAAAAGATGGTTGGGTCAACTTCTAATTCTAGCAACGTGTATAAAGCTGTAGATGGCAATAGTAATCCTTATAGGAATATGATTATGTATACGATGGAAATAAATTAAAGTGATGTCGATCGATGTCTAATCATAGATGAAGAACCTATTGTAGACACAACCAGGTTTTTTTATCTTCTGAAAGTTTCCTGACAAATCATTATGGGATCGTTGCACAAATCACAGTAAATTATCGGTTGTTGCACAAGTGTTCAACATCAAGTTAGATCATGGGTTGAGTGAGGCTGGATATTATAAAATTATCGAATGGGCGAGAAGCATTTTACCTGAAGGGAACAGGCTAAAAGAAAACTTTTATGTTGTCAAGTCCATGATGAAACCCCTCGGTCTAGGATACCATAAAATTAACATGTGTCCAAGCTTCTATATATTTTACTACCTTGAAAATACAAAGTTGATTAAGTGCAGAACATGTGGCATTCTCGTTATAACTGGCAGGGAAAAGACTTTTGTCACGCATAAAAAACTTAGATACTTCTCAATCACACCTAGATTATAGAGGTTATTTACATCACCAAAGACTGCTGCGCATATGACATTGCATCAATCACATGATGTGGTGGATGGAGTAATGGTGCACCCTTCCAATGGTGAAGCCTGGAAACACTTTAATAGTGTGCATCCTCAGTTTTCAATAGAGATAAGAAACATGCATCTTGAGTTATGTACAGACAGATTCAATCTATTCGGGTCATTTATTTCTTATTATTCTTGTTAGCCAATGATACTCACAGTTTACAACTTTCCATTAGGATGTGTATAAGGCCAAAGTTCATGTTTTTATCTATGGTCATACCCAATACTAATAGTCCAAGTCGAAATATGGATATTTGTCTTTGACCGTTGATTGATGGGTTGAGGCAGTTGTGGTCATCAGGAGCTTTGACTTATGATGTATCGAAGAAATAAAATTTCCTGATGAAGGCAGCTTTGATGTGAACTATCAATGATTTTCTAGCTTATGGAATGGTTTATGGTTGGAGCGCACATGGAAAACTAACATATCCATACTGTATGAAAAATAACAAGGCATTCACTCTAACAAATAACAATAAAGCATTTTCTTTTACTGTCACTGACAGTTCTTACCAATGAATCATAAGTTCTGAAAGAACAAAAAGAACTTCTTTGTTGGAAAAGTTGAAAGGGATGTTTCACCACTGTTTCTTTAAGGTGAAGAATTGTATAATATGGTGTCAAAATATGGTGACATTGTGTTTAGTTTTCAATCCAGTAAGCAAAAGTTTCCTGATTTTGGTTTGACCCACAATTGAGTAAAACAAAATATTTTCTGAGAGCTTTTTTATTGAAAGACCAATCTCCTCCATCATAACCTTGATGTCATGCACATAGAAAAGAATATGTTTGAGAATACTTTCAACACGATTACGACGTGGGAAGAAAAAAGGACAACATCAAGACTAGAATAGCTATAACTTTGTTTTTTTTCGTAAAAATATGGAGTTGGTTTATATTGGGTCACGAGTCACAAAATTCAAAGTCAGTTTCATCTTAGACAAGAATGCACAGTTATTTGTCTACCAATGGCTTAAAAGTCTATATTTTCATGATGGATATGCCTTGAACATATCAAGGTTGGTGAATTTAGAAATTGCAAATTGTATGGAATAAATAGTCATGACTACCACGTGTTTATGCAAACACTCATTCCATTAGCTTATCGGGATTTATTGTCAAAAGGAATATAAGATGCACTCACGGAGATCAATCACTTCTTTAGAGACATATACTCCAACAAATTGCAAACACAACAAATGAAGAAGCTTAAAATGAATATCATCCGGACAATATACAAACTTGAGATGATATTCCCTTCATTATTTTTCGACTCGATTAAGCATCTATCCATATACTTGCCATTTGAGGCAAAGTTGGAGGCTTATTACAATATAAATAGATGTATTCATTCAAAAAGTTAAGATTTATATATGCATCATAATTAAAACTTTATTGTTTTTCTTTGTATATTTTAAAACATCAATTTAATTTCGTACAAGTACTTCTTCAACTTAAGAGAATAATTTGTAATAATCAAGAATAATTATCTGCTTTGGAGTCCTGCAATCATCATATAATTTAGGCAAGGACCAAGGCTTTAGGACTGAGGAATGAAAGAACGGTTGTTTGCAATTTGCTATGGACGCAAGGAACAAGAAGACGCCTCCACTGCCTAATGGTTTCAGTGGCAATGCTTATGTACTCATTTCATTAGCTTTCACAGCTGGAGAATTAGAGGAAGGAAGCCACGAGGCCATAATAGAGAAGATCAACAAGCTAAGAACTCTGTCAACAGTGACTATGTGAACGCATATATGGAAGCACTAGATGGGCCACAAGGCACTATCCCTCCTCTGAAGGAGCTCACTATAGTTTCTGATTGGACAAGGATTCCACAAGGTGGGTTTTCTACATGGAGATGCAGCCTATGCACCTCCATTGGTTACTCCAATCCCTCAGGTTGCATACTTGATGCAGAATCCTATTGACCCTGCAGGAATTGATGTGAGGATTGGCCTGCTTCCACAGTCCCTGGATGCCTTCCCTCGTTATTTTCTCATGAATGTGCATTGAGCCTCGTGCATTGGCCTTTCTATCTTTACTTGTTAAATTCTCTTTATGTTTGAAGTGGGGGGTGAAATTTAGGAGGCATCTGAAAAGATTACAAGGAAATACTGATTATTATGGTAATGATATGCCACAATGACGTGTTCTAGAGATAGTGTATTTTCTTTCAAAATACATGCTACTCTTGTGGAATTTTTGTCTGGTGAGAGACGGTCAGGAACACATTTCTGGTCAATAGCAAGTGGAGACACTTTTCTTGGTAGAAATGATAGCTCTTTTCTTTAGTGTGGGGCCTTGTGACAATCTCAATATCACCAATAATGCCAAACACACTTGTTCTTCTGGGCCCGTGAACAGTGAATTTTCCCAGTTCAAAACCAAGTTCTTGGGAATGTTTTGAGATTGCAATGCTCTGCTGAATCGACTAGGTAAAAACAAATTACTCTGCCGAATTTGAGAAGGACAAAACAACTGCAATTAACATACAGTTCTCTAAAGAAAATTAGAAGTGGAATACATAGATATATTGAGTATCAATTACACTAGTAATAACTCATCTGCAAGAAAGCACAAAGCTTCTGCAGATCATCCTCTTTAGAGACCTTCGCAGCTTAAATCTGCTTTATATGCAATTCCTTAGAGAATAACCACCACATCCAAAGTCTCCTTCTGGTAACTTCACCTGTCTTGTTCCTGCATCATCAACTCCATGTTATCAAATGCCTAGGATTAAAGCTGATGAAGTGATATGGAACACCAAAAATGCTGAAAAGGGAGGTAAATCGAGAATGATTCATTGACTAGGGCAGACCGTGTTTTCATCAAGTAATATCATAAAAGATAACTCCAGGTTAAAGGACATGACATGCAATTTAAGGACTTTGGAGGGCCCTCCATGTTTCAAGGCTAGAAAAATCTTCTATTGAAAAACAATACTCAGCAAGATATATCCGAAACACGCAGAGAGACAGATACTCACCCAGACTATTCTCCT
Source organism: Populus simonii (assembly GCA_007827005.2). NCBI lineage: Eukaryota > Viridiplantae > Streptophyta > Magnoliopsida > Malpighiales > Salicaceae > Populus > Populus simonii. The sequence goes on from CM017481.2 coordinate 1,604,120, forward strand.
AACCAAGAATGGTTGGCTGCATAGAACATGAAAAACATAATAAGCAAAGAGATTCAAAGTTGAAGTGATAAGAAACTCATTCAAAACAAAAACAAGAACTGGCATCAACTTGTATTTTGCAGGGTCCTATTAGGAACACTATCTTTAAACCATGTTACAGTTGAAACATATATTTGATAGTCAGGAGAAATCGTTAAAAAGTTGATAAATCCTACCGCATTTTTTGGGGTATAGCTGGTTGACTGAGAGCCAAATGATAATTGAGGGAAAAGAAACTTTGTTTGCCTAGAGGAGATTCTCTTATTCAATGGTAAAGGCTCAGAACCTCATGCAAATTTTATAGCTAAAATACAAAAAGGAAAAACAAAGACATCTCGACAGGAATGCACAGAGACATGGAGGACTTGCCTGATTGATCATTACGCTCACCAAATCTTCCAAGGAGCCAAAATTATTCGAAACAGAACTGTCCTGTGGCTTCTCTTGGCCTAGCAAATACCCATCTTTTGACCTCACTAATGTTTCCATGGCTGAACATTCAACCTCATTATGCTTCATCAACGAGGTATCAACAAAATTTGACGGTCCAGTTGAAATGAAGCTTGTGGTTCTCTGAAAAAACAGGTTATTTGGATCCAAATTGAACCCATTCGGACTCCCATTACCATTAATAGGAATTGCTGAGTTTACTGAGTTAGATAGGCCATTTGAGTGGTAAGGATCATCCTGCCTATGGTCATCCCACCCTAGAGAGCCATTATTAATTAGCTGTCCAGCATTACTGCTCACTGTAGCCACTCCCACTCGGCATGGTAGATCTGCTTTGGAGTCCTGTAAATGTATGGGAAGAGTAGAGACAGAAGAAACATCACAAGGATTATTCCTGCTTTGCAAGGCCATTGTTGACATGCGGTCTCTGATGGCACTAGGATGCAGAGTAGATTGCTTAAAATAGTCATTCAACGTAAAAGAATCTGACTGGGCCCCATTTGACTGAACAGCGTTGGACCAGTTGTCATTACGTCTACCATGATCTGGAAAATGGGAAGAATATCCTGGATTTAAAGACCCTGCTGAAAGAGAAGATTGCTTTCCAGATTTTTGGCCATCTTGGAGCCCTTGACCATGTCCTTCCAACATCAGGTGTTCGTTTGAAACACCAACAAAAGGGCTGTTTGAGCTTCCAGCAATTATTTTCATATCTGTGGAACCACTGGAAACAGGGAAACTGACTGTGTCATCAAGATGAGTAGGAAGTTCTGGAATGTAGTTCACACCCTTGTTGGATTGTATTTGATCAAGTTCTAATTGCATTGGCATCCCTTGCAGTATGTTCCCATTATTTCCTGGGTGTCGAACTGGTTGGTAGTGACTTGGACCATTAGCCGTGTGGGGTGCAGTCTGTACATGACCTAATTGAATCACTCCAGGAGAAGGAAGACCGTGAATGCCCAGAACAGCAGGAGAATTCAACCTATCAAGCATTCCACAAGATGGGAGAGATCTGAAGGGTGTGCTGTGAAACTGCACAGATCCAGCCAAGCTGTGCAATCCCAGTCCACTCATAGAATTCATTTGCAGGTATGATGCATCTGAACTGCCCAGAGCTGCCACCATATTAGCTTGCTGGTTTGCCACGGTGCTGATCCTTTTAAGGTAATGCCTATATTTCTACAATCACAATGGTGTAGTTAGATTCCTGGATGAAAATAATTAGTTAATTTTCAATTATACCAGGAGAGGTTAAGAATATATGCCTGGAGATGGCTTGCCACATTTTCTCTAGTAAGCTTTTCAACATTCATCAAATCAAGAATCTTCTTTGGAACAGCCTCTGCATTGAAACAAAATGAATGAAATTAAAACAAAACACCATAACAAAAGCGTGGTTTCACCCATGAATGAATTTGTTATGGCTGTAAAGGATCTAAGAATTAATTATTAACCAGTGAAATTGCTATTGCTCAAATCAATTGGTGGAGAAAAAAGTTCTAATACTTGAGAAATGTCATAAACCACATATCGACTCCAGTATTAATTAGGAAAAATAGTAAACATGCACATGCACATGCACATGCACAAGCACAAATTGAATAAATAAAACCCACATGCACAAACACAGATTGAATAAATAAAACCAGTGTCATATACCCTGAGAAAAACATTCCAAACACTTCTAGTATACTGAAGAGCTAAATAACATACTGTCAACGCCCAATTGATTAACAGCTGCAACAAACTTGCGATGCAGCTCCACTGACCATACAACCCGGGGCTTCTTTTGGGTTGTTGGATCCTCATTTTCATGCTCATGCTCGTCCTCGTCCTCATCATGATCCTCATCCTCGTCTCCATTCTGGTCTTTTCTTTTTTTATTAAGCTTCTGGTCAGGTACTGCTTCACTACTTCCTTGATTAGGCTTGTCTCGGTTATCCGAGCTGTTTCTGTCTTTGTTATCACTTTTCTTTCTCCTAATCACATGTTGCCAGATGGTCTTTAGCTCCTCAATTCGAACAGGCTTGAGCAAATAATAACAAGCTCCATGAGTGATCCCCTTCATCACAAGCTTTGGATCACCGTTTGCTGACAACACTGCAGATCAACATCAATAAATTATAATGAATCCCAATTGGACAACCACATGTGGCAAAAATGTTGCAATAATATGCAATGAGCACAAAACAGCTCAGTAAGCAAATTTATTAAACTGAACAGAAGAAGGTCCTAATATTCAGCTTTGGAATCAACTTACGAAATGAGTTTTAATCAGACTAATACACAACAACTCTAAAATTGTCAAAGAAGTGGTAAAGCTGGAAATGGCATGAAACTGATCATTTTCAAATGCTTTTAGGAAGTCTGCGGATCCATATAGAAAATCTACAGCATGTTTTCCTTTAGAGTCTTCAAAACTGAAACACAGAGGGCAAAAGACCATGTGCAGTGTTTTTGGCTTACTGATGACAGGTAGGTCCATCTCAAGCCCCACGAGCTCCAGTAATTTAAAACCATCCATGTCTGGCATATGGACATCACTGATAACCAGGTCAAACTTGTTCTTGTTTTCTCTCAACATCCTCAATGCCGTGATTGCCTGACTCGTCGTAGTAACTGCACAATCCAAAACCCATTTATTGAGCAAGTCCAGCATGAGAAAAATTCCACAAGTATGCCAGAAAAAGGGACAAGTTGTACCATAGAAAATCAATCATTAATCTAGTAAAAAGATTCAGAATCAACCAAAACTCAGAAAATCAATAATAAATTTAGATTTATTTAGAAAAGATTCAGAAGTATGTCATGCCAATAAATCATAAGATTTAACTTAAACACAGAACAAATTTATATAAATCTACTCCAAAGAGCTAATAACCCAACAGTCCATGTGCAATCAATTTAGAAGATCCAACAGTTCCAGTCATTAAAAAACACCAGTAGCTAAAAACATAGAATGACATAAGAGACAGTAAAGATTCAAATGAGTAAACAATAACCTTTATAATCTTGTCAAAGTAGATGCACATCTAGGTGCCTATCTCCCAAAAGTATCGAACTGAGACAAAGCGAGTAAAGAACATAGATTTCTACTTTCCGCAAGAAGCCAAAAGCAAGACAAGAGACTTAATTTAACTCAAAAAGATTTCATATTTACAAAAACTAACTACATAAAACAGCTAAATGAACAGAGAGAATCAAAACCAAAAACAAAGATTATCAAGCCAGTGGCTTGTAAATATTCATAATTTACACAACTAACTACATAAATCTGCCAAACAACTATAACATCAAAACCTTAACAAAAAAAAACATGAAAACCAAAACCCATGTCCAAAAACACATGAACAAGTCAATGAAACGATAAAAAAGAAAGACAAACCATTGTACTGGCATCTTCGGAGTAGAGTCTCTAACAGTAAAAGACAAGTTGGGTCATCATCAACAGCCAAAACTCTCATACCAATAGGAAACTGATCTATATTGCTATCTCCAATCCCCTGTTCTACAGTCATTTTTTCCTCTTCAAAACAATTTGACGAAGCAAAATATGAAAGAAAGAGACTAATTTACAGAGTGGGGTACTACAATTTGCTTCAAAGTTTGGAGCTTTAACTGGATTTTGTTTCAAAGTTTGGAGCTTTTAACAAAAACCTAGAAACCATAATAATTGCAGAGCTTGAAAATTTGTCAGTTGAGAGAGAAAGTGACAACAAGAAAAGATCTTGATTGGTAAACTTGGAATATAGTATTTTAGAGAGAGAAAGAGCTTTCAAAAAGAACAAACAGAACACTCTCTCTCTCCTCTCTCTCTTACACACATTAACCGGTTATGGTGCATTTGGTCCCTCTACTATGAATGTTTTATCACTTTGATCCCTATTTAATGTTTTATTCTAATATCGAACCTTGATTTTAAAAAAAAAAAATCGATAGCAATGCTAATTTTATGGAAAGTATTTAAACAATAACTCTCTGAAAAAGATTTAATCATTAGATTTATGGGTTTATTACTGGGATTTTCTCAATCAATATATGAGTTTTTTCCAAAAATGAATTTGGTAAAACTATTAGATAAAATTAGTAGTTTTTTAATTATGAAGTAAATGTAAGGGATGAACACAAATATATAAAGAAATGAGATTTTATCAAAAGATTTGCATAAAATCCCTTCTTAAAATCTTTCAACCATTAGACTTTTAAGATCTATTGTAGAATTCAATTATTTAATGCATGAAATTTATTGAAAAGAGATTGAAAAGAATATTAAATAAAATTACCATTATTTTATTTTATTTTATTTTTTGTGAAGAAAATAAAAGGATGATAATAAAAGAATATTAAAGAAAATTTATGAAAGGACCATGGTAATACAGAAATAGAAATTAAGGATAGAATTGAAATGAAATACAGAAAGAGGATGGAAGTAAATTAAATTAAAGTTGAGGAACCAAATGCACAAATTAAGCCTCCAAATAACTGTGATGAAGAATATGAAATCTAAGGCTAGATTTGGACGGTGGTGGAAGTTGTGGAAGGCGAATGGGAAGGTTGAAAGATGAAAGCTTTTATAATTGTCAATGTTTTTTTTACCATTTATGGTTGCGCGTGCTTTCCACGCGCATCCATTTCGATTGTTATGGATATTTTCCATTTGGGTACGCTCTTAGAATACTTTTCATTCTTATTATCATGGAAAAAATACAATATTTAGTTGCACTTTCTACTTTTGATAAGATAATATCAGAAACAATGCTATTTTTACAAAATTTAGTTAAAGGATAGGTTTTTCCCAAAAAAATTGAAATATAAAGGGTTAAATCTAGGGGAATCAATCAATTTAATAAGTAACTTTTGGTAAAATTATCATTATTTTATTGCAGTTCCTATTAAATTAAAAAATATATAGGTTTAAATAAAAAAAAGTCTCTGAATTGTAATTGATGACAAGAACAGTTAATTGGTTTTCAATTTTTTTATTTCAGTATTTTAAAAGCAATTTAATATTTTTAAATAGAGAATCTCTTGTTTTTATTTGATGTGTCTATTTTGAAATTATGATTAAAACTTTAATTTTTTTATCCCCATTGATTGTTAATGGTATAAACTTGCTAATGGGATCTCAAAATTTGATTTTAAGCCCATGGAAATTGAGAATTTTAAACCTTAATTCATTTTAGGCATAGCTAGAATGACAATGAGTTGCTTATTTTTTTTTTAGTATTGAGTTCTTGTGTAATCTTGAGATTTTAATCTGTTAATTATCTTAATATGATTAATTAAATTTAAGAAAAATCCATTTAATAGTTAAGAAAATTTGTTTCCTTTTTTGGACTTCTAATTTAATTTTTTGAATCAAATTCTAAAAATATTATTGCTTTGGATGTATCACATTGGCATAGAATTGTGTTGTTAAAATTATTTGAAAATGTAACTTAATTTTGATCTTCATACAAATTTGTCAAAAAAAATATTTTAATATGATTAATGTATTTTTTTATTTTATTAACGTGAATATCTTGACCAATTTATATATACCTCAACTAATTTTATAGATTCTAAAATTAATAAATATAATTAATATATTTTAATAGAGTGGAATAATAATTTTAATATTAACCAAAATGTTAAGAAAAATTATAAGATTTGATAAGGAAAAGACAAGCATACGAAATGACATGGTGAATGGTTTTACCATTTTAGACATGCTTGAAAGTAGGGACCACATGGAAAATGCTTTGCAGTAAACAACGGATAGGAACTGCAAGAATTTTAGCCCGCGTGAAAGTAGGTGCAGACAGCTGTTTAAAATCCGCCCGAAAAGATGGGTTTATTTGTGACCTAAGATTTAGATCAGATCAGATTACAATAAAAATTAAAATTAAAATTAATTTAGTGTGACTATATGAAAAACCTAAGTTAATTTTTAAAATAATATCAATTTTACTTTTTTATAAAATAAAAAAATTAAATTATTTCATATCAACTCACCTTACTTGTAATCTAGAATTCACTGTTATCAATCCTAAAATATATAGTTTAACTGGTCAGATTCTAGAATTATTCTCTAAAGATCACCGGTTCGATTCTTACAAATTTCAGTCTCTATTAAGGTATTATATGATTTTTAATTTCAAAACTTATAAAATTAATTAATGTACATGTAAATTAGCTCGAGTATTTGTATTAATAAAAAAATAATTACTGTTGTTAAATTTAAAAATTATGTAAACACCGTGTCATCTTCTATCTCCATGTCTTTCAAACTCTTTTTAACGAGAAACCTTGACCCAATCCATTATCCAAATCCAATTCTGGATTTCATCCAAAAGCATAATGTTCGATCAATTAGATTCCTGAAGTTTTAAATTTTTCTTAATCAAATCCTTTCACCCTTGCTTGCTCACATTTTTCATCGAATGTGCAAATATTATAGTCCAGTACGCATGGAAAGGGAAAATGCCAGTGTTCGTGAGAGAGATAAGGGTGGTGATGTATTAGGATGAATTGTTTATGTGTGTTTAAAAATATTTTTTTAAAAAAATTATTTTTTTAATTAATATTTTTATGTTTTCAAAATATATTTACTGTTAAAAATAATTTTTAAAAAATAAAAAATTATTATTTTAATATATTTTTGAGTAAAAAATATTTTTATGAAAAAAAAAATATTTTAAAAAAATAAAAATATTTTTTAGTAATGATATACTTCATTCACAAGACTCGAACTCAAAACTTTGTTTAAAACAAACAAGCGTTGAACCACTTTAATCAACCTTAGTTTTATTTTGTTCTTTAAAATTGATTTATTTTGTGATTGGTCTTGATAATTTACTTTACATTTATGCATATAAGGAACTTGAGATGTCAAGAAAATATTTAGTCACTTGGTTAATTTTTAGTTTAGCAAAACAAAATTCTAATTTCAAGATCAAATTTAAAGGTTAAAGAAATGTTGAATCTTTTTTTTGCCAACATCACGAGTTGATTTGCATGGTTGGGGAGAGTTCATGTCTCCTTTTTAATTGGGCTCTTCAATGTTTTTTTTTAATTTTATCTTTTTAATTTGGCTTTATTTGAAACTAACGTTGTAGTTTGTTTTGGTTATTTTAATACGTAAATCTTTTAAAATAAAATATAGTTTGGTTGATTTAAAATAATTAAGTGTTCAGTGATAAAAACTAAAACTAAAACAAATATGAGAATCAAGCTAAAACAAAAATGAAATATATAAAAATAATATTTTTTAATATTTAAAATTTATTTTTAACATTTACCTTATATAAAAAAATTAATTATTTACCCAACAGTATTTCTGTCGTGTTCCCCAAAGCTAATTTTATCACTTTGGGCTTTCATAGTTTGGTTGAAAGTACCTTTTAATCAATTTTTTTAAGCACAAAGGTAATGAGAACAAATCTCATCACAACTTTTTCCATCATCCCTTTTTATTGCTCAATAATGACTCAACATGAAGAAAAAGGAGGCTACAATGGCTAGGATAGTGTTCGTGTTCCAGTAGCCAAATAATCTTGGATTTGATCATTCCAAGATTCTCTTGGATTCGATCATTCCGAGAGGATTTGATCATTACAAAGTTACATTGCATCAATAAAGAAAAAAATAAACAATTTAAAAGGTAGGGAGAGAGGATATTAATTTTAATTGAAATAAAAAGACTAATGTAAACTAAAGAATGCAATCAAGAGATGGAGGGTATTAAATAAAAATTTTCTAAAAATTAAAAAAAAAAAGAGAGAGAGAGGCCAGATATGGTCAACTGGCTAACTACTAATGCCTAACTTCGATAAACTTACTTATAACTTTAAAATTATAACAAAAAATTGGTTAAAATCATAAAAACAACATGAAATCACAAAACTTTTCAAGCCCCAATCAATTTTTTCTAGCAAGTTGAAAGTTAAAACAACCACCATCAAACTTCTCTTATGAAATGATACTCTTTGATACAAAGTTTAGCTATTTTGGTTATTAAAATTATGACAACCAACAATTTTCTCTTTTCCACTGTTTTCGATGATTTTCTTTTTTTTTTCAAACTCAATGAATAAAAAACAAACAAATTAAACTTTTGGATTAAAACAAAAATTATGATCGACCATTTATTTTCTTTGTTTTTTATTAATTTGATCTTTTTACCACAATTTCAAATTTATTCTCATCTAATTAGATCATAAAAGGATTCAAATGAAAAAATAAAAAAAGTTCGAAGACAAAAATAGAAAGAGAGAAAAGGACAAAAAATGGGGAAAAAAAAATATAGAAAGGAGGGGGAACCCAAATCTTTCTTAATAATATTTAGAACCCGTTTGTTTTTTTTAAAATGTTTTTAAAAAAATTTTAAAAAATATTTTTTTTCTTTGCTTCAAATTAATTTTTTTAGTGTTTTTAGTGTGTTGATGTCAAATATAAATTTTAAAAATATATATTATTTAAATACATTTCTAAATAAAAAATATTTTAAAAATTAATCGCTACCGCAATACTAAATAGAAAATGAACATTTTTTCTTTAGAATTTAAATTATTGTATTTCTTATGAATATTCATTTTTATTGCTATACAATTAAATAAAAAAATATAAAGTTACATAAGTTACTATGTCAAATATATATATATATAGTTTTTTACAATAAAAATCAACTTTTCACTTTAAATTTGAATTGGCGTTAACCACTATTTTTATGATTTATCAATTCATATATATTTATCAATTTATTTTATAGAATGCAAGCATAATCTTTTCATTTGTCAATTAAAAATTTTCTTGATATTGAAAAAGATATCCACAATGTTGGAGACTTCTTATCTTATGTTGCTGATTAGCTTTAGATCTAAATCTTCATTGCCCCTGGCTAGTAATAGCCTAAACTAATTAAGAATACAACATCTGCATGTTTTCCTTTTTCAAGATTGTAACTTGGCTGCAATCTTTAGCCCATAAGTGATCGTCTTCATCACAAGCATTCGATCACTGTTTGCTGACAACCCTGCAATTAGAATGAGCACCAACTGGACAACTACAAGTGGTAAAAATGTTACAATAATATGCAATGAGCACAAAACAGCACTGTGAGCAAACTTGTTGAACTGAACAGAAGAAGGTCCTAATATTCGATCTTGGAATAAACTTACAAAATGAGTTCTGATCAGACTGTAGACACCTCTAGAATTGTCAAAGATGTTGGAAATCTGGAAATGGCATGAAACTGATCATTTTCAAATGCTTTTAGGAAGTCTACGGATCCATATAGAAAATCTACAGCATGTTTTCCATTAGAGTCTTCAAAGCTGAAACACAGAGGGCAAAAGACCATGTGCAGTGTTCTTGGCTTACTGATGCAGGTAGGTCCGTCTCAAGCCCCGAGTGCTCAAGCAGTTTAAAACCAATCATTAATCTAGCAAAAAGATTCAGAATCAACCAAACTCAGAAAATCCATAATAAGTTTAGATTTGTCTAGAAAAGATCCAGAAGCATGTCATGGCAATAAATCATAAGATTTTGTAACCAAATAATCAACCTCAAACATAATACATCTCTACTCCATGATAATTGTCTGGCCTCTGTGAACAAAGAGTGAGGAAAAGGAGTGTTATTTTACTGCTACATACCAAGTAAGCTAAAAAGTAAAATGAGCCAACAAAGAAGTAGCTGTGGTGGCATTTGTGCTCATTTTTTTAATGAAAATCGGTTGAAAATAGATTTTCAACTTGAAAAACTTCTATTTATTTAATTTTTCGCCATTACTATGGTGGTCGGAGCATTACATAGCCTAGCAGATAAGCTATTTACTGTGATGTTGTAAAGTCGAAGCATGAAAAATACAAATTTATCTCAAATTCTTTAACTTAAAAGGATCAACGAGAGAAGTTATTAGTGTTCTAGCTCTTGGGACATATTGAAGATCCCAGCTATGGACGTAAGATCCCAATGAAATTATCCCAATAATCCTCTGACTCTTGCTCCAACAATATTCAAATGGGGGTGATGACCAGTTTGCCTTGCATGCTACCATGATTAACCCTCTCTTTCTCTCCACAACCAAAATATATTATAGTTTTTTGCAATATAATATATATTTCCGGAAGATTCAAGTTGGGTGCCAAATCTTGAGATCCCTTACCTTTTTGGAAAGTTACACGAGTTCCCTTTGGGATGATTTCAAGTTGAAAGGGCATTGGGGAGAAGAACAGCGTACCTTATCTGCATAAGTTGCTCAATCAATGTATACACAGTATATGCTGGGTTGTATGACTTTTTTTAAGCCTACAAGAATTTTCGGATCTTAATAATTTTTTTAACATTGTTATTAAACTCTAAATTACTTACCGCTGTTTTAATCTTTTTATTACCATATTCCTTATTTATCTTACTCAACATAATACTGTTCTTGTTTCTGTTTGTTTTAGATTATATCAAAAATAAAGAATAAATAAATCCATTAAATTTGTTTCAGAGTGTAAAAATTAAATAAATAAAAAAATAGAATCATAAAAAATCCAGGACTAGCGCCTAGCCCTCGCGCGCTCAGAAGGACAGGCTCGCGTGCTAATGTTGTCTCCCGTAAGCGGAATAATTTTAAAATAATTCCTGAAGCTTCTTCGTAAGCACGGTATAGCTGGCTGCTTTGTTTTTATTAGGAATTTGCCGGGCATAGAGGGAGGGAGAATACGCTTTGTTGGTTCGAAAGGGTTTTTTTTTTTAAATTGTAGTTGTGGTTGTTTTTTAAAATGTTTTTATGTTAAAATATATTTAAATAATATTTTTTTATTTTTAAAAAATTATTTTTAAGATCATCGCATCAAAATGATCCAAAACATATAAAAAAATTAATTTTTAATAAAAAAATTAAAATTTTTAAAAATACGGGTTAGCCTGCGTTTCCAAACAGGACAGGAAGAATTCGGTTGTTACTAATGCATCAATTACTGGAATCATTGTTGATTATATTGTTTATATTTACCAGTTGAGGTCAGAAGTTCAAAATTAGAAAAACTAAAATAAAATAAATAAATTGAGATAATAAAGTTATTGATTTTAGCCTGATTCAAAGCTCCAGTTATGAATTGGATTGATTAACTTGAATAAATCTAAAATAATATCATTTCATATTTTTTTAAAAAGAAATCAAAACAATTATATTAACCTAATTAACATCCACTCAAAGGTTTTTTTTATTAAGTTATGAGTTGATTTGTCGAGTCAATTAAATTTAACTTAACCAACTTCATAATATTTTGTTTAAAACCTAATATGGAATGAGTTTTGGTTTGATGATCATGAGTTAATCTACTAGTTAAATCAAGTTTAATAACAAAAAATAAAAGGGATCGATAATAAATCTTGTAGCTAGCTGGGCTTGATAGGCCTTCCTTGAACCCTAAAATAACTATAAGCAAAGATCCACATAAGGCTTTTATGTTCGATCTGGTTTCAAGTGGGACTCATTATAATTTTTAGAATGATGGTGTCTAACATTTAATCATTCTGTCTTAACCAAAAATATGAATTATTCGCTTGACAAAGAAGAGTTTGTTTGTTTTTGTATTTAAAAATTATTTTTAATAAAATAATTTTTTTAAAATTGATTTTTTTATATAATTTTGAATTATTTTAATATAATAATATTAAGAATTAATTTTTAAAAATAAGAAATATATTTTAAAGTAAAAAATATTATTTTAAAAGAGTTACGAATGGCGTGTGACCACAAGGTTCTAAAATCTATGTCAAATCGTGGGGAATTGACATTGTACTACAGATTGATTTGGTTTAGAACGAAGAAGATTCGCATCTTGTCTGCATGTGCTAACCTAAAGCAAGAATAGGACAGAAAAATGTTACTAATTTGAAGAGAAAAAAAATGAATGACAAATTAAAAAAAAATTTATAAAATTAAAATTTTAACTTTTTAAATTCATAACTCGAGTTATTAAATCAAAAGTATAACACGCATAAAAAAAAATAAAACAAAATCCCCAACAAATCAATAAAACTAAAACAAAAAAATAAGGGTGAAAATTAAATTAAAATAAAATATTAGAAGACAACCATATTTTCGATTAGAGAGTTAAATTTAAAAGAAAAATAACTTAAAAAAACAAACGAATGAGGATCATACTGGAAAAAAAAAATACTACATAAACTTGGATTAAAAGAGGTGGTGGCCCAGTGGTAAGAGCTTGGGACCAAGAGGTTTGCTCCCTCTGTGGTCTCAAGTTCGAGCCCTGTGGTTGCTCATATGATAGCCACTGGAGGTTTACATGGTCGTTAACTTCAGGGCCCGTTGGATTAGTCGAGGTGCACGCAAGCTGGCCCGGACACCCATGTTAAACTAAAAAAAAAAATGAGATTTAAAACCAATAAAACTTTTATAAAACGGCCAATAAAAAAATTAAAAATTAAAAGAATAAATATCAAATTAGAAAAATATAATATATCACAAATTGAAATCAAAGAAATAAATTGAAAAAAAAACACCTTCATAAAATGATCAATAAAAAAAATAAATATTAAAGTTGTAGCCCAATTTTTAGGGGGAAGAAAAGGGAAAAAAATATCCACATGCAACCAACCAGCTAACCATAGCCGATACGTGCCGCACTAGGAGAGAAAAAACACTTGCGGCGCTTCCAAAGACTATAAAAGGCAATTTTGACAATTAGAAGGCATCACACATGCTAATTGCGTTATGAGTTTAAATCTTAATTGATCATCGTAAAAAAGCCAAATTACACTGTGTGGTTTTAAAATTAACAAAAAAAAAACATGTAAGAAGACCAAAAGGCCCTTGGACTAGTGATATATTTTCTTTGATTCCAAGGGTAAAGTGTGTTCTTACTATATTAAAAAAAAAAAAAAAAACCTAAATATCCCTTTTCAACAACATTAGTTTTTATCTACTTAGAGCTTAATAAAATCATTTTATTGTTTCTAAAATCAAGAAAAGTCACATATATCCTTAATCAAATCTTAATTCTTAATTCTCGACGTGGCATCCCAAAAAATGAAAAGAAAAGGTAATTCGAGGGAAATGACAATGGTTTATTATCAACTAGACTAGGGATTTGATGGGCCCAGACCCACCTGAGATTCTCATATCGGTCTTTCTGCCAGACTTGCCTTTCAAATGTCAGCCCATACCGATTTTAGGGCCCATTCAAATACTCTTCAATCACATCGAAAGTAATTTAGCTGAAACAATGTTAATAAAAATGATAAAGTGCATAAGAGTAGAGCTAGAAATTCAAGATTAGAGGAACACAAGAACATGCTGAGACATAAAAACTATTTAAAAAAAAAGTATACAACGATAACACTTGTTGTTGGACTAGAATGTAATTTTTTTAAAAAAAAAACCAAGAATGACTATCCACGAGTCGAGTTTTACGATTATTTTTTTATTATTCAATAAAAAATAAATTAATAATATAAATATTTAAAGCATACATATTTCAATAATACAAATATATACTATGGGTTAAGTTTATTTCGGGTTTTATAATATCCATATTGAATTTTTTAAGAGATTACATTAGTTGGATGATTACGAGATATTCCTAACTATCAATTGGATGCATGGACGCTCCCACTTGACAATCATGCACATTTCTTTTGTGATCTGATACTGTTTTCCATGAATTACTTCACAAGTTTGAAAACTGGGGAAGAAAACAATAATTATAGAAATGTCAAGTGTAAAGTGCACTTTCGTATCATTATATCATTGAAAATTCTTTTTTTTTTTCTTTTTTTTAATAAGCTAGATTTAAGAAAATAGACAACGAGGCAGTGGGATATCTTTATTGCTTGAAAATGGCCGTGCTGGGTCATTTCAATATTTAACTAGTGAAGATCGTGATCTATGCATGTGGCACAGAAAATTAGAAATTTATAAGTTTTTCAAAAATAAATATTTTTGAACGAAAAACCCCCCATCATATCCCTCGTTAATTTCGAACCTTGTGATAATTTTATTGGGCTACTGCACTGATGATTAACTGTTAGATAAAATTTTAAGATATAATTTATATTATTTTTTAACACATTTCCTCAAGTGAAAGTCATTTAAGCTTGAAACTTGCATAGATCTACACTACCTTGTACTTAATTTTTATCAAATAAATGGAGATAGTGAGATTCGAACTCGTGACTTCTTGGTCATCAAGGCTCCGATATCATGTCGAAGAACCATTTCACCCAAAAGCTTAAGCTGGTAGATAAGATTCCAAGATATGATTTATATTATTCTCCAACAAAGATATGGTTAATCCAATCAAATCATCTAACAAGTTAATTCATAATCTATTCAAAACTTAGTTTAATTTTTTTAAAAAAATAAAACAGCATTTTAAAAAACAAAACTACATTGTTTTAATTAATCTTAGCTAATAGGTCCAGCCCGTAACATGAGTATTGAGCTAGACTTAATAACTGACTCTATTATTTGTTTATTTTAAAATGTGTATTTGATAATGCGATATAATATAAGTGATTATATATACCTAATAGTATACTTTTATAAAAGTGATTTTCAATTAAAAAATTAAAAAAAAAACATTAAAAGTTAAAAAAAAAAAACATTAATTTAATTTTTTCACGGACAACAAAAGCAGCGTTAAAAACAGTCTATAAAAAAAAAACCACACGATGTACCTGAAAGCTAGATTACATGTACCTAACATTAATAGAAATTTCATGTTTGATTAGGGTTTTGAAGAGTTTGGGATTAATTTTGGACAGACAGGAGATCTCGAAGAGATTTGATTCAAACTGATTTGACAAGCAAATTGTTCATAGAATAGAATCAAGAGACGGAGTGTTTCTCATGGGCGAGCCGAGGAGAGAAAGAAGACAAAAACCCCACTGAGGTGGGGCTCCGAGGAAGCTGGCTAAAATGACATATGCTTTCGATAATAATTATATAAAGTACAAAGGTAAAGATTATGCTCATCTCAAGGATTAATTTTCTTAGGGATTTGTTCATGTCAAAACCAATAATACCATTTGCATAAGATGCCACTATCGGCTTCATTTTAGCCTGCCTCTGCATATATGGCTCCACCTCAGCTTCCCAATTTCCTTGTCGGCCATTCTTCCATGCCCCACCACTCATGGCATATTATACGAGACCTACATTATATTTTCTTGTTCTTTTCCTTTTAGAATAAATCACCCTGCCCTACTAGGGTCAACCCAGCTCCTTCCTTGTTCACCTGCCCCCGTTTTTTTTTTTTTTAAAAAAAAAAAAAATTATATTTCCTTTTTTATTTTCCAATTGAATCTCTTAGTTTTTTTTTGAAAAAAATTATACTTTGATGATATATTGTTTTTAAATTAATTTTTATAATTTTTTTCGATTTATTTTTAAACCAATTAAATTGATTGGATCATATTAGAACAATTCTTACACGAGTTAATTTTAAACTCATGCTTAGCAAGAAGTTAAGTTAAGAGGTTTTAAGATTGACTTGTTAGGTCAGACTGTTTTTTCCTTTTCTATTCTTTTTATTCCATCTTCCAATTTTTTACTTGTAATTGAGTTTTTTTTTTTTTCAGTTTCATTCCTTCAACATTTAGTTAATTTTGGACTGGTCTTCTTAATTTGTTTTGGTTTGTTTTTTATGAGGTTATCGCAATTTTAATAAATATCCCAGTATTTTATTGGTGCTCAATTTTGTGAGCGTCTATTTTTATTATCATATCATTAAGTAAAAAAATAATTTAAAAAATATTTGTTAAACCCAGTAGAGTCTATGATCCGGATTGCAGGTTAAGTCACAAAGCCTTGGTTGATCAAATATGTTGTTTTCTTAGTTTTAAAAAAGTAAAAAGATATCATCTTAAAAAAGATTAAAGTCAAACCATGTTTTTTATCGATTATATAAGTTGTTTTTATCAAATTAATTGAATCATGTTAAATTAATTTTCATACAAATTAATTTTAAAATTGAGTTAAATAAAAAATTAAATTAAAAGATTTCAAGATTAACCTTCAGTAGTTTCATATGTCCTCAATATTTTTTTCACATTAAATTTTTATATTTAACCTACAATGCAGTGCCGGGTCAGTAAACTAATATAATATTTTAAAATAAACACATTGTACGGTAAGATTGGTGATCAATAAGTTAAAGGTTTAGATGGAGTGATAGATGGGTTTATTCTTTATGTTATTATATTTTGAGTTTAAATTTTTAAAAAATATATGAAAAAAATCATATTATTATATTAGTTTCGATTTAAATGGCTTTTTTTAATGCCAACAATAAGAAGTTTGCGGTATTTATAATACTAATATAATAAAATTTTAAAAGTTAAAACAAAATAATAATAATAATAATAATAATAATTGGAAGCCACTCTCTTATGATGGTAGGGTTACTCTGGTCTCTGCAATCTAAAGGGAGGTGAAAAATAATAATGAAAAAAAGACTTAGTTGAAGCATCATTTGTTATTAATGAAGATTGGATATTCTTCTTAAAGCATTTTTTTTTAAATTGTGTTTGGGTTGAAAATAATGTGTTTAATTTTAGATAATTTTTTATTTGATATAATGATTTACTGAGTGATTTTCTATAATTTAATATCTGTGTATTAATACTCAAAAATTATTATTATTTTAATTATTATATTTTTCAGACAACAAGCATTTTAAAAGAAGGATCGAAGAAATTCAGATTATTCTTGTTCTGCTGTAACAGCAATGTTTGATTAGTACGTGACATGACTTGACCCTTTTCATTTGACTAAACTTGCAATTTGATTGATCAATGTCTGCTACAAGTAAAAATATTAGCTCATTTGACTAAACTTGCAATTTGATTGATCAATGTCTGCTACAAGTAAAAATATTAGCTCAATTAGCTATCCAGGTGTTGGTCTAGTAATAAAAAACTTGAAATTAAAAAGTTTGTTTTTTCTGTGGTTTCAGGTTCAAGCCCTGTGGTTACTCATATGATGACCACTGGAGGCTTACATAGTCGTTAACTTCAGAGCTCGTGGAATTAGTCGAGGTACGCGCAAACTGGCCCGAACACTAACATTAAACAAAAAAAAATATTAGATCATTCAACTAAGAATCTAAGAATTCGTGCGTCTAATTTCAACTCCAAACTATCAAAAAAAAAAAAAACTAAACAATATGTGAACATAAGACTATAAAAACTCCTGTTATTAAACTTAATTCCACAAATTAATTTAAAATTCAATCAATCTAAAATTTAATTCAAATTAAATTTTAAATAAGCTGAATAAAAATTAACTCGAATAACCCTGCAAATTAACTCAGGATTCAATCAGCTCGTACTAAATCAAGTTTAATTAAAATAAACTAAAACAATCTTATTTTAATTTTTTAAAAATTTTAAAATAATATTATTTTAAATTATCTTATATTAACTTGGATTAACTTTCACACCAAATTATGAGTCCACCTACCCATGAAAAATGAATGTCCAAAAAAAAAACCCTCTTTAACTAGCAAGTAACAATGTAATGTACTACCCTAAGTTGGAGGACTTAAAAGTACACGAGAGGGTTCTATGATGCATAGACTAGAAGGCCAGTTTGTCTCCCGGCCCCATGATTGGGGCAAATCACTTGAACATTATAGCTTAGCTCCAAACATATTATTGTTTGTGCATAGTTAATTTCTCAGAAATTTGTGCCTTGTGCAACAGGATAGGTGGGCAAGATTGAGCATGCGGTCAGCTTGGTGTGTAGTGTAGGGATCCTCCATATACAGTAGCCTCCTGTAATGGACAGACAAATGGATATATAGATACATGGTGGAGCTCCAATGAAAGGCAAATTCTAGCTACGAGTGTGTGACAACAAGCAAAACCTACTCATCTCTTATATTTTATATCGTTCAAAATCTATGTAGGAAACACTATATCCTCCCATATATAGCACATATGTAGCAGTTAACTTCCTGTCAGAAAAGATTATATCCCTTTTTTGCAATCAACAAAGGTTTCCATATTCTACTAGCAAAGAGAGTAGGGGCTCGAGAGGGACTCTTTCCTATGGAATCACTGGTTCGGAGAGAGTCAAGCATTACAGCACCACAGGCTCCTCCACTGCAGAACTCAGAAGAGGACGAGCAAGAACTCCTAGAAGAAGTAAATGATCAAAAGGAAGAGGCTAGGCAAACTCTCCAGTCAGATCTAGAGCTAACTACAAGTGATTCAAATCAGTGGTTCAATCGAGAGCTCAACCTTATTGACAACTTCAGGAGCATGGATTCATCTGAGACTTCACCAGAAACTCCTCAGGGTCCTGACGGGGAGCAAAGGGTTTTCTCATGCAATTATTGTCAAAGAAAATTCTATAGTTCACAAGCGCTTGGAGGACACCAAAATGCCCATAAAAGAGAAAGGACTCTAGCGAAAAGAGGGCAAAGATTAATAAGGAGTCAATTAGAGGCTTCAATGGCAGCTTATGGACATCCTTACTTCCACCACCATCACCATTCAAGCATGGCTTCTCTCCCTCTCCATGGTAGATCTCTTGGAATTCAAGTACACTCAATGATCCATAAGCCTTCTCATCACCTATCATCTTCTACTGGTTTTGGAAACGTGTATGGACATGACAGCTGGTCTCGGCCCCATATTGATCAACAACCAGGTATAGGTAAATTATCAATGGAGAATTTTTGTATGAATGCAACAACACCATCGCGTGCCAGTGTCGGTAGGTTCAACTTAGAGAGGACTAGTACTGTAGGTTCTCCAGCAGACCCTGGAATTGGTAGGTGGAAAGGCAATGGTCATTTGAAGACTAATCAAGATGATCGTATTCACAAGCTTGACTTGTCCCTCAAGCTCTAAAATGTGTTTTCTTCCCCTTTCTACACTTTAATCGATCTTCAGAAACCTTCTTGGACTCGTATTTATGTGAATTTTGGCTATAGAAATGCTAAATGATTGTTGTTTTCATTCTCCTTCCTTCCTTGATTGTAATAGTTCAAGTTATGCTGCATCAATCATGTGAAAGCACGGTGTATTTTTTAATAAAAATATGAGATTAATTGAGCTACAAGACATAAAAAATTATACGAAATCTAGGTTGAGCATCTCCCTCAATCCTAACTAGTAACGTACAGTATCATTTGTGTATAAAGTTTCTAAGATGATATGGTCAATTAAGAGTAATTTATGATTACTGGTCGTGAATCATGTGGTGTTCTTAATCTAGGATTACTCACTTGTAGCGATTTCTGGTTACTTAAAATTGAAAATTTTCTAATTATATTCGAGCATGGTTTGATGAGAGTAGAAGATTAAACAAGACTATCCTTTAAATTGTCGTGGATCGTCATAATTTAGCTAATGGAGCAAGAACATCCCACGTACACACCAAATAATATCAGTACTAATGAAATCATCATATCAAATGTCATATCAAGTCCAATTCAATCTCATGTATGATCAAATGTTGTTGCTGCCTCGTAGATGATTGAATACATTAAAAACACTGTCACATGACAATAGTAATATAGTTAACGATGATATTAATATTTTGCATTGGCTAGGAGTGGAGAGCATAGACATTTACAAGTTTCTAGTGGCAGATTTTCTTTCTTTTTGATGTCTTTTCATGACAAAATTTACTGTGAGACACTATGAGCTCAACGTGAGATCATACTTTTTAAGGGGTCAATCATGTACCGAATTCGAGCTAACATCATTAATGACGTTGTCTGTGTAAACTTTGACGTTGTCTGTGTAAGCATGAGCTATCTGCTCTCGACTGTCAAGCCCGCCCCTCAACTGGGAGCCTCGATGCGAATATTTCATATTGGCTAGAAGTCGAGGGTTTGGAGCTTGTAAGCTCCAGGTATTATCTCTCTTCTTAAGATGTGCTTTTCTGTGACAATACCCGCAAGCCCGAACATGAGACGATAGCAGCCATGTGAAGGGTTTTTTCTCTACATGATCAGTTATCACGGATTCGCCTTGCCTCGAACAGAAAGTAAACACAAATATCTTCATATAGTGAAAGATTTGATATTGTTTACAGGAAATATTATCAAATTAGGCATTATAGAAAAGCAAAGGATAAATTGTATTTATGTGCATTTATTAGTGGAGGAGAAACTGTTGCCTTGTCATTTACAATTTTTGATTGAGACTTTCTCCATTATTTAAGAACCCTAAACAGACTGTATGTTTGTCCTTTACCAAGTAACGTGTAAGGTGTCTCTTTCGCAAACTGATCATTAAATCTAGGGAAGATTTGATTCTGTGTTAAAACAGTGTACAGTTAGCTTACATTGCATCACATTTAACACAGTTTTCTTCGTAGAATAGTGCATGCCCTCTTTTAAGGGCATAACAAGTTGAACCAGGCTGGTCTCCTGCAATGAAGGTTTTTTTTTCTTCTTCAAGGTTTTCTCCTAAAATAAAGTCAACTGTTTAGCAGCCATGCCCTTTTCAGTTTCAAACTTTCAATTCATTACATTAAGTTTAGATCAGCATCTCTTTAAGAAGTCAGAAACTATACTAGAATCGATTCGTGCAGAAACAGAGGTCTTGCCTATGTGGCTGACCCCCACCTTTCTTACAAGATCAGGTCTTGGAGATTCACGATGGCCTTCGATGCTTTGTCATGCTCCTTATTTGATACTCGATATGCCATGCTTATCAAGTATTAGATAAAGAGTGTTAAGAAGCATTAAAGGCCATCATGTTTCCTTGAGTTTCCTACCAAAATTAGGTGCATGCAACAAGGGATCATGGAATGGATACTCATCCTTCTTCACCAAGAAGTTGAGCAACTGGCAAGAACCTCCCCTCTAAACCCTAAAAGAACTAGCCATACCTCCTCAGACCAAAATGTCTGGCCATGAAGACGGTACATGGACTGTTCACCCAATATAGCTGGTGTTGATCTGGGCAGGTTTCATTCCTCGGAAATTACTAAGCCTTGCATTTGATTAATAAAGATTATAAAAAACCAAAACCAGACCCTGCCCTTAATTTGAGCAGAGTCATAGCACATTATTCCATTAAGAGCAAGACAGGGTTACTGTTCATATAAACCCACATCATCACCATCTCAACATTGCTTATTGTTTTCGGCATTATATCAGATTCAAATTCATTTGACCTGATTCTGCCACAGAACCGTAACATGACAACCCATGTTGGCTGTTTGTATCAACACGAAAGCATAACAGTGTGTCCTGTTAGAAAATTATCAAGAGAAGAAAAGATGGCCAGCATGACGTTATGGAAGCCTGCCAGTTAATTACTAGATATCACCGAAATAAACCTGACAAAAGGCAATATCAGTATCTTACATCATTCAACACCTAAACACACCGACTTGATAATAAAATCAAATGTTGTCACATATTGATCCAATCTAATTACACAAGCATGCAATTCTGTAATTGTTTTAATGTTTGAGCATGTTGATGTACAATAATTTACCACAATATGCCAAGTGCAACACAAACACAAATATACCTTTTGTCCCATCACAACCTGCTATGTTAGGCTTAACAAGGCCAACATCAATTGCGTTGCTAAACCAATCAAACAGTTCTTCTGAAAGCAAACCTCGACTGTGTTTCTCTTATGGGTACTTCAAAGGTTGGAGTGGGACGATTCCTTGAAAATATACTAGGAGTGGATGCCAAAAGCAACGATGCTAGTGTCGTTGGAAGAAATGGATTAGAGCACAAGATACAAAAGGAGCACAGATAGGAAGTGTGCCATTTGGGAATTGCATTGTTCAGCCAAACAATAGAAATATTGGAATAGCTGTGACTCAAGTGAAATAAGGTTATACAGAAAACAAGAGAGTCTCGTTGATTCTAACTGATTCTAACCGCAAGATGTCAAGAACAATGGTTAGCAATCTATTTATGTGATTTTAGCCAATATAGGGTGAAACATGTCACTACAAACTGTAAATCTTTTGCTCACTATGCACCTAAGATGAATAAAAATGATGCAAAGAAATCATAATTTAGATCCTAAAAAGAACTAAGACTGCAACTTAAACTGTTATCTCTAGTTCCCATACTTATCCCTCCTCTCTAAAAGTCCCATCTTTCAATGTGCACCCCCCAAGTCATCATGAAGGCATAAATGTTGCAATAATCCTCCCTAAGGAATCCTTTGATTCACTGAGTTTTATTTCCTTCATCCCTGAACCTTTGAGTACCTTGGTTAGAATCCCAAGCAATTTTCAAGTTGGTTGAGATAACTCAAAAAACTATTAGTCAAGTCCATAATGAGTGGGAGATTTTACACATAGAGAGTCTCTAAGATGATGGTTCCCAGTTATGAATCTCTATAATCAAGCAGTTGATTCCAAGCTCACCAGCTCATAATGAAAATTCAACATCCTCATTTACTGGGTTTGAGCTACTCTCAGTTATGCTCATGGCCGATAATATTTCCATATTTCCATGCTCAACTATAAAGAGTCCATACCCCAAGTCCCACTGAAGTAGGTTCCCATATGAGTGAACTTTTTACCATCCTTGCGATCAGAATTTTGGAGATAGAGCGGCTGCTTTCAAGACCCAAGCCTACAACTCAGGGTTTCAAGAGCATTGCACCAAGAAATGGCCCTATCCATATTCAACAATGGCTCCTAAAAAAGGTATTGCAATGCCTTTTCCCGTTTCTAGACAAAAATTTGTTATCCAATTTTGAATACCTAAAGGAGAGCCCTTATTTGAATATGCAGTTTCATGCACAATGGTTTCACTTCAAGAGTTTCTTTGAATAGTTTATAGTTAATTTCTTAAACATATGAGTTTCCACATTAGAATAGCAAGAACAAATGAAATTACAGCCTGGACCAGTAGAATGCCTTTGCTGCTATTTTAGCAATTCAATGTGTATGGTAAGTGATCACGAATATATCAATCTGATATAGCTATGTTTCAAAAGAAAAATTAAAATAAAATCACACTGCCCATAATGTCTTCTGTTATGTAGATATTTTCTGTAAGTAGAGTTCAGAAGTTCATGTTTCCATACTTGTACTGGCAAGACCACAAAAGAGAGAGAAATGCAATGTGGCTCAGGAAAAATGAAATAAAGTATTTCCTGCAACTTTCTAGCTGTATGAATCAATCACGAGAATCTTACCATCAGAATACCCTTAGAGAGTCATTAGTCAGGAATCCAAGAATTTCATTTCCGTGAGCTACATACTGAATAACAGTGATCTCGTGAAATAAAAAAAAAATTAAAATAAACAAAACTGTCTCATAAAGGGCACCATAAAAAAACATCCTTCTATTTTTCTACAAAAGATTTGACCTTTCCAAGCCATTGTATAAGTTCAATCCTATCCTTATTCAGCATATAATCATGCAAGAAGAAAGAAAGTTCATCATTTACCCCCCTTGCCTCCAAGTACTCGCGAAGCCTCTTCTGAAGCTCTTTATTCAACTTCCTAAAAACAAAACATTTAGTCCAAACCTAAGTCAACCAACCAAGCAAACACTAATTGCAAAACAAACAGAAGCACCACAATCATCAAAAAGAAAAGAAAAGAAAAGAAAGGTCCACACCTGAAATCAGGCCCCATATAAGGCCTTCCTGGCATCTTCTCACCCCTGAGCAAGTAAACTTTCTGAATCTCCAAACGATCAGGCCACGCTGAGCATAAAAACTCCAAATTTTCACCACCATCCCCTTTGGAAACATCAACAATAAAACTAATGTGAAGACGCACATCTTCCCCTGAGGCATCATCTCCGAGTTTTGGAACAGTTACATATCCGTCAAACATTGTAACTTCAAGTTTAACATCTTCAATGTCATCATATTTACCCCTCATTATCATCCACTGCTCTCCTGATCGATCTTCCACTGTAAATGAATGAAATCTCGTCTCTGGCTACATAATCCAAATAACAAAACCAGTTACTATTAACACAGCAAGTCATTCGCATAAATTACACAAGTAGAAAGCTAAAGCTTCAACGTGAGAAATTTAAACTCTTTAAGTAATGATCACACACATAAAGAACAAACTATCAAGAGCCCCTTTTTTTTAACTGGGGATAAAGAAATAATTAACTCACTATTGATATAACAATTTCACTTCATAAATTAATCTCCTAAATAAATTACATAAGTAGAGATTTTTACTTTCATGCTTAAATGCACCCAAAAAAAATCTTCTAAATAAATTACACAAGTAAATAAAGAACTATTATGAACCCATTTTTAATTTTTTACCAGGGATAAAAAAAAATTATTAATTCAGTCATAATATAACAATTTCACTCCATAAATCAATCTTCTAAATGAATTACACAGTAAAGCTCAGTACTTTCATGCCTGAACGCCAAAACAAAAATCTTCTAAATGAATTACACAGCTAAAGCTCATTACTTCCATACATGAACGCCAAAAAAAATCTTCTAAATAAATTACAAAAGTAAATAAAAAACTATTATGAACCCATTTTTTTTATTAAACTTAAAGAGCCAGAAATGCAACAATTTAACAACTCAATTCTAGTCTTGTCATGTTAACTTCTTGTTCATTTTTTCGGCAACCAAACAGGAACCCAGAAGATATTCATCAACAAAAAGTAAAAATTTAAAACAACAGAGAGATTTAAATATTGAAAGGACCTGGTATGGAGGAGCATATTCAGACTGGTAATCGATTTCCTTATCGATGATTCTGAGAATGTTAGCTTCGAATGGCGATTTAGTAATTTTGTTGTCAGCTGAGTAAGGTCTGGGGGATTGGAAGAGAAATGAAGATGTGATGGCATTTCTTGATTGGAGAAGTGATGAAGTAGAAGAAGAAAGGGAAGAGAGAAGGGTTCTTGTTGCAGTTCGAATCAAGCGAGCCATTGGAGTGTTCGCAAGGAAGATTTATTTTTTATTTTTTTTGGGGGGGGGGGGGGGGGGGGGGGGGGTTTAAGGTGTGGGTTTTCTTTTCGACAAGCCTGATAAAATCCCCAAAATATAAGGGGGATTTTGATTAGGACCCTCTATTATTTATTATTTTTATTAAATCCCAATGTATTCATGAATTCTCAATATGATTCCTCAATTTTGTTTAACATAAATTTTAAATAGTCTTATTTTTATATACAAAATTATCAAAATTCCTTTTTTTTTTTCACCATGTAAAACTTATATGATAGACTAAAATATATAAATCATTTCTATCACACGGTGAAGTTATAAAATTTTTACAAGAAAAGAGAAATTATGTGTTTTAGGTAATTAGAAAATAATTACACTTGCTAAAGACTAATTAAGGCTTTGTTTGGGTTGGCTGCATTTCCAAACATATTCTAATTGATCTGATTGAGAATTCATTAATATCTCATAGATGCAATGGAGAAAAAATATATATATATATAATTTTAAAACTCAGTCTAGCTCTATGAGTTGACTCGGTCAACCTAGATCTAGAACTAGATTGGGTTTAAGAGAAAATAAAAAAAGTAAAAAAAAAATTGACTAAGTGACCTGATCAAAATTCTATTGCAACTCGTTGATTATTTGTTTTTCAATAAAAATGAAGTCATTTTAATTTATAAAAAAAATAAAAATAAAATTGAGGTCGACCCACTAACTCAGTTAAAACCCATGATCCCTACTCTGGGTCAGGTCAATTATCAGGCTAGATTTAGAAACTCCAGGAAAAAAATAGAATAGAGAATTGATCTAGATTTCTTCTATAATTGAAGAACTTTTCAAGGGTGCTATTTGTTTTAGCTGCTGAAACCATATTTTATGATTTTTTGGTGTTTTTGAGTAATTTTGATGTGCTGATGTTGAAAATAACTTTAAAAAATATATATTATTTTCATGCATTTCAAAGCAAAAAACACCTTAAAAACAATCGTTACTACACTCTCAGACAATACCAAGGTTTGCCTAATGTATTCTCTCTCTCTCTCTTTTAAATGGAGTGAATAAACAGGTTATAATATCATATTTTTTTTTTAGGTTATGAAATTTTAGGTATGTTTAGTATTGTGACAGTTTTTATAAATATAATTTTAAAAAGTAGATTTGAGAAAATCATTTGTTATTATGGTTATTTAAAAAATATATTTAATTAAAATTACAGCGAGATGAATTTTCCATGCAAAAGCATAGACTACTAAAATTTGAAACGCAATTGTATATAAAACACAATTAAAAAATAGAAACTATTTATTTATTTTTATTTTTATTTTTATTTTTTTGTATGTGGTCAGGCAAAAAGTTACCTCGTACCAAATGTTGTTATTATTATTAGTGCCTCGAACTTGGAAGGTTTTCTACTTTCACGGGATGGGCTGGACTTTGTTGTTGATGGGTAGTATGAGCTGTTGCCTTATTTCGCAAGTCCATCACTGTTTTTTTAACAAGCCCATATTAGGCCCACAATTAGGTCTAGCCATCTGCAGGCCCAACTCAGACCTAATGTTTGCACTTTATTATATATCTATGGCTATGGACTAGAGTCTATAGATAAAGCTTATGCAAAACTTTCACAACATAAAACTGATAGGGCTTGTAAATAAAAAGTAATAACTATAATTTTTGCAATTATATATCTTTCAGGTTACGTGTTGAATTTAGAAACTATAAGATTTTTTAAATATATTTGGTTGTATTTTTCTCTTTTTTACTAGCAAGGCTTAAAAAAATAAATACAATATACGTATCCTAGGCAAGTTGTTTTTTATTGTTTTACATGTATTGTAAATATAGATAGTTTTTCTAATCTTTAATTATTTATCCCTCAACTAAAGCCTAATCTTTATGTTTTTTAGGGTCATTATATCTTTTAGGGATAATTATTTTTAATTTGATTTGATTTTTATATAAAAAAATAACTAAATCGAATTTTATTTAAAAAAAACAAACCGAAACCAGTTCAAATCGATTTGGCTCTGTTTTTTTGGTTTGGCTTGGTTTTTTCTGGTTTGGGTTCGGTTCGATTTTTTCAGTTTCAGACTTATAAAACCGAAACCAAACCGGTCAGTTTTTCAAAATTTTAATCCTTTTTTTTGCAGTTCGGTTTTTATTTTCTGGTTTTCTCAATTTAATTGATTTTTTGAATTTTTGCTCACCTCTAATGTCCTTGTACCCAACGTATTTATTTTTTTTAAAAAAAACTAAACAAATTAAATACACGTTAAAACATTGTTTTTAATTTTTTAATTTAAATTTTATAATAAGTCTATTCGAGTAACTTTATTTTAAAAAATATATACATCAAAGCATTGGTTTTTAGGTAGAGGTGGATTTTTCATGGGTATAACAGCACCACGCGGTATCTTTACAGAATGCATGCCGACGTCGTGTGGACATAGTACACTGCTATTTCACTGTAGTGTTTGTGTACTGATTTTTTTAAAAATGTTTTTTATTTTAAAATATATTAAAATAATATTTATTTTATTTTTTAAAATTATTTTTAATCTTAATATATTAAAACAATTTAAAAATACTAAAATATAATTTAAAAACAAATATTAAAAAAAAAACGAAAAAAACAAAAGAGAAAACAAACACCGCGTACAATTGATTCATGATAAGTTTTCATGACGTGGACCTCGACTCATTTTGACAGCATGCTCTGCCTCCGAGGCTGAAATAATTAATGGTGTCTCCAGACTGGTTACAAAATCATGATGATCCTCTGGTTTCCATCATTTTCTTTTAACTTGTTTAGGGTTTTAAAATTATATCTTAAAATGATCATTTTATATATATAGTCTTCGATTACTCTGCGGACAATCTCTTCAATGCTGAGATCATGACTAGCATGATTTTTTTTAGAGAGTAATTATTTGTATAGTCTGAGAGCGTGTTTGGCAGTGTGGTTGCGGGTGTTTTTTAAATAGTTTTTCATGTCGAAATACATGTTAATGATGATTTTTTATTGTTAAAAAATCATTTTTGACATCAGCACATCAAAATGATCCAAAAAGTATAAACCGCATTCAATTTTAGCAAAAAAAAAATCAAATTTTGACGAAATACAAGTAGAAACGCAATACCAAACATTCCCTTAATCTCTTCAATTCTTGTTTGATTTTTATTTTTATTTTAAATTAAATGATATTTTTAAAAAATTAATAAGTTAAAAAATTAATAATTAGATTTTAACCCTATTAAATCTGAATTTATCATATTAATTCAAGTTTTTAATTTAGTTAGCTTAATTTTTATCTTTTTATATATTTGTTCAATAAAGACTGGTCAAATCTTGAGTAGGTAGGATATTAGATTGACATATTGAGTAGGATTGGATTTTAAAACAGCGTTTGATTTATAATAATTTTTTTGCATGAATTAAAAAGTTATTTCTAAATATTGAATCAATTTTTTATTTGAAAATATTTATTCTAAACTATATTATATTCATTTTTAAACACACAACTTTAAGTTGTGTTTTATTCTAGCTTGGATTGTTAGTTTTTATTACAAAATACTTTTGAAAAATAAATTTTGAAATTTAAATTCATTATCAAATATATCTCTTTATAAACATACCAGATAGACTCCGAAATTAGATGCAAAACAATTAAATAAATTCAAAAAAATTAAAGCGTGAGCATTTTCCAAGCTTGGAGAAATAACTAAGGTTGAAGGTTACACCTAATTCAATTTAATGCCAATGAAAGGACTAAAATTTGTATGGAAATTATGGTATTGTTTTATTACTTTCCTCAAGAATAAATAAATAAATAATTGAGATAAAGAAGTGCATCTCGTGTCATTCTTATTTTAAAAAGAATATAAATTAAATTTAAATTATTTCATAAATATATTTATTTTTAAAATTTGTTTTTCTTTTTATATATGTTGTTTTTTCAACGAGACACCAACCAAACTCCACGCGAGCAAGCCTACGGATTAGTGTATAACTTATCCTTTGTTTGCTGCCCATTTATTTTAAATTTAACGAAATGAGAAATGGCAGTATTGTGATATCTCAAATATTCCATGTCCAAGTAGAAATTGAAGATGGAAATGATATGGAGGCTGGACTGTAGTGTTATTTTAATACAGGAGCAAGAGACAAAGAGCCGTGGAGATGCTGATGGCGCGGCGACTGTTGACTGCCGGTGGAACCAATGTCCACCTCTTTAGATTCTTCCATTCGTCTTTTACTCTATAAATTACTCCTTAAAAAATCCACAAGGAATTTTAGAATCCCGGTTTTAAAAATCCACAAAGAGTTTTAGAATCCCGACTTTCCACGTCTGAAGCACGAGTAGGAGGAGGTTATTTTAGTTGTTTTTTAATGTATTTTTTATTTAAAAAATTATTTTTGATATTAGTAAATTAAAATGATTGAAAAATATTAAAAAATATTAATTTAAAATAAAAAATAAAATTTATTTTTTAAAAAAATATTTTTAAAACGTGAAAACAAACAGGATTTAGATATTTAATACCCTTCTAGAATTGAAAACTAGTTATAAAACTTGTACTGATCTAATGATCTAATCGATCTGAAACTTGATTAACTTGGAGCCTGTATAAGTTCAAGATAAAAAAAAGAATGGATTAAGATATTAACATGGTTAAAAACTTGACCCTATCAAAATATGATATTCTTTCGTTCATTTAAAAATAAATATAATATTTTTTTATTAATATAATATTTTTTTAATTTTTAAATAGAAACAAAAAATAGAATAAGCATGTGTTCATCCTCTCACTTAATAACCCAAGTATTATACAAAGTAAATCCCATATAGGATTCTACAATTATGTTTTTTTACAGTTATTTGAAAGCGTGATAGTGATTTTTTAAAAATTATTTTTAATATGAATACATCAAAACAATCTAAAAAAATAAATAATAATAAATTTAAACAAAAAAAATATTGTCAAAATTTACCCAAACCTGTTTGAAACGCAATAGCAAAGATATTGTAAAGAGGAAATTCCTCGTGAATATATTATTTGGGATTTCTATCAATTGTCGATATAAGATTTTTTTTTTTTTTTTCCTCTGATGAGTGTAACAATAAACAATCTCAATAAGAACAATACACGTATAATCTGGTCTCAAATAGAATTTGTCTGCTTGCATGCATAAAAGTTGAAAAACCCATCACATCCATCTTTGAAAATCATTGAATACATGAATGATTGTCTCTTGCGTCATTACTTAGGATTCCAATCCAGATGAATTCCGTAAGAAACAAATCTGGAAAAAAATATATTTTAAGACTATAAGCGTGTTGGCAGTATGGTTGCGGATGCTTTTTAAATAATTTTTAGTGTTAAAATACATATCAATGATTTTTTTTATTTTTTAAAAATTATTTTTAACATCAGCACATCAAAACGATCCAAACACATACAAACCATATTAAATTTTAGCAAAAAAAATAAATTTAAATTTTTTGGAAACGCAGCCGCAGCCGCGTTCCCAAAGGTTCAGTATCTGAACCTTTGGGAACGCGGCTGCGGCTGCGTTTCCAAAAAATTTAAATTTATTTTTTTTGCTAAAATTTAATATGGTTTGTATGTTTTGGATCGTTTTGATGTGCTGATGTCAAAAATAATTTTTAAAAAATGAAAAAACATCATTGGCATGTATTTTGGCACGAAAAATTATTTGAAAAAGCATCCGCAACCACACTGCCAAACATGCTCTATATGTGCCATATGTCTTGTGTTTTTCGCATTGACTAATATTTAGATCTTCTTGTTAAGAATTGAAGATGGTTGAATTGAGTTGTTTCACTAGTTCAACGGTTTGTTTTTGTATTTTTAAAATATTATTTTTAAAATTAAAACATGTTTTATTTTTTTTCAAACTAATAGAATTTTTATATTTTCATATTATTATTTTGATGCATTGATATTAAAATTTAAAAACTCATAAAATTATATATATATAAAAAATGAGGCGATTCTTCATTTATTGATTTGATTGTTCTATAAAAAAAAAATGGAAGATTTGTTTGTAAGTTTTGTTGATAAAGATTATCAAAATCTTAACATATGAAAATAAGTCTCTTAGTTCTTCAAATAAATAAATTAAATTCGCTGGGATGCCATAAGAAGAATCTCATATAAAATAAACAATTATGTATATGTTTAGTGATTAAAGTATCTCAATTTCATATATCAAAACAATTCTATTTTCAATTATTAAAACAAGTGATACAAATTGAGATTTCACTCAAATTTAAACAGTGAAATAATTATTTTAGTCTTTTTCATTTTAGTATTTTTGCACTTTTATTACATAATAAAATTACAAAATAATCCTTAACAACAAAACTCACTCAACTTGCTTCTAAAAACTTATTTTCAGAATTGCATTTTATTTTGGAAAATTGAAACGATTAGATCGCCTTTAAACTCAAGCATGTTTGAGAGTATGGTTATGATTGTTTTTTAAAGTGTTTTTTGTCATTTCATCTTTTTTTTTGGCAATTAGCAAGTAAACTAAGGGACAATTTTGTATTTTAAAAATGTTAAATATTATAATTAAAAAGGGTCGACTGTAGTCCTCATTATTTTTATTACTCTTTATTTGTTTTGAATCATTTGTTTTTATTTTTTTTTCAATTCATCTCTTAACATTCGATCCTATTTAATTTTTTTATATCAAATTTTGTTGTCATTCTTTTGAATTATATTTATTTTTTTATATTATTTTCCTGATTGAAATTGTTTTTCAATTTCATCTCTCGTCGTTTTATTTCATTTTTTATATTACATTTAGTCCTTATTTTTTAAATTCTTTTCATTTATTTTTTTTTCAATTTCATCCTTCAACATTGAATTAATTGAGAATTGAGTTTCGTAATTTTGTTGGTACAGCGAACCCGATCTCATAACCCAGGTTGCAAGTATGAAATGTTAATCCAGATTTACATTAGTCTTTCTTTTTTATCTTTTTTTACACTGATTTTCATTTTTATTTTCAATTTCATCATTCAACATTGGATTTATTGAATGTTAAGCTTATTTTGTTTTTCTTTCCCTTTCTATGATGATAATCCGGCCTCATGTTATGGGACGCGAATTTGCCATGCTAACTCGAATTGATTCGGAAATTTTATATCATTTTTAATGTAAGCAATTTTTGAACATTGTTTTTTAAAGTTAAAAAAAAATCAACCGCTCGCAAAAAAAGACGGACCACCTATCTAGTTTTATCTCAAGAAGCTCATTCACATCTAAACTAGTAAATTTATTTATCAAATTTAATATATTCATCAAATATAACAATACCATAAAATAAAAAAACTAAGTTAGATTACTAAGATTATTAAAAAAATATTAAATACATCATATAAAGTACAAGGATTAATTACTCATTTTTTTTAAACTGCAAGGACTATATTTATAATTTACTCTAAAGCAATACCTAAATCTATCCCATAAGTCCCTCTCCACACTTGCTTTTTCCTGTTGCCGACTTGCCGGTTCTATGACTGGTCATCCTATAACTAAAAGCATGTTTAGAAATGTGATTTAACTTGTGTTTTTAAAAAATTTTAATTTTTTTTTATTAAAATTTAATATAATTTATATGTTTTGGATCATTTTGATAGATTAATATTAAAACTAATTTTTTTTTTAAAAAAAATTATTAACATATATTTTCATTGGAAAAATTATTTGAAAAGCACCCAACCAATAAAAGAAAGCAGAAGTGAAGGAAAGTGAACCCAATGGCAGTTTGGATAATTAATAAACTTTTAGGGTCAATATAATTGACCGTTTGTCCTGAGCATATAAAAACCAAAAGCAGAAGGATAAGGAAGGCTTGCGGACTCTTCCATGGCCGCCGGTGCAACCCAAAGTACAAAATTCTCCTCTCTCACTGCTCTCACCACATATTTTTATTTATAAAATTAAATAAACATCTCGGTTCCCAATTCAACCCCTGAAATTCCTCGAATTTCCTCGACCCCTTAAAATACTGGGCTCCTCTTTGCTTTCTATATCCACCATCACCATCACCTTTTCTTTCTTTTCTTTTGCTTAAAGAAAAAGAAAGAAATGCTGCGTAGAATGGTGATGTTGAACCAGAAAAAGAAAACTGGGACGGTTCCAGTTTACTTAAATGTTTATGATTTGACGACGATTAATGGTTACGCTTACTGGGTTGGTCTCGGGATCTACCATTCCGGTGTACAAGGTTAGTGATCGCTTAAAAAGTTTTGATCTTTTTTATGCTCACTTTTTTCTGGGTTCTTTTGTTTTTCGATTTTAACGATGTTTTTTGTAAGAAAAATGATGGGGTTTGTTTTGTTTATTTTAAGGTTTTTTTTTTTTACTGTTTAGATCTAAGAAAAAGCGTGTTTATGTTTTGGAGTAGTTTGGTTGCTGAGAAAATGAAATGGAAGGAAAAGGATAGGAAAGCAATGTAATTTATGGGATTAATTTATGATAAATCTTTTGTTTTTCTTGTTTTCTGTATTTATTTATCCGGGGAGTGAGGAATTTTTTTTTATTGTTCTTTTTGATGTGGTGAAATGCTACTCCGTTAACTATAGAAAATGAAATCATAGAGGCTTGAAAGGAAAGTTTATTGGTTTGTTTATTTTACAGTGATCTCATGTTAGTCAAATGAGTAAAACTTAGTCTGGTTTGTTGAGATTTGGTGGGAGGAAAAAATGAATTTGGGTCAGCCATTGACTATTAAGAGTTTTTTTTAATTAGTTGTGACGTGAACTAAATTGAATCTTTTGTTTTTCGCTGTGATAATGTAGTTCACGGTGTTGAATATGGTTTTGGAGCACATGATCATCCGACAACGGGGATTTTTGAGGTTGAGCCGAAGCAATGCCCGGGATTTATGTTTAGGAAATCAATATTGATTGGAAGAACTGATTTGGGTCCTAAAGAAGTTCGGGTGTTCATGGAGAAATTAGCTCTGGAGTTTCCTGGGAATACTTACCATCTTATCACTAAGAACTGCAATCACTTCTGTAATGATGTGTGTCTCAAGTTGACTGGGAAAAAAATTCCACGATGGGTTAATCGTCTTGCTCGTATAGGTAAGAGGCCCCTTTAAATTTTTTTATGCTATCAGTCTTGTTTCTGCTTTCAGATTGTTTTATGCTTACAAAGACAGGAAAAATGTGTGGTGCTCATGCAACCGCAATTTGCACATTATCATGAATTCCACCATCTTTTTTCTGGTTTTTGCATTTCCACACATCTAGTTTTATAACCTGGTTAAGGGTATGTTTCCGATTTTATCATTAGTAAATTCATATTAAAAGAATTGCAAGCCATGAAGTGTTCTATTTCGAGTCTGTCTTTGTTTATAATTCCTTTTCCAGTCATTCTCACCCTGAAAATGCCAGATCTTTGAGTTAGCCATGATGTTGAAGATGTTGGTCTTATCCGTGTCGCAATTTAGCTCAGGTTTCTATTTAGCCACTTGAACATGAAGTCTGGTTTCTTTATTCTTTTTCACCATTTTTTATTGGAGGATATCAAAACTAGTTATTATTTCGCTTTTAAAAATTTCCTTACAAGAATTTTGATATTTTCATGGCATGAAGATTTTTAATAGATGATTCCCGCAGAGGTATTTTAGTGGTTACAAAGGGAAATGGATAGCCAGCAGTTAAGGTTGCAAAATATCTATTGGTTTGCATCATCCCAACGCGTGCCCTCAGAAGCCATATGCAATTAGATTATTATCAACCTTCCCTTTCCTTATCCGGCAAACCAGGCATAAATTTAACGTCGGTGTTGCTTTTGAAAAACTTTCAGGTTTTCTTTGCAACTGTGTTCTTCCAGTAGAGTTGAATCAAACAAAAATCCGCCAAGTTAGATCCGATGATATTGTACAAGAGAAGAAGAAATTGAGAAGCCGTTCGACTAGGTTCACATCTTCTTCTAATCCGGTAACTTCCCCTTCATTGACACCTTGCCCTTCAAGTTCTGGAAGCAGAAGTGGTAGACAGAGACGTTTTATTCCTCTGACTTCAAGATCTTTTTGTTCATGATGACTCTACGTCCTCGTCATGGAGCTTGAAGGCTTAATGAATACATTACGTTTTGAAACATTTTAGGGTCTTAGACTTAAAAAAAAAAAAAATCAACTACAGATGGGCAAATGCAAAGCTTGTATTCTGCCCCATGTTACCTGGTTTTTGTGGTTTCTGAGACATCTGCTTCAAAGTTGTTGCAGAGTTTCTGTTTTCTGTAAAGATGATTACTGTTTTTAATGAATGGGAAGTCATATGATTTCCTGTAAAAGCTAGTCTCTGAAATTGTTCATGTTCTCTGTGAATGATGAAAGTTCAATGTCCTGTGTCATCTAGTAAGTGATGTCGATGTCGGGGGGCCTTGTTGCTATGTCATCATGGATAGGCCCGCATTAATAACCTACTTGAGGTTCCCCAAGAAAGCAATCTACTTTTGTTAGGTCAAAGAGATGTGGCCCTGTGATTATAATGATCTGCTAAAGGTTCTCCAAGAAAGTAATCTGCTTTTGTTTGGTCAAAAGAGTTGTGTGGTTCTGGGATATAATAGTGACAGTAGTCCAACTAACGAAAATGTTTTTAAAAGTATACTGTAATTGATCAATACTAGAAGTTTGTATTTTGTAAGATCGCTTGATGTGCGTCTTCGGTCCCAATTCAGGACCACCTTAAACAATGAACTTGAACAATCAACTTTAGCTCCCAGTTTAGGCCATGGCCACAGAACTTGGGCTCACAGGCCCTGTACAGTTTACAGAGAATCTCAATGCATCTTGTTCCATCAGCCAAGTTCAGTTCTTTGTGCCTAATTAATGGGACTTGGTAGATTCAAGCAACTGATCTCATTTATCATGCTTTTCTCCCGCATCGAAGAACCAGAGTACTTTGTGATTAATCGCACAGATACAGCTATCTTTCGTGCCCTGATATGCAAAATCATAGAGTGGGATTCCAACTTCAATGAAGAGACATGCTTCATGGTTCAACATTAATGAAAGTTTTGGCAGAACTAGATCTTCTCCCAAGTCCCAATAAAAAAAAATTACAGTAAAAATCTGATTTTAGATGGTTTGCATGGTACATCAAATCAAGGTGATACGAGAGTAAAGAATTATACTATGTAAGTAGATGAAGTGAACCTGGCAAAATGCATATTTCAGATCAAAATAATCAAGAATCAAGTTCAAACTAACTTCAATCAGTTTTGAAAGCTCTCGAGCGTTGATAAAAAAAAATTACCACATCCAAAGAATTACGAAAAGATTCAAGACCAAGTTGCTTGTTTAAAAATATGGTTGCGATTGTTTTTTGAAGTTTTTTTTACTCGGAAATACATTAAAATAATATTTTTTTTATTTTTAAAATATATTTTTGACATCATCATATCAAAATAATTTGAAAATATTAAAAAAATATTAATTTGAAGTAAAGTAAAAAATAAAAAAAATTAATTTTTTTTAAAAATATTTTTAAAATACAAAAATAAACAAGATGATTTAAAAAGTTTTCTAAAATAGAGCCCAAGTCCACCAGTTTAAAAACAGATGAAGAGTTAATTTAAACTTGCAACCTCTTGCACGCAAGCACAAAGAGCTCAGCACTACCAGTCAAACGCCTGTTGTTTGAAAGGCAAAAGCTATTGATCAGGATATTCATAGTAACAGTACTAGGCTTTAACTTTTTTTCTTTGGAAGAATATGAGGCTTGATTTCGGGACAATCCATGATAATTCTTTTGTACATGGAGACAAGTACAGTGGGATATTGCTTCATCCTGTAAAGAACACCAATCAAATGGTTGGAAGCCGTGATATTCATGGGAATCAAGGAATGAAAAGCCCCCTTGCCTCATCAGGTGGGACATTCCAGGTGGGCTCTAATTCCTCATCAAATTCTTCAAACTGTGGATGGTTTTGGTGTGTTTAAAAAACCATCAATACCGACAGTGCTACGGCAATAGGAAGCAACAAGAGAGACCGTGCCTGTTTGACAACGGTGTAATCTGCGTTTCATCAGCAAAAACACAAAGAATAATGCTTTTACAACGGCGCAATCCGCGGTGCACCGCATTGCTAAACAATGATACTCAGAATATTACCTGAAAGGAGCAGTCTTGTTGTGCTAATCCTCATTGTTAATATTTTTTTTGCAGTAATAAGAGAAAGGAAGAGGTCCCGAGGCTAAGTTGAGAGTAGAGGTCAGCTTCAGCTTGTGAACATTTCCTGAATCCAGTAAAATTTGTAATATAACATGGTTATAGTTTGTTTATGGTGCCCAGAATCAAAACTAAATAAATCTATGGACCTGTGGTTTGTTTGCGATTCTGTTCCCTAACGTATTTCATCCTGGAACAAAACATCATCGAAGGAGTCCTTGATGTTTCACACATATCTCAATCAAGCCCTTATGTCGATGTTTTGTTAGCTGTTTTTGTCTTGTATTCATATGTTCATGTTCTGAGATATAGCAGAGCCCTTTTGCTGAGATTCCATGAAAAGTTAACAATCATGGATAGAAGGACCTAATTTCTTAACATGTGAAATATGAGTAACCAAACTGATAAAATGTTTTGCTCTAGGTGAAATTGAAAATTCAGTAAAACGAGGAGCTAATTTTTATATTTTTTGTCCGATTTAGCAGGTTGATTCAGAAAACTTAGGGATTGTGAACTTGATCAGGAAAGCATAAGATTGAGGACCTAACCTATGAAAAAAATACCATAATCAACAAATTAACACAATAATCTAGTAACTCATAACTCTTTTCAGATTAATTCTAGGTCTACAACTGAAAATTATACAGGAAAAGGTAAACTGTTGCCTCTGCCCTCGGCCCCGGGTACATGGGAGATTAGCATTTCATTTCAAGTTGCTAAAACTGAAAGAGACTGGTAAGAAAATCCTTTTGACCATACCTCCTTTCCTCGAATTTTCAGAAAAAAAAATAACTAGATTTATTTATTGCCCATGTTCTTATCCAAATCGTCCATGGAAGCAACAGCCTCTTGACCACCAGACATCACAGCCCAGGCCCCAGCAAGAAAGGTTCACTTTATCCAACGCTAATTACAAAATATCTAGCTTATCATTCTTTTTTCTTAATATCTGTTTTTTATTTTACAACGCTAATTAAAACTAGATTTTATTTTTAAATAGCTTTCAAAATACATGTTTTATATTAAATTAATGTATTTAAAAGAATATTTTTTCAAAAAAATAAATTTAAAAAAGTTATCGTCATGAAAATATCTTGAAATTCACAAACCTATTGTTAATAAAATCTAAGCTTGACCCATCAACACAATTCAAAAGCTAATCAACAACTTTATTTTTTAAACATCCCCTAATTTGGACTCATTATGGAACCAGCATATGATATGCGTTTGGCAAATTAGTACAATATCAAGGATGTCAAGCTCAGAAAACCATGGAGTTGATCGAATCTTTCTTCCTTGAGCTCTACGTGTATCTTCCTGATTGCACACTTGCAGCCACCATGCCCCATGCTTAGCTTTTTATACCCACAATGGTCATCTTTTGAAACATTGTTTGCATTCATGGAAGAACCTGCTGGCTAGCTACAAGCCACTGGCTAGACATATTTATCTTGCAATAGAGCTCCCAATTATAAAATATTAATTTGGTGAAGAATATGTCACATAGTTTAATCCTCAAGCTTATACTTTGTCAAGATCATGCAAATAAACCCTGCTTTAATAGAAAAAGAGCGAGTCTCAGTCTCATCTTATGTACGACTATTTTTCCGCAGCCAACCATAATTTTGTAAGTAGTTGGGGTGTTTAAAAGTGTGATAATGATTGTTTTTTTATTAAAAATATATTTAAATAATATATATTTTTAGAAGTTTTTAAAATCTATTTTTAATGTCAGTATATTAAAACGATATAAAATTATAAAATAAATTTAAAATTTATCCCACTCTCGTTTGGAACGCAATAATACACGGGAGCTAAAGGGTAGAAGTCATGTTTATCAGCTCTACAATAATTCTTATCCAAATATACAGAGTATGGACTTGGAAAACCCAGAATCTATCAAGAAAATTATTAGCAAAGTGCATAATGCATGCCTTTTACTCGTTCCACGATTCAAAGTCCATGCTTTTGGACAAGTAGAAGATTATCTAAAGCACTCACCTGCTGGATGCACAACTCGTTCTCTACATGGTAACTTGTGACAAGATTGACTTGTGTAAATATGGAGGCAGTGCGTTTGCACCACTTCAATACGTTTTGACCAGATGCAAGGTATCTTAATTTCCTGTTTCTTCCTATGATTAATTGAATTTAAAAGTTTTGAATCCGTATGCCACATGGTTTTTTGATTTATACTGTTCAAGGCTCAGCCTAATACCTCCTGTTGAAGTCTAATCTTCGAAACTTGCAAATCAAAATTCAAATGCAGTGCCTTTGACGCAAGATTTGGAAAAAAAATTGAGTTAATTTTGAACGAAAAAAGGGGGAAAATTAGCCCGAAATTCAATGAATCTTCTGTTAAAAAAACAATAAGAAGAAAGACAATTATGGGGTTTGGCCATTAATTTTAATGCATTATCTAATTTTCAATTTCATTCCAAACCAATTCATTTTATCAATTCCATCCGAATACTGTGCAACATTAGAAGATACACTTGAATTTCTGCCTAGAGTGGCAGCATTGTTCAATATCAAATATGTTCAAAATAACCTGTGAATTATAGCTTTATTGGTCAGATTCTAGATTTATTTTTTAAAGATCACTAGTTTGAGTGTCATAAATTTCAAAACTACTTAATGTTTTTAATACTCAGTTGATCCTAACTTCCTTGCTCGAAACCTAACCCTGATTAATGAGAATATTCACTTTCTAAAAAAAAGAAACTTGAATTGACTTTAATCAAACCATCCAATCTGTGATCTAGTTTGACCATTAGATCTAGTCTTATAAGTATGTTTAGCTGTTTTTTTTTTTAATTTCCTGAGCACAACTTTGGCCTATACTTAAGTCCATCCCATTTGCTAATCTTCCCCTACAGCAACTAGCATCCAAAGGGTCGGTAAAGGGAGTTCAGAGACTCGCCATGGAGAAAAACAGAAAGCATGAACTCAACTTTAGGCTCTTTAATGTCAAACAGAAGCTATAGACTGCTCGGACATGATGATGGTGTCCATCAGACAGCAGGTTAAAGCTTGTAAGACTCTATTCTTTTTATTCCACGAGTCAACATGATATTTCTTAATGCGCGTTAAGGAAAAGTATACATGTGGTTGCCAGTTAAGTACACCAGCTTTCTTCAAATCCTTCGAGACTACAGAGCAGCTCTATCTTCTCCAGCATTGAACATTGCCTTCGCTATTCAAAAGGCCACATGCCTTTGTCGTTATACATACGAGAGCAAGATTCATTTAATTTCTTAATAATTTCGGCTTCCAAATAAGATAAATTTCAAGCTATTTCAATGATTTCTTCACAGTTATTAATAAGAATAACTTTACTGTATAATTTGGATCACAAGTATGACAAATTTAACTTAGATAAATTAATTTTAATAAAAATAAAGTAGTGCCCATAAATTTTTAGTTAGCCCTTCTAAACTTTCAAAAATTATATATAATCCAATTGGGGTCTCCGATTCTAAATTTCAATGAGGCAAGCAGTGCCATAATGTTGTGTATGATATTGGATCCTATGCTGACAGATAACCCTCTGTAAAAATCTTTGAAATGCTTAATTAGAATGGTAAATGGATTAGTTCTCCACTTAATCATCGTTTCAAATTTAAATTAAACAATTTATTAATGTATTAATTAATATACAAATTCAAATTCAAAATACATAGTTATAATTCAATTATAACTCAATCTACAACTTATCTAATCTAAATACTCGAAATTAGAATTAAAATTAAAATTTTTTTGTCAGCTCTCTTTTTTTTAAAATCCGGGCCGGTACAAAAACCGGGTCGACCCATCGGCCAGTCAATGTTTAATAACAATACATGGTCACCAAGAATTGAATTTGAAGGTATAGATCGGCTGTATGGGTCAAAGGGAGTGCTAGTTTACAGGTTCCAAGAGAGGGGAAAGAACACAAAAAAAGAAAAGGAACCTCTTCACATGCATCTTGTCTTGTTCTAAATGTGGTTGAAATCTAGGAAATTTCATCACACCTGCTGTTCCAATCAAAACCAAACAGGACAGACCAGACAAAACAAATCCAAGAGTACTAGACAGCCATCTAGAGAGACAATTTCCTTTCCAATTAAGGCTTCAACATTACAAAGATTATACAAGAAAAATTGAATCTTTAATTGTATCAAACACTAGAATGCCAAACCCAACCGAGGCCAATTACAATAATAGTTGTCCGAACGCAGATTAAAGAGCACAAGAAGTTGAATCTTGTGTGAATACAGAGACAAAGCAGAGATTAATGTTAGATCTATCTGTATGTATGATATTGAACTAATTAATTCATTGTGTATTTGCTAATATGTTCATCAACAAATAATGGGGTTAGTCACAAACAGAAATTCAACTAAAATTACCAAAAACAGAAGAGAAATGGATCCAGTAATCATCAGCGAATCTTTCACTTCCTCCAAGCATAGACCAACAGAGAGAATCCAATAGGACCACCACAAAGTTCACTTTCTTCAGTACTGCTAGCCCATTCCATTACTGAAGAGCTGCAACCAGAAGATGCTGATGACATTGAAATTGATGAAGAAGATGAACTCCTTGCTGCTGTCCTCACCAAGCTCTTTCTCATCTTTCTCCACTCTATTGGACTCATCCCATGACTGGTATTACTACACGATGAGTTTTGCTGCCATAAAACAACATTATTGCTGTGATTTTTCTCGTTGATTTCTTGTTGTTGATGAGGATCTCCACCACAAGCTTCACTTTGTTCTTGTTTCCGTACCACCGCCTCTTCTTCTTTGGGGTCTAAATTGCTTTCAAACCTGAACATAAACACCGCATGGTCATTGTTTATGTCATCAAAAAGCCAATTATAAACATCCCATGAGACTTGTATAGGGACCCCATCAACTTCAATCCTCTCATTTCCTCTAAATTTCCACTTCAATCTCTTTATCTGCAAAACCCTTTTGTTGTCAACACTAAAACACAATCTTGCATCATTATTCACACTACAATCTATCGATATCACTCTGTTTCTGCCTCCAAATCTTGCTCTCGTAGTGTAAACTCTGTTGCCGAACACATGTTCTCTTCTCAAAACAAGAACTTGGGGTCTCTCTTGCTTCAAAGCTTTAGTCTTTGCAAAAGCTTCTTTGGTCAAATCACCGACAACAAGTACCATTTCTCGCTCAACCACCACGGCTATGTAGAACCGGGATTGGGGCTCAGGCCCTGACCCAAATCTTGCTCTAGAGAGGTCCCAAAAGATCTGGATCCT
The DNA here is from genome assembly GCA_007827005.2 of Populus simonii. Classification (NCBI taxonomy): domain Eukaryota; kingdom Viridiplantae; phylum Streptophyta; class Magnoliopsida; order Malpighiales; family Salicaceae; genus Populus; species Populus simonii. The sequence goes on from CM017481.2 coordinate 1,646,995, forward strand.
TGGGGTTGGAGTATCAGGCTCCTGGTTAATAACATGGAGTTTCTTGGATCCATGTCTTTTCCAGAAAAGGAAGGGTTTGATATTGAGATGGAAAGATATGGTAGAGAGAGAAAGAGGGTTAGATAGAGAAACAGGAGAGCAGTAGCTGGCGTTGTCGTCAATGGGGTGGAGGCGGAGGTGAAGAGAATGGCCTAACAAGGAACTTGACCAAGTAAGAGAGAAGAGGCCAAGGTCAGTTTGGTAGAGACAGGTGGTGAGGTTGGCGTTGCCCGAGATAGGTGGTGGTGTTGGTGGAGGAAGGTGGTGGATGTCGGTGTCAGTGGCGGTGGAAGGGCGGAAGCAAGAAGGAAAAGGGGAGGAGGAACGGTGGTGGGACATTTGTGCTTTCACGTGCTTGGGATTTGTGTGCAATTTTGAGGCTTTCAAGGGTTCTGAAAATATGAAGGGATAATAAGAAGATTGAGGGATTTATATGACAAGAGAGACAATAAATTTGACCAAAAAATGTAAATAGACTTAAAAATTAATTCACAATTTAGAGGGAAGACTTTCTTTTCAAAGGGGACGCAATAGGAAATGGGAGGGTAATTTGGTAGGTACAAATTATTTTTCATGCTTTTCCAAATACAGATAAGATTACATGCATCTTTCAATTTGTAGTTATCATATATATGATTACATATAAATTTAGAGAATTTCATAAATTTTTGTAATTCTTGGAATTGAATTGAATTCATATTTTTTTAATAAAATCTCGTATTTAAAATTATTTTGGATGTCAAAGAATTGAATTTCAAATTAAATTCAATCTCTAAAAATTATAAGAAATACAAAAAATTAACCCCTCTAATTTACAATTTCAGAAAAAAAAAATTAAAATTAACCTTTTCCAAAATATTCATTTATTTTTATGAGAAATATTTGAAGAAATAAGATAAAGGTAATAAGAATAATATATAAAATAAAATGAATTTAATTCAAATTAAATACTATAATTGAATTCAAATTTATTAAAACAAGATGTTATTAGCCTACATGCATGTTAAAAATGGGCAGAAGGAGTCAATGTATATCATTAAGTGTGTATAATAATGGGGTTGTGAAAATAATTATGTTGAAAAAATTACTATTATGAAATTAATTGGAGGTTAAAGTCAATTTTGTTGCTTGGTGGGATGATTTTTATAAAGGCAATTTATTAACTAAGAGAAGTTTCTTTTTGTGTTTAATGCTAGGTGGTATAGTATTTTCATACACCAACAATTAAATTCATCCTCATTTAATCTTACACTAAATTTTTTACGATACACTTATGGTCCCATAAAATTCCAATTAAATTCATCTTATTTAATGCTAGGTGGTATAGTATTTTCATAGATGGTAAGAGCTAAGAAAAAAAAAAGGAGTTGGTACACCAATTAAATGAAGAAAACTAATTAATATCAAATTATATATAACTCAACTCTAAAAAAAAAAAAATACATCTTAAATATTGAGTGTTAAAATTTTTAAAAAGTACACAAAATTTTAATAAAAATTAAATATCAAGCTCCTTACAAAATAACATTATATATATATATACATATATATATATATATATATATATATATATATAATTCACAATTGTGTATTTGTAATCTGTTTGTTTGGGAGTGTAGTTATGGTTTTGATTGTTTTTCAAAGTGCTTTTCGTGCATCAAAATAATATATTTTTTTAATTTTTAAAAATTATTTTTAAAATTAGGGCATCAAAATGATCGAAAACATACAAAAAAAATTTATTTTTAGTGTGTTTGTGTGTGTGTGTATATATAATTTGTATAGATACACGAGGTTTTATGAACTTTTGGGCTTTTTTATTTTAATGTGATCCTATTTTGTTTTAGAATAGAACTATATGAGAGAATAAAACTATATGATAACTCAATCAAGATTTCATCTATAGGCATTTGAGATTTACCCTTAAATTAAAGCTAACAAAGCAATGTGAACCGAAAAGTGTAAAGGAGAGCCATTGTTTCTAACATGGGAGACAAGAACAACTGGATACGAACTAACAACAGTCAGTTGAAACTATAACGTTGTAACCTAATAATACAAATGTTCCTTTTTATTTATTGAAAATTATCAGATTAATTATACAATTAACTATTATGATTTACCAGAGATTAGGGCAGGGGAGGTTAATTTTGCTGTTGGTTGGTTAGTTATTAGGATGTATTTGAGAGTATAATAATGGCTGTTTTTTATTTATAAAAATAGTATTTAATTTTATATTTTTTTAAAAAATATTTTTGATATTATTATATTAAAATAATACAAAAACACTAAAATAATATTAATTTAAAATAAAAAAATAAAAGTTTTTATATGTTTTTTAAAAATATTTTTAAAATATAAAAATAAACAAGCGAAAATATTACATGTTTCAGTAGGTAATGGGAGTATCCTTCACGTTACCTCAAGCACAACCATTACCATTCACCTGAATTCTTCAGCAAATGATCAGTCCTTTCATGATTCTGATCATACACGAGGATAGACCAAGAAAATGATGTAGGATAATTGGTCAGAGGATAAATATAAATATATTGTTATTGATTTGACTATATTTAAATGAAGAAAACTAATTAATTAAGTTACTAAACCAATCAAACCAATTAAATTAAATTTAATAGAATCAATGTCTTCTTTTTTTATTAACCATAAAAGTTATATTATAAATCATGAATTTTCTGAATTAACCCATTTGACGATTCTGAAATTACCAATTATGATCCAGAATTCACATACAACCTGGGGATTCTGGTGTCTTATTGATCCCTGGCACAGGTTTTCTTCATAAAAAAAAAGAGATTTGTGCTAGTAATAGTTGATGGTTTGGCCTGGAATTATAATTAATAAGAATTTTTAACTGGGTCATCATTTCATCATGACCTTGATTTCATGCAAGTTACTTGGCAGTTGGCACCAAATGCTTGGTGTAAAGATGGTTGCCCCGTCAAATGAGTTGGTGGCTCGAACCAATAATGTAAACCATCCTGTTGAATTAGGAAGGCTTGCTGGTCTGGTAAGATCCATTCAAAAGTGGCTGTGCTAACCCTACCATGAGAGAACTGCTCATAAATCCTACTAAATGAGTTTTCTTTACTTAAGTGTATTGGTTCCAAATGCACAATTAACTCGTTCTCCTCGTTCTTCTTGCTGGTTACAAGATTCTATACATTGAAATGAAGACAGCTTTTCTGCTTTCCGGGGGATATGTCCCCAAAAGTTCATGTGCATCCAGTTCATTAGTGGACAAATCTCAACTGTCCAACTTCGTAGCCTTTTCCTTTGGATTTTGTGGCTTGGATATTTGTCATTGGGATTAATTAAGTTCATGTTCTGGATCTGATAGAAGAAAAAAACATTGGCAGGTAAACTAGGGTTGTTTTTTGAATAGTATTTTTGATGATAGATACAGGAGAGAAAAAAAAACGTGCGATAAAAAGAATAGAGAGATAAAAATAAAAATATAAAATAAATCTATTTTTAAAACATATTTCTATACATAAAAACAAAAATGTGTTTAAAGTCTATTTCTGTATTTTCAAATCAAGAATTACATGAAAAAATATTCTTTTAATTTTTATTGTTTTTATTTTTTTTGTTTTGTCAAAGAATTCATCTTCCATGATATGATCTATATTATTCTCTAATACACTCCCTCAAGTGAAAGCTCTTTAAGCTTGAAACTTGAACAAGCCCATACTTTTTTGTGCTTAATTTTTTTATCAAATAAATGAACACGATGAGATTCGAATCTGTGACTGCTTGGTCACTAAAATTCTAATATAATGTCAAATAACTATCTCAACCTAATAATTTAAATTGTTAGGTAAATTTTCAAGATATGATTTATATTATTATTTCTGAGTGAACAATCATTTAAGATTTTAATTATAATGTGATAAATTAATTTTTGAGTTTTAATAGTGAAGAAAATGAGCAGCATTCCCTTATTATTTGCCTATCCGACTACAACAATTTTTATGCTGAGTGATTTTCTTGGACATGGATTTTAACCGTCCAAGCCCTCGCAGAAAGCAGTTCATGCTACAATGTACTCCTTGATGTAATAAACTATGAAACCTAATAAAGTTGTCAAGCAAATGGCTCCATCAATGTTGAGCTCGATTCTGGTAAGAGAAATAATGGAAAGCATCCAATATTGTGGATCAGTTACGGTCTGTACCACAGATCCAATTAATGGGGGACAAAGAATTTAAGGATGGGAACATCATGGCCTGGAAAGGAAAAAAAAAAAAAACAGGCCCCAGAACCCTTGCCGGCTTCCCTACCAATCATATATGGTCCGGCAACACCAGCCAGGCCATTTCCCTTGAGCTTGATCACCCCTAACATTGTGTCTCCTAAGCTCTTAAGTGCTTGGTCTGCTTTAAATCTTCCAGCTGTGGTTCTGGATAATTCGTTTCTGATAAAATTTATGAAGAGTACTCGACAGGACAACAATTCTTCGTTGCCAGTCATTCGTTAATAACATGTGCACTTCCTTCTATCCATACATGCGGTCGGATGGAGCACTGGATGAGGGAGGTTGAATGAGTATTAATGGAGACTGGGCAAAGGCAGATCTTTCTTGATTTGCTCAAGGTGTTGGTGCCAAGAACAGTCGTGATTGTCGAAACTAACCCTTTTGAACCATCCACTTCGACGGTCTGAATGGACGGCTCTTATGACCATGGATGAAATAATATCATTTTTTTTTTTAAAATAATTAACCCATCAGTTTTTGAATTAACCCAGTAAACCGCGATTCAAATATGGGGTAAGATGAGATAATGGACGGCTCTTATGACCATGGATGAAACTGCCATCGATTTGATCGTTCGATTCGAGTGGAAAACAGAATGCTCAAGTGAACTAAGCAAGCAGTCACCACAAGTGATGGGATCTCTATAAGCGACGACCGTTGATCGTCTCTACTTGATCTTGATCAGCACCCGGTATTGGGCCACTTGGATATCATCAACCGGGCTTTCTGTCATTGACCATAATCCAGGTGAACGTGAAACATTTAGCACAGGTATTTATTTTTTATACTAAGGTAAATGATGCGTAGAAGTTTTTGTCTTTGGTGCTTGTTACTGTGATTTTTTAAAATATTTATTTAGTTAAAAATATATTAAAATAATTTTTATTTTTAATATCAACATATAAAAACTATTAAAAAATACTAAAAAAAATCAATTTAATATTTTTTTTCAAGTGAAATATACTTTTTAAGAGAAAAAACAAAAAGAAGTTACAATTCAAACACCATTTGATGATATAATCAAAGAAAACATAGAAAAGCTAAGGTGATTTTTAACAATACATAAGAACCTTTATTTAATAAAATACTTTAAAATAATTAAGGTATATATATTTATTAATTATGTTTTATGAAATGAAAATTGTCCTTACTTAACTAGTAAAAGACCCTAAATATAAAATGAAAATTGACCGGAACCCCACTTGTCAGACACACATAAAAATTAAATAAAAAAATATATTTTAAAATATTTTAAAACATCCTATTCATAATCTTGCCTAATACCCTCATTCATCTTAAGCCATCTCTGATTAAGAATAATATCATAAAAGTCAAAAGGTCAAAGAAATTGTTCATGGAGGATAGAAGAGGAACAACTTGGACCAAGTCGTTATTTTTTTCCAGTTGAATCTCTCTTGAACTCTCTTTTGATCACATTATTGATCCATGTTTCGTTGCAAAACTAGGCGCAACTTGTTCTTGTAATAACCATCAACTCTTTGGAAATCGCAACGAGGAGCATATTCTGTCCCTGTTAGGACGCCCATTGAACTTCTTCGGTCAGTATTGCTGACTGAATATTAATCAACTACGCCAAGATTCAAGTCGTTTTATACTTTAGCATAACTCCTCTTTTTTTCTCTTTTTTTTTCTTTTTTTTTTCTGTAGGTGAAATGTAATTTAACCATGGCTGTGGCTTTTAAATTAATTTACAGTAATTCCTCTTGAACACAGATTAGAGGATGATTATATGAAGGTAGATTGACAGGCCAAGTCTTGGGTTAATCCATCAGGGTTAATAACGGCATCTAAATCTCACAAGTTAAAAATAAAATATCTATCAATTAAAATGTGTCTTGAAAACATATACTAGAGATGTCTAAAATTTTATTTATTTATTTATTTATACTCGAGTTCATATATAATTTCACACCAATTGCTTTTTAAAATTCATTCTTCCCTCTCGTTAAAGATATGATTAGGATTGTGGTAACGGTGACGGTTCTAAGTGTTTTTGCTTAGAAATATATCAAAATAATTTATTTTTATTTTTTAAAAAATTATTTTTGATATCAGCACATCAAAACAATCGAAAAACATAATTTTTTTTATTTTAAGTAAAATTAAAAAAAAAACATTTAAGAGAACACAATTTACACTGCATTTCTAAACATACCCTAATCCACTAATAAACTTAGGTTTTCTAAAAAAATAGTTGCTCAAAATTCAAGAATTAGTCATAGTTTTACCTGTTTGTTTCTACGTTTCAAATGTATTTTTAAAAAAATTTAAATTTTTTTATTTTTTTATTTATTTTAAATTAATATATTTTTAATATTTTCAAATTATTTTGATATACTGATATCAAAAATAATTTAAAAAAAAAATAAAAAAAATACCTTAATATATTTCTAAATAAAAAATATTTTAAAACATAATTATATCTACGGCCATGTTTGTTTCCTGGAAAGTAGTTTCCGGGAAACCACTTTCCAAACTTTCCCGTGTTTGTTTGCCATTAGAAAAGGTGGTCAATGGAAAACATTTTCCGGTCAACGAAAAACATTTTCCGGTCAACGAAAAACACTTTCCAGTAAAAAAAAAAATTTACTTGGTTTTCAGGAAAGTGTTTTCCCTTAAAGGTTGTGTTTGTTTTCCGGAAAGTGGTTTCCGGGAAACCACTTTCCAAACTTTCATGTGTTTGTTTGCCATTAGGAAAGTTGGTCAACTAAAAACACTTTCCAGTCAAAGGAAAATTTGGCTTGGTTTTCAGGAAAGTGTTTTCCTGGAAAATTTGGACGGAAAACACTTTCCGGAAGTTGTGAAAAATTTAGAAATGTCATTATTTACTGATTATATCAAATTTGATCCTCAAACTTTTGATTGCTATATATATATATATATATATATATATATTGTTTTGAATATTTATTTTTTTAATTTCATCTCTTAAAATTTAATTTTTATATTAACTTCGGTTCTTATTTTTATAATTGCTATTTGTTTTTTCCCTATCATTTTTTTATTGAAATTTTTTATCTATCAAATTTGGTCCTCATTCTTTTGATTGTTACTTATTTTATTTGAAATAATTTATGAAATGTTAATTATTATTATTTTAATTTCTTCATCTTTCAATTTTTTTATTTTTTATTTGATCTCTATTATTTTGATTATTATTTATTTTATCTGAGATAATTTATGAAATTATATTTTTTTAATTTCATTTTCATTCAACTTTTTAATTTGTAAGATTTGTTTCTCATTATTTTAATAAACTTGAAAAAATAAAATATTAATAAGTTATTTTCCAGCTTATTTTCCATAACATAACCAAACACTGGAAAGTGTTTTCAACTTATTTTTCATTACACTACCAACTATCAAAAAATACTTTTCTAAAATTTATTTTTTAAAAAAAAATTACTTTCCAGCAGTCAAATAAAGCCTACATTTCCAAACATTCAAGGTCGTGCACGGCCATGCCTACGAAGCACCGTGTCTTTCATGGTAGAAGAAAAGTACTGGTCAAAATATATTTCTACTAGAGAATAAAAATCAGTTGACTTGTTTTCATGATTGAAGACTAACTGAATCCAATCAAATACCTTTAACGGGGAAAAAAAGGAGTTTTTTTTTTTATATAGAAATAACACAATTGAGAATTTATTTGAAAAAATAGCTCATTTACTATCTGCGACGTTAAAATTATATGTCTCATTTACTATTTGCTTCTTTTAAAAACTGTAGTAGAGACATTTTTTTTAAATATTTTAAATTTAGAATTTAAAAAATAAATAAATACTATCTTTATCACAAATGCAACAAAGATAATATTTATTTATTTTTAAAATATAATATTTTATTTTAAATAGATATTAGTCTCAGTATAAGTTGTGATAAAGATAATATTTACTTGAATTTAAAAAACACTTAAAATTTTAAATTTTAAAAATAAATAAATATTATCTTTATAAGCAATGCAGATAATATCTATTTGTTTTTAAAAGGTATTTTTTTATAAAATAAATAAATAACAGTCTCAATCTCAAGTTGTGATAAAATAATATTTACTTAAATTTAAAAGCTATTTTAAGTTTTGAATTTTAAAATAAATCAATATAGGACTTATTGCACCTTCATGATGTGTCCACTTCCAGAACCATAAGGACATGGATTGTTTTTTCTTCTTATTCAAATCTATGTTCACTCTAAAAAACAAGAAAAATAAATACTATTTTTTATCACATCTTCAGATCAAGACTGATATTTATATTATTTATAAAATATTATCTTTTAAAAATAAATAATATTATCTTTTTAATGGTTGTGATAAGACAATATTTTATTTATTTTTTAAATTCAAAATATTTTTAAAAAAACTACTAAAATCATGTATTTTTTAAACAAGTCACATATAACATTTACGACTCTAAAATCACATACGACACGTGGACTTTAGAGCTTCAAACTGTTATTCTTACAAATAAAATTTTAACTATATTATATTTTTAAAAAATAAATTATTTTCTTCTATACTTTGAAAAAAACTTTTTTTAAAAAAATTAAAAAGTCTTTACACATCAGGTTATTTTTTTTCATCTATCTTGTTTGAAAATGGATTGCAAATTGCAAAACAATATGAACATGGTTAGGTAATTTCATCTATGTTCAAATCTAAAAGAGAAGAAAAATAAATATTATTTTTTTTCCTTCGTATTCAAATCTATGTTCACTCTAAAAGAGAAGAAAAATAAATATTATTTTTATCACAAGAGATTAAGACTGATATTTATTTATTTATTTTTCAAATGTTATCTTTTACAAATAAATAATATTATCTTTGTTGCAGTTGTTATAGGATAATATTTATTTATTTTTTAAATTTAAACTATTTTTTAAAAAAACTAAGTAAAATCACCTTTACCAATATACTTTTTAAACAATTCACAAACAACATCTACGATGTAAAATTATAGATAACACATGAAATTTAAAGCTTTAAATTGTTGTTATTTTTACAAATAAGTTTTCAACTATATTATTTCTCAAGAAAAAAAATAATTTACTTTAATATTTTAAAAAATACTAAAAAAATAATTAAAAAATCCTTACACATCAGGGTTTTTCTTTTCTTTTCATCTATCTTGTTTGAAAATGGATTGCAAATTGCAAAACAATATGAACATGGGTAGGTAATTTCATCCTCTCAAGTCCAAGACAAAAATAAAGGACCCCACCATGTGTGAAAACATCCATTAATCCACACCTAGTTCTGTCCAAACTCCAAACACTTGCCAATTGCCAGCCACGCTACAAAACAAAAACCCTAATAATTATACAACAAGTAGATCACACCATTAATTACCTTCTCAAGGTCCCTCCATCCATCTTTGGTGGAGCAAATTAGAGTTGTCAGGCACTCTTTTCAAGCAATTAAGCCGCAGGCTTACCACCTAAAAAGGGAGGTTACAATTTCTCGTGAATTCTATCCTGGAAACACAGGGAACTTTCTTCTGGTGCCTCTTTTATCGTAGAGTTGTCAAAGTTAGGTTGCATAACTGCCCTGAAGTAGGTTTAAGAAATTCAGGGTTGAGAGTTTAGCAAGCTAATCTTCCAAGATTTTAGGTTCGTTTAGAAATACTGTGCTAATTATATTTTTATTTTTTTAATTTTAGATCATTTTGATATTCTAATATAAAAATATTATTTTAATATATTTTTAAATAAAAAATATTTTAAAAAATAATCGTTACCACAATCTTAAATAAACTCTAAAACTATCTTCTAGTCCTCCCCTGCCTTCTCAGCTTCCAAACACGAGCATGGACAGGACAAACGCCTCTTTTCCATTGTTATGGCACATGAAGAATAGTGGAAGTAGCTTCTCAAGGTTTACTCCTATTCTCAATTATACGATGCCATCTCAATCCAAGGCAAATACAATACTTTGGACTTTGAATAGTCACCTAACGCTTTCCCTAGTAAGTGTGGATTATATATTTAATTTAGGTCTATGAAAGTAGAAGCAAAGGTATCTTAAGTATTAAAATAAAAAACTGAAGTTTAAGAATTCTGAAAGATTGTTATATCTAACTCAACTCAATCGGTTGATTCAAGTCAATTCAAGCTTTGATTTCTTTTAAAATAAATACCCTTAAAATAACATTATTTTGATGAAAAATATATGGATTCTTTACTAACCTGACCTGAATAAAATCTCGAATTAACATGTCATCAAGTTGATTCAATATATTATACCGAATCTTAACTACGGCCGAAGAGTTATGTTCTATTTTGGATTTTTTTAATGTCAACCCTTAAATCCATCTAAAGTCATCAAATTATTATAAAAAGATGCATTTTTCTTAGATTATTGAAAAAGAAATTTACTCTCAAAGAAGTCGATCCAGGAATACATGTTCATGTCGAATTAAAAAGAAAAAGAAAAAAAGTCCAGTCTATTATTATCCATCAGTCGTGGGCTTAGCTCTAAAGGCAGAACGTCCACCACTACCGAACTAGTACACATTATCAAGAAAGATAGCAGGTTTAAGAGCTTTTTTTAGTTTAAGCTGGTGATTAAGAAATCTGTTCCCAGCATGCTAAATGGATTTTGGAGCCCAAGCATGGTCAGTGGCTGCAAGGCCTAGCGGATGTTTCCTCTCTCAATTGGGCTATGGTCCAGGCCCAACCCAATTACCACGGTCCTTAAGGTGTTCCGTTGTGAGGACCAAAGTAATTTGAATGGCTTAGGCCCGCTTTCTGACCTGTCCATGGACTGTAGCTACGGGCCCTGAATCTATGAGGCCCATATAAATATTACCACAAACCTCAAATCAAGGTCTGCTAGTAGAGATTCATAAGCCTTCCCAGGCTTCCACTTTTCCTCCATAAAATACTCAGGCGAGCCCTGCTTATCTTGAACACTAACATAAATCTTTTAGGACTCTTAACAGTTAACACAAATTCATCATCGAACTTGCCATCCTCCTAAACTTTAATTTTTTTTATATTTTTAAATCTTTTTGATGTGTTGATATTAAATATAAAAAAAGTAATATTTTGATGTATTTTTAAATAAAAAAACACTTTAAAAAACAATTTCTACTACACTTCTAAACAAACACTCAATCTATTATGCACTGTTTTTCTATAGAATTGAGCTTGGTTAATGTTTTTAAAATCAAACAAAGATGGTATATAAAGGAACAAAAATTTATTTGGTCGGAGAAATGAAGAGAAATATATAAAATAAATTATTAAAGAAACAGATAAAAGTTAATATAGTTTCACTTCAGGCGTCCCCTGTTATGGACCAATCAATAAATTCTCTTATTATGCAATCTCCATCTGTTTATCTTGAGTGAACACGATGTCTATTTTACACTACTGCAGCCATGCTGTGATGATGGCTGCTAGAATTGCAAAACAGTAAGTGACTGGATGACAGTGGCTTTGATTAGTAAATGACAAAGCCAAGGTTGCTAGGGCAAATGCATGCATGGAAGCTGGAAAACTTTGTGCAATGTCACGAAGGCATAAACTTGCTAGCACAATTCGAGTTTTTTTTGCTTTAGTACAGATACATTTCATCTATACACATTATATCAAACATCACTGGCCTACGCATCTCAGTATTGATAAACTGGTAAGCTCCACGTTGTTGTGAGGATTCAAGATCTGTAGTTGCATAATTTATGTCTCTGATTAAGATGGGACAAATACACTTGATCGGCAAGGAAAGAACCCATGAATGAGAATGTGTTCATGTGTATTTTATGGGCACACATGTGTCCCATTCCTTGTTTGTCTTTTAGGACCATGTGGATGTTAACATGCACATGTTGATCCCTGTGGAGGGATGGAGGAGGAGGAGAATTTGGAAGTATGAGACATGCCATGTAGCAGTGCCATGAGCCTAATGTGATAGAAATAGTCCTGTTGAGGTCTTTTCTACACACATCCACTCAACTAATTAAAGAGCTGTGTAATTGAAAGTATTTTGGCTTTTCAGGGAGTAGGTCACCAAACCTTTTTCTTTTCTTTCACTCACAAACAAAGTTTTTTGCCTTTTGGAGTTTTGCATGACTCGCTTGATCCAAGGCATCTAAAACAAATGATAAAAACACCTAGTCGCAAAGACAAGAGAGCAACATATAGGTATGTAGTAGTACCCTTTGGTTTTGTGGGAAAAAAAAGAAGAATTAAGGCCATATCATTGTCTGTTCTCCAGCATTTCCTCATGAGATTCTATTTGTATACACCATGATTGGTTTTGACTACTTTTATGATCAGAAAGATCCCACCTTTGACTCCCATGTCCCATAAGTTTATCCCCCTCTTTTTCACTGAGGTCTCTGCAATTCAAGCAATATATGACCCCCCTTTACAAAGGAAGTTGTGCCCAAAAAAAAGCTGTGCTAATGTTCGTGCTTAGATTGAATGATAATGCTTCACCACCTAGAGTTGGCAAACTCAGATCCACATTTTCTTCCAAAAAATCTTTGAGTTTCTTGAGGTTACAGTAATTGTTTGACCTGATATGACCCTTGAGCCCTCGTTTTACCCTATGATCACTTGACCACTGATTTGGCCAGCACCTTTAGATTATGCATCTTAAAACCACTAACTTGGCTGTGAAGTATGCAGAAATTTACAGATAATGTCACCAAAATCTAGGGTTTCTAGTTTTCATGGACAGCTGCGCTGCGTTCATTTGATGCACAACAGAAAACCTGGAAAAAAAAATATTTGTGACAAAAGATGAGCATTCAAGAGTAAACATCATGAGACTAAATTTGGTAATTTTCTGTCAATTATTAGTGAGTCATTTACCAAGCTTTTTTAGTCAAAGGTTCTTATCTTGAAGAGCATGCATGGTCTGAATGACATATCACCAGAAACAATGATAATTATTATGTATATAAAGAGCTAAAACATGCCAGATTCATTATCAATCAAAGATCAATTCACTTATCTCACTAGTAAATTTGAAAGCTTTAAGGAAATTTCCTTTAAAATCCACTGTCTGTTAAGATCTAATTGGCCACTCTTGTTCTTGTGTTTGGTGATCTTGCATTTTTGTTTCTTGACAAAAAGGAAAATGGTTGGTCAGGTGAAATATCAAGTGTCCCTTTAAGGTCACAAAGTTCAAACTTTTAATGATGGTAAACTCACTAACATGCCATGATTTAATCACCTTTGCTGAATCAAAAGTTGGAAAACAATATAATGAGACTAAACAACTTTAATTTTTTGTGGTTGCGGGGAGCAAAATCAATTTCCAAACAGGTAAACAATCATGAAGTTTTCAATGACAAAGACTGGACACCAACACCCAAAGCAGATATATTTTAATCTGGATGTAGTAGAATTTATGATCTTAACTGTTCAATTACAAGTTAAACACACACACTACTTAAAGAGAGAATCAAACTAAACTTCTATATTGATGCAAGAATCTGTACTCTTGAAGAGATAATAATAATAATATAAATAATACTACGTATATTTGGTAATGTGGTATGGCGTATTTTTTTAAAAATTAGTACTTTTTAATTAAAAATATATATATTAAAAAAATATGTTTTCATATTAGACGAATGGATTAACCATTTCCTTGAAGTTAGAAGAATGGGATAATCCCTAATAGGCCATTTATGAAGCTACAGTTGCAAAAAAAGCTAACCATTGCTCTGCAGAAATAGTTATGGTGGCCAAAAAAAGCTAACCTTTGATAGGCATGTGTTTCACCTAGCTACTTTTTTTTTCATCTAAAAGAGATCCATGCCCAGAAATGAAAATCTTCATATCACTTTCAAGTCAAGTGCTGGTAAATCTCATATCGCTCTCAACTTAAGTGCTGTAAAAAGCATTCCTTTACGAGGAAAACCACTATAACTGGAGGTTAAATTGGAAATGGCAAAGACATGCAAAAGGAGTGGTTACATCAATAATCACCCCATTATAGAAAGAAATTGAGCAAGCACACATGGTTAATCAAATGTTTCTAATCACCCCATTTGTTTACCATCCAATGTTAATTAACCTTTTAATTCAGGGAACTGAAACCTCATTTTAGAACACTAGCAAGCATGGCATGAATGAAAGATATGGCTCTACAAATATTTTGTTCCACTTTTTGTAGATTTTGTTGTTGTGTGTGGCATGACATAGAAAAGGAGAGAAAGATGGGCCTGAACAAAATAATTAAAACACCCACTCAATCACATTCAGTGTCACAATTTTCTTCAGGAGATGATGCAGCAATCCCAACTGGAATCCTGTCTTATAAGCCTGAGCAAAAGAACCTTTAAACCTAACAATTCAAAAAGATTTCAATTTTTTCAACCTCCATTGAAAGTTGGTCTCACATCTTTCTGACAGTAAAGAAACTCAGTCTCTGCGTTTCAACCTTCATTGTAAACTAAATTGCTTCTTTACCTTGCTTTGCAGAGACTCTTCCAATGACTTCAGTTTTGTTCTGTTGAATAAAATCTTGCAAGATGAAATAATGTATGCATTTTTACCAAGTGACTAATAGTACAACACAGTTTTGTAACTCAAAATTTGCACAACATGCAATGCCTCTCACATCTAGTTCTTTCACCTGAACTTTCAAGAAAAGTGCCCTGCAGGCCCTCCTTTTCCACTAAAAAAATTGTTTCTTTTCGAGATCCTCTTTTCCAAACAAGTTCCTTTCAACACTACAGTGTTCATTTTGACAAATTTAACCACCCATTCAGGATACCTACAGTATCATTGAGGTCAGGTTTGTGCTACCATTCTGGTGAGCAACTTGTATTATTAACCCCAGCTAGTGTAGTTTATCCTCTTGGAATCCCGACAAATTAGACCAAACCAAACACATTATACTGATCTATTGCACTATTAATTAGTAAGATTAGGGTTTACTGCACCAAACATCGAATCAGACTGATAGATTTTGGTCCACATGAATAATTTTCTACTAATGTAATGGATATTCCCATCAAAATGTCACACTAAATAAGCAAGTGAAAACTGACCATGTGGGTGACCTTTCACAAGATCGCTATTCTTTCTAACTGAACGGTAACGGTACGAATTTCCAGGTTCTTTGAAAATACTGTAAATTGAATACAACATACATATGCCAAAATGTCATATTGTGCTTCCAAGTTTCAGAGGCTGCTTTTTATTCGAACCCCAATAAAAGTGACATAGCAATTGAATGCAAGAAGCCTGGAAGAGAAGAGAAAGGAGTCCTTGTTTCTAAAATTGTTCCATTTGCATTATAAATGAAGATTTGGAATCCTTCAAGAAGCAGCAGCAAGATTCCTACAAATCTTCCACTGAAGACATAATGCATACGACAGCATCAAACATTATGGCATAATCTACTGTACACTACTACTAATTAAGCATCATCAAATGGAGTCCCTAAGGGGACACTTCTAAGGAGCTTAGAGGGTGTAAAAGACTAAACACTTGAAGAAGCTATAAAAATTGGTTAAAATTAGCTAGTCAATGCCATTGCTTTGGCAGAGGAGGACTAGATTAATCAGGGTGTTTGTGGCGTGGCCCCTTGGGCTTGCAGGTTACTGAGTTGCCACCCCAGAACATAACTCAATAGACCCATAATCAAGCAATTCTTCAATCATTTGCTCAATGTGGTGATCTTCAAGAGGCTTGATGAACTGCTGGTTGTTGTCAACTTGAACTTTCTTGTACACCCAGTTTGCCTCTGCCTCTTGAACTTGCAATGGACTTTTCTCTGGCTGCAAAGCATCAAGTTCCTCACTCTTTATGACAATGCTATTGGTGGGGGTGTTGACTAGTGAAGTTGGTGCCTTTTGTTGCTGTTGTTTTTGTTCTTGAAGTGATGTTTGTTTAGTCACTTGCAATGAGGCCATATAGCACCTATGCAACTTTGCTGTCAAAGTTGCTGAAAGAAGTTTCGACGAAGCTGACTGCGATGCATTTGGGTTATAAGGGAAGTTGGTCCTTGCCCTTGGTCCACACATAAGCCTTGCAGCTTCATCATAGGCTCTTGCTGCATCCTCTGCAGTTTCAAATGTGCCTAGCCAAATTCTAGTCTTCCTGCAAAAAAAAAAAAAGCGAAACGTTTCGTTAGAACTCAAGAATATATTATCCGAAACGTTCATGGGTCACGTTGTTGATGTGTTCTTACAATAGAGGGTGGCGAATCTCAGACACCCATGATCCCCAATGCCTTTGTCGAACCCCTCGATATCGCTGTTGCGGTCTGGCCATATTAGTTAAAAAAGAAAACGTTTCTTTAAGAAAGTGTTTGTGAAAATGCCTGAGAGAAAGAGGGGCGTTGGAAAGCAAGATTGTGATGCCAAGGAAGGGGTGGGGGAGAGGGGTTTTTGTAGGTGGGTTTGCCTGAAAGATATAGGGAAAGCTGGTCTGGCAACCAATTTAGGGAAGTGGGTCCAACTTTGTGGGTTTAGGTCTTTCTATTCTTTTTCTTTATCTTTGCTGGTTGCAACAAGTGATGAAGGATAATTGATTATATATTTTGGTGAACTGATGTTTCAAACTGACGTCCAAATTCAGTTCACATGACTGGTTAGCACTACAACTTTTGTTCCATGAGAAAAAGAACAAAAAAAAAAATCAGAATATTCAACTGTTGCCATGGCGATCTCCTCTCCCTTCCAGAAAATCCAAGGTCATAGTCTTTGTAGATATGCTTTGTCACTTCATGCATGTGAGTGTTATGTTAGCCTAGCAAAGATGATGACTCCACCAGAACTCTCCTCCTGCTCCGTGACCATGAAAATTAAAACTTTTTTTTAATTACGAGTTCATATATATATAACAGGTCGAATACCGGTTTAAATGGTCTGGTTTGAATAAAAATCTCAATTGATCCGAATAAAAAAACTAAACCAATTGATTCGGTTTTATATTTAAATTAATTGGTTTTGATTTAATGGAACTCTAATTTATAATTACAACGGGGTTTTTCTTGGTTGGATGTAATTTGGTTTTTTTTGTTAGATTTGTTCGAGTTCGTCATTTTGACTGAATCTTAAAATTCAAAAATTGAACTACAATCAAATTTTTTTAAGAAAAAATCCAAAAGAAATTACTCAACACGTTTGAAAAGCATTCTATTTAGTTGGTTTTTACTGATATTATGGAAAATTAGATTAATTTGCTGACCTCTATGGATTTTGAGACCACAGACTTACCATCTCTTGATGACCAAAAACTGGGAGTTTATTACTGTGTTGTAGTAAGATGCACAGATCTTTTTCACACACACAGTAAATGGTCCACAGGTTAAAAGGGTTCATGCAACAATTTGGTACAGACATAATTGGGTCAATCCTGAGTTGAGACACAACTATTAAAGATTCTTAGACCATAATGATTGCCCTAAAAACCCAAATCATTTGATCAAATCTTATTCACTATATAATCGAATCAACATGCACTCAGAGAAGCTAAAAAGATTAAATAAAATACTTTTCACACAAAAGAGAGAAGGATTCTAAACTAAATCAGTAAGCTATAAGTGTATGGTGATTGTTCTGCGGTAGAGAACACAGCCCTTCCAAGTTTCAACAGGGTGATCTAGGCAACTTCACAGCGGTATTTGTTATCTGGAAACATTAGCATGTGTCACAGAGGGTACAGAAGACAAACAGTGTACATGGTTTTGGGACAAAATTAATGCAAATGGGTGCTAATTTTGCAGCTGAAGAACACAATCGAAAGAACAAATTAAGAGAAGAAAGTGAAAAAATAAAATAAAATGGCCCACAATGTGGTCTGTGAGTGCTTCAGCAGTGTTTAAAACAGTTCGAAACACCCTTGCGTTATATTATATTTAGTTATGCTCTGTGTTTATTATAATATAGACGCATTCCCAATCTCTGTCTGCAGTCGCAATTTTTGACTGTTTGCTTCTGTGTCAGGAGCTGTTTCCATGAGCGAGGTACTTACCATAGTATTACAAGCAAACATTTACATCTTCATTCGTTGAACTTATTTAATTTTTCCTGACTTTCATGGCAGAGTGGTATGGCCTTGCAGTGGTAACTAGGTGTTCATAACTACAGGTTTGTGGTGTCTATGCGACATGGGACCAGGATCTCTTGTATGCAAATAATTTATTGCAGAAGACTTTAGCCCTAGCGTAGATCAAGTGGAGTTTTCGCAGCTCTTGCGACTGTCGAATGTCCGGTTATAGATGACCTAATATATAGATTTTTCCACGGTTAACAGTATTTTAATTTCATCAATACCAATTGAAACTAAATTATTTTTAAAAATTATCTTTAAAAATAATATTTAATGAGGTTACTATTCATAAAGTTGTCAAAAATTCTTTTAACCACAAACTTTAGGTTGTTTGGATTTTAAAATTTTCCGGATTTTTTAAAATGATTTTTAGGTTGTGTTTGATTAGTGTGAGATAAAAAAAATAAATTAATATAGAAGATATAGAAATGTATTTGATAAATATATCTGTAAAATAATTTTGGTGTAAATTTTTATATACATAATTTTTATTAATTAGAATAGAAATAATAAGACTACTTAACTTTTCTCTTGCCTTCTGTGGAAGATCACATGCGTACTTACACACAATTCATCGAACAGACAAGAGAACTTCTGAGAATTGTGTTTGGGATAAGGACATGGAGTTCATAAGAATATAAAAATAAAAGGATCGACAATTAGGTTTTCTCCTTGATTATCAAGCCATGATCACGAAGCATCGTCTCTGCTTCATCTCATAAATTACATCAGATATTTATGCTGGGGTTTTATTTTCTTCTTATATATCCATGCTAGAAGTTGAGAGAGTGTTTTTTTATTTTTTTTATATTATTTTTTAACACAACCCTCAAATAAAAACTCTTTAGATTTAAAATTCATATAAATTATTTAATTTTTATTAATTAAAATGGGAATAATAAGATTTAAATTAAATTATTTTAAAAAAATTATTTAATTGAAACACGAGCACACGTTAACAAGACAATACATGAAAATCTTGAAGTTAAAAAATTATTTCACACTATGCTGACTTGTGGATAGATATTCAAATGGAGAGAACGAGATAGTAAACTCTAAAACGTGTTCTAAGGGCAAAAACTTTGACATCCGCTTCTACAATTGGCACCTTTTTTCACGTACTAATCCTAGGTTAATCAACAATTATAATAATTACCGTTATGCCTTTTTGAGTTTTTCCATTAAAAAGGGTCGTCGATAAACCAGAAGCAGGATGCAAAGATGGGATGGGATTAGACTGAAAGATTAGAAGTTGTCTCAATCAATCTTGGTTTACAGCTAAATCAAAGACTTGCATCAAACAGAGGTCAGGAACAAGAAAGATATGAGCTAAGATGTCAGACCCCACAAAATTAACGCGTTAGGGTTATGGGACCCAGAACACAACATGGCTGATGATAGCAGCTGCTGAGACCTAAATATGAATCCCCATTATTTGTGTTTAAAACCTCCCATGGTTTTCTTGGCCATTACAGGGTCCCGTCTATGTCATTGCTGCCTATTTTCTCTTGCCTTCTCTGGAAGATCACATGCGTACTTACACACAATTCATCGAACAGACAAGGGAGCTTCTGAGAATTGTGTTTGGGATAAGGACATGGCGTTCATAAGAATATTAAAATAAAAGGATAAATGGGTTTTCTCCTTAATTATCATCAAGCCAGCCATGATCACAAAGCATTGTCGCTGCTTCATCTCATGATTTTCTATGCTTCTTCTCAGCTAAGATTTTACATATGATGTGAGATATTTTGTCTTGTTTTATTTTATTCATTTTGATGTAACATGTATATCCCCACTAATCCAATATTGCTGGCCGTAGCTTTCAGCAATAAAAAAAAAGAAGATCATATATATATATACACATTTTTTTTTAATGATATGATATGATGTTGTGATTTGTGATGGGTGCATATAATTTAACAATGACGAATATCACAAAACAATCCTATATCATGGTTTGAAAAACCTTACCAAATTAATAAAATTGATTCCCAATGTTATTCTTCACATAAAACAAGATATCAAATAAAAAAAATAATTCAATTAAAAATGATTTTATGTTAATGAAGGTTTTCTTGGCTCGACATTTATACGTCAAGCCTTAAGCATGCTATATATCCACACCGAATCGGTATATTCATGAGACCCCCCGTCTCTAATTAATGTCAAGAATGAAAATTTATCTCTTATGTTTGCAATCCAATAAATATTTACATGTTAAGAGTAATGTCAAATATTTTTTTTTAAAAAAAACACGATAAGAAAAATCTGCAAGATTTCTCATGAGTTGTTAGATCATGATTTTATATAGGGACCAACTTATAAATTTATCGTTAAAATGTAGTGCTTGTTTGGTATATGTTGAGGTAATTTCTGTTTTTTAAATTGTTTTTTTGTTAAAAAAATATGAACTTAATGATTTAATATCATATTTGAAAAGCACTTTGTATCAAAATACCAAACAAACATGTATTCTTGAAGTTCTTTTATTATATTTTCTTAATATTTAACAATACTTTAAATATAAATTATGATCCACAACTTTATTAGCTAGCCACTAAAAATTATTTGAAGAATTGTCCTAGAAGAAGACTTGGAGCAATAAAAAAGGAGAAAACCAACCTAAGATCCTAAACACAATCTTTGGAGATGCACTAATCATGGGTTTAGTTTTGTTCAAAGATCCACCTTGGACCCGGGATTTTTAATCGTAAAAACAACGCAAAACTTATAGAAAAAACAATTTTAGTTGCAGCTAAAAATGAGTGGGACATAATCTTATTATTCCCTTTCATTTTCCAAGTTCTTAAGGGAATTAGTCAAGGAAAAGAAGTTAATCAACCACCTAAACAAGATTTATTATCAGTCTTGACGCGGTTTTATGGCTAAACAAGAAAGGGAGTGATGTAGATTCAGGGGATGTGAAAGAAATGTTGTTTCCTGCGAGTTCTCCCGCGCAGTCTATGGGATTTGCACAGGCTGTTCCTTTGAATTTTGTTGGCAGCCAACACCACCAGAAGCTCATCATTAGCATGCCATGAAGAAGATGCGTCCAACTCCATTTGCAATAATTGTGCATGATCACTGTTCTGTCTCGCGTTTCAGATGGGTTGAAGCATCCTGAATTAATAATAAAAAATAAAAAAATAACAAGAGGAAGAGAAATATATTACCCAATAGGATTCACAGGAAGAGGAGATTTCCAAAATTTATTAATTTATATAAACAAATCATACTAAAATTTGAATATTAAATGATTGATTGATCATGAAAATTAAAATTAGCTGCTAGATTGTACGCATTTGTATGATGTTTTATATGATATGTTTGTATGCGAGATAATATTGTTGTGGAACAATTATCTCATAATTTTATGGATTAAATTGACAAATAAAAAGATTTAAAAAGGGATTCAAAAGTGTTTTTTTTTTGCTTATTGGACAATTGAATCTCCTAAATTATAAGCAAAAGTTTATTTTACTATTTTAGTTATTTTCCTAGTTTAATTATTTATTTTCAATTTAGTTTATGTTTCTTATTCTGGTCGGTGTTTAGACCTTATATAAATAGTTGAGGTGTTTTTTTTATTATCCAAACTATTATACAAATCTCATAAAAATATATATAAAAAAAAGTTTTAGATTTCTCTATCTTTAAGGGTGTGTTGGGGAATATGGTAGTGATTGCGGTTCAAAATAATTTTTGCTTAGAAATGCATCAAAACAATATTTTTTTTTTATTTTTAAAAATTATTTTTAACATCAGCACATCAAAACGATTTAAAAATATAAAAAAATAATTTTAAATAAAAAAATTAAAATTTAAAGGAACGCGAACCGCGTTCCCACCCGCGCAATAAATCTATAATATTAGGAAATGGAACCATAGTCTTTATCCTTGCTATACGCGACTTCAAATATGGTTTATTGAAAATTATAATCCTTGTTAAATCAATGATGTAATAATCCTTTAATGGCACAGGGAAGTCGCACATGCCTGGTATGCGATGCAGCCCTTTCGAGTCTTAATTAATAGCTTAAACATTAATTAACCTATATATTAAATTTATGCCACGACGAGGACATTTTCCCCCCTCATCACAAGTGCTGCAAAGCTATCAAGCAGACAATTGCGAGAGTCATTTTCATGCCATGTGCGAAGAAAGTTTTTCCAGTAGAAATTCATGTTATTTTTCTTTCAAATCCGCGTAGTCTGGTGAGGTAGATAATGCTTTCAAAATCAATTTCTCACATTCCATGGCGTGACTTATTAATATATTTATTTAATGGATACATTATTCTTTTTTTGTATTTGGGATATGCCACTGAGTTTGCAACTTCCATGAAATTCATGATTTCTCGGACGAAGTTTCCAGATGAAAGATTCCACGAAGAAAATGATTTTTTCATTGCCATGTCCAATTTACTATTTCATTGTGCAAAATTAATGAGTTTTAAAAAAAAAAATATAAACAACTTAAGCGTGTGTTTTTAAATGTATGGTAAAACACACATTGTCATTAAATTCGGTCCAAACATGCTTGGCAGGGTACCATGACCAGGTCAATTGACTCGTTCTTGATCTGGGAAAATCTGAATATCATAGCCCCCGAGTCTTATCTATTCAAAAATTACTGGACCAAATATAGTGTTCGAAGGCCTCAGATATAGCCCACTTCTCGACCCAGTAAAGAAATGCTTGGATAAAAGAAAATTGTTTTTGGGGTTTTTTAGTGCACATATTTAGGAAGAGAAACAAAGTGGGCTGTGGTACAAAAGATAGAAATTGGGCCCAATTAAAAATAGTAATTCTATGTTGGGCCAGACAAGCTCAGGGAGCCTGTAGCATGTTTTAACATTTTGTGACTGGCCCATCTCAAGCTTCTTTTGGGCTCTGAATTTGGTAAGTAAGATCCATTAATAAGGCCCTGTTTGGGCCCATCTCAAGATTCATTGGGCAACCACCACTGTCCCGTCCCCGCTCCCCCTTCCAGTTTCAGATAGCATCCTTAGGGTTATGGGTGATGGATGCAGAAAGCACGGAAAGGCATTGTTTGTGCTGTGCTTGAATTGGAGTTTTAGTAAATTAAAAAAGAACTTATTTTAAATTAATTTTATATATATATTTTTTAATCTTTTCGATGAATAACAAAATAAATTTTAAAAATAAAAATATATTATTTTAATATATTTTTAAACCAATACAAAAAAACAAAAATTATAGCCTATTGAACTAAGGCCATGTTTGTTTGCTGGAAAGTAGTTTCCTTTTGGAAAGTGAATTCCAGAAAAGTGAATTATTTTTCGATGTTTGGTAGTGTAATGAAAAATAAGTTGGAAAACACTTTCCAGTGTTTGGTTATGTCATGGAAAATGAGCTAGAAAATAACTTATTGATATTTTATTTTTTTCAAGTTTATTAAAATAATGAGGAACAAATCTTACAAATTAAAAAGTTGAATGAGAATGAAATTGAAAAAAATATAATTTCATAAATTATCTCAAATAAAATAAATAATAATCAAAATAATAGAGATCAAATCTAAAAAATAAAAAAAATTGAAAGATGAAGAAATTAAAATTATAATAATTAACATTTCATAAATTATTTCAAATAAAATAAGTAACAATCAATAGAATAAGGACCAAATTTAATAAATAAAAAATTTCAATTAAAAAATGATAAGGGAAAAGCAAATAACAATTATAAAAATAAGAATCAAAGTTAATATAAAAATTAAATTCTAAGGGATGAAATTGAAAAACAAATATTCAAAACATATATATATATATATATATATATATATATATATATATATATATATATAGCAATCAAAAGTTTGAGGATCAAATTTGATATAATCAACAAATAATATGACATTTTTAAATTTTTCACAACTTCCAGAAAGTGTTTTCCGCTCAAAATCAAAAGAAAATACTTTCTTGAAAACCAAGCTAAATTTTCTTTTGATTGAAAAGTGTTTTCTGATAACCAATTTTTCTAATGGCAAACAAGCACAGGAAAATTTAGAAAGTGATTTTTCAAAAATTATTTTCTAAAAAACAAACACAGTCTAAGACATGTATGCTGCAACAAGCATAGGACCTTCCCTCGAGAACACACGAACACACACACATAGAAACACATACCCTCTAGTTCATTCGAATAACATCTATTAACATCATCTAAAATATTATTAAAATATTTTTACTACAAGGTTGTATTAAAATTGTGAAGAAACATGCTAATGTTTTTCTTAAAAAAAAAAAAACATGAAAATGCTGTTCATATTCCTCATGATAATACTAGTAATTGTACAAGATGGAAACAGACAGGATACAGAGAACTTGTTACTCATTTTTCCTTGCTCTAACACGGCAGAAACTCACTCTAAAAATATTTAAAAATATATTTATTTTTATCTTTTCATCATTATCTTTTTAATTAATTACATTTCTGTTCTAACCAAAACAACTAACCAAACACGATCATAGGACACATGGAAGTATCATGCAGATAGACACAACACGCATGTAACCTCCATTAGAGATACGTACGGCCAAGTGACATGCATGAACTTGTCTTTACTACATAAATAAATTGGACTGTTAAGTTGTTTGATAAATCAGAAAAAGGAAACGATGAGAGAAAAAAAGGAAATGGATGTGAATGTCCAACTAAATTTCCTTTAATATCAAAGCTAATTTTGGCTTTGAAAATTAATCTGATTGGTACGATTTCTACGAATTAATTAAGTCATAAATACATTTGGTTAAAAATAACTGTTTACTTAGATTAAGAATTTGTTATAAGATTAAGTCAGGATCTTGATTTAATTAAAAATTAATTTTTTCGATAACTTATAGATTCTATCGTTTTTATCAAACATATTTATTACCTACGGTCATTTTAATTGTTTTATCATAAATTATTTATAAGAAAATTAACTTTAAAATTTATTCTCCTTCTCCTTCTTCTTGTTTTTTTTCTACCATGTTGTTTGTCGTTCACACAGCACAACAGTCATAAATACAGGGGTTGATTGGCCGAAGCAGAATTCAAGAATTCAACAGGGACTTTTGCAAAAGGTCACAGTATATATAGTGGCCTGTCAACTAGGTCACTTGATTTTCGTGTTTGTTTGACAGGGAAATAACGATAGAGCGTACAATGGTGAGTTTGTGTGCATTTTCATGCTTTGGTGCCACAACAAATCATCACCATCATCATCATCATCACCAAGGTATGTGTCAAATTTCTTCATGAATTTCTGATCAAATGTTTCGATTGTGTAAGAACTTTCTTGGCCTTTGGCAGATGGGTTGGTGAGAAATGTAACGTTTTTGGAAGCACAGAGAAGTGGTAACCGAAGGTACTCTTATAGAGATTTTTCTTTCTTCCCCCCCCCCCCCCCCCCCCCCCCTTTTTTTTAATAAGCAAAGGTACTCGTTGAGAAATACCATATGATCCTGCTTAGTGAGTATATTTGTTTAGATTTATTAGAGCCATTGTTTTAAAATTTATTTTTTCAATGTTCTTATCAATCAAATCATATAATGTTCAAAAAAATACCAAAATTATATGTGCACATAATATAAATTTACGAGTTTGGAAAAAAATTTCAATGGACACAGTATATATAGTTGAATCTATGTGGAATTCACTTGTAAAAACTAGTAAATAAGTCCTTTTAATTCGTTTGACGTCGAGGTTAGTGTTGCCCATGTAAAAAATTAAGAAAGAAAAGGAGATATGGATTTGTTCCTTTGTTTTCAACAACTTGGAAGTTTCCAGTTGGAATCACTTGTAATCTTCCTAAATCCCAATGATTTTGCTTCAACTGTTAAGAAATCATTTCAATTCAAGATTTTCAACAGTCTTTCATCAAAGATTTTCAGGTAGTGTCACCCCAGTTAAAGTGCCGGTGAACCAAGCACATTGTGCACCCAAGAGAAGCCAATGCAAGAAAACAATTGTTTTTCCCTCAAGATTGTCGTCTTCAGCCAGCACTAAAACTGTGGCTGGCAGAACTTGCAAAGGATACAGAGAGCACGGTGTTCTTGTCACTTTACAGGATAGAATTTCGACAAACCCTGAGAACGACAATGTTTCCTCGAGTTTTAAGGACACTGTATTCCAGCTGTTACATTCGTTCTATCAGTTTTCTCGTCCTCATACTGTGATTGGCACTGTGAGTTTCATGTTTTTACACTTTCTTGACATAAAATCAATGTTTCTGATAGAAAGAAGTCAGTAAACCTGGGCTAATTTAAGTTTTCTCTTTTCTTTTCTTTTTTCTCTTCCTTTTTTTGTTGCAGCTTATAGGGATAACATCAGTTTCTCTTCTACCAGTAGAAACAATATCTGAACTGTCTCCCACATTTTTCATGGGATTGCTGAAGGTAAGTTTCGGACAAGAAGACCAATAATTGCCTCTGATGGGATTTTAGCTCCAATACTAAAGAATTCTTTTGACAACTCAGGCATTGGTGCCATCGGTGTTGATGAACATTTACGTGGTGGGGTTGAATCAATTATTTGATGTTGAAATAGACAAGGTATGTATACACGTGGCTTAAATTATCGATTTGTATGATCTCTGCAGCAATTTATCCTCTACTAAATGCATGGTATATGAATTAATTTTGGTTACGGCATGGGTTTCTTCTTGATGAGGTACAGTTGTTTCAATTAACGTTTCCCTCACTGCCTGCCAATATTGCTGTGTTCTTGGCTTCATTTTTTACTGCTTTTATGTTCTCAGGTAAACAAACCTTATCTCCCACTTGCTTCTGGCGATTTCTCAATGGGAACTGGTGTTGCAATTGTTTCGGCATCTTTATTGACAGTAAGTAGGATTACTGTTAAGACAGCAGCAGAGAAGAATGAAGGATTTGCATGTCAGTCTGCTTATTAATTTGCCTCCTATGTTGATTTTTTTATTTCATTTATCAGAGTTTTGCAATGGGAATCATGTTTCAATCCCCACTACTATTTTCTGCCCTACTCATAAGTTGTGTGCTCGGGAGTGTGTATTCTATAGAAGTAAGTTCCTTACCAACCTTACATCAACAGTTTTGTAATATTCTGCTCCTATCTAAATGATCTGAAAGACTTGGAAGGATTATAGCATGACATGCTGAAAATCTCTGTTTCTTTGTAGCTTCCTTTTCTCAGATGGAAGAAGCAAGCATTTCTTGCTGCAACTTGCATCATGATCGTGAGGGCTATTGTCGTTCAACTCGCTTTCTTTGTACACATGCAGGTAAACAGAAATTCTTGAGTTTGTAGTTCACTGAGCCACGGATACCTCAGTCTATGATCAAGATTTGAAAGTCTATTGTTTTGTATGACAATTCTATCACTCAGGATTTCTTCTTGCTTCCTTGATTGACTCGACCAAATCGATCGTACTTTGCAGAAATTTGTTCTTGGCAAAACAACAGTAGTGACAAGATCATTGGTGTTTGCAACTGCTTTCATGTGCTTCTTTTCTGCTGTCATTGCCCTATTCAAGGTAAATCCACAACCATAATGAACCTTGTAAGGCAATTAATTATTACTTTTTAAATACAACAGTACCAAAGTACGTAAACATCAAAGTTAAATCCGATTTGCAGCCTGAATTGAACCGGCTCAGCCATTCTTGAGGCTATGTGGCTACTGGAGATGACTAAAGATGTTCGAGAAATTAACCTATAATCATGATGATTACTAATTAATGTCTTTCTAGCATTTCAATAGGATATACCTGACGTCGATGGCGACCGAGATTATGGCATTCAATCCTTCAGTGTCAGCTTAGGGCAAGAAAGAGTAAGCAAACTAATCACTTAATATTGTAACATTTCTATGCTTTGTTTGCTTCCTGCAAGATGGAGTAGAAGGATAAGTTCTCATATATGT
This sequence comes from Populus simonii, assembly GCA_007827005.2. Classification (NCBI taxonomy): domain Eukaryota; kingdom Viridiplantae; phylum Streptophyta; class Magnoliopsida; order Malpighiales; family Salicaceae; genus Populus; species Populus simonii. Next base: position 1,675,262 of record CM017481.2, read on the forward strand.
CAAAGGCCTGACACATATTTTGCTCATCTTTCCAGGTCTTTTGGCTCTGTGTTAACATGCTGCTAATAGCATATGGAGCTGCTGTGGTTGTAGGAGCTTCGTCTACATTCCTACCAAGCAAGTTCATCACAGTATGTATCATATAATATCCCTGCAAGCAAACATTCCTGTTTATCTAGTCTTCTACAATTTTTTTTGCTTGCTAAAATTGGTTTTGATTCAGATATTAGGCCATTGTGCTCTAGCATTCATTCTGTGGCTTCGAGCACGATCGGTCGATCTTACCAGCAAAGATTCCATAACTTCCTTCTACATGTTCATCTGGAAGGCAAGTCAAATCATATAGAATTTCCATCTTAATTACATGAAACAAGTTTAACCGCTTCATTGGTTATTCCTATGTTGTTACAGTTATTCTATGCTGAGTACTTCCTCGTTCCGTTTGTTCGCTGATCAGAAGACTCGGTGAGAATTTCTTTTTGTACAAGATATAATTATCTGTTGTCCTTCAAAGAGAAGGTAGTGATTTGATGATGATGATGATGGACAGGAAGGGAAAATGAGCATTCAAGCATGCCTGTGTGTAGGCAATGCTACGATTTAGTATCAGTTCGAAACAGAAAAATCAATACGAATCATGAGATAAATTATGGTTGGCTTGTCCGAATTATGTGTTTTTATGGGGAAAAAAAATTCTGTGACGAGGAGTTTATCTGCTGTTAAAATTCATGCTCATTGGATTGCTGCCACCCACCGATTACATGGACCATAGATCATAGGTTTCTATCTCATAAGCAATTTTTTACTTAATTTATATGGAAAGTATACTGGGTCAAATTATTTTTCATAATAATGTGTTTTTTTTATATGAAAAGATGTTTTTTTTCATCAAAAAACTGTCTAAACACGATTGCATCTGGGAAAGAAAAATTCTTATGAAATTTATTTGATCCTTGAATTTATTTTTTGTGTGCGCTTTAGTTACTAAACTTTATTTTTTGAATTTAATCCTTGTAAGATATGCTGGTTTATGTGTTGGGGTCTATTTTAATTTGCATGCTCCTGCTTATCCCACATGTCATGTCATAGAATATTTCAACATTAAACTAAAGAACCATGCTCCTGCCTATCCTACGTATCATAGAATATTATGACGTTAAACTAAGGATTTATCTCACAAAATAGCATTTTAGGTTATTGTTGAACGGAAGATTGAAAAGGGACCGAAATTAAAAAAAAAAAAATAGAGTTGTTTTATCAAAAGGCTTTGAAAACTTCAATTCCATCCCTCAAGTTTCAAATTATACATTTTTAGCTCCTATTGTTTAGGGTTTTTGTGTTTTAGTCCAAAGTTTGTTTTTATCACGTTTTAATATGTAAATATTGGTGTGTGTGTGTGTGTGTTTTTAACTAGCCATATTTTGATTATTAAAAAAATCAAACTTGATTAGTGTTAGTTCAATAAATGTAATTTTTCTCTTTAAATTTGTTTAAAATAAATTAGACTAAGACCCATAAATTTTATTTTGATTGAGTTTGATTTTGGATTTATAAATTGATTTAGGGCTGAAAATGTTTTTATTAAGGTTTATGTAATGTTTTTTATGTGTTTTAAGTCGAAAACAAATCTAAAATAATTTTTTAAAAAAACAAAAAACTTGAATCCTGAATTTAATTTTTAGTAGGCAAAGATGACCAAAAATACTTCAGTAAATAACATATGATTTGTCAACACAGGTGATGTGTCGTTTGTTAAAACATTTTTAAAAAAAAACATCAATGCTCTTTTTAAAAGACCAAATGTCTCTTTTTGACAGAAAGCTTAGAAAAATTAATAAAAAATACCAAAAATATAATTAGAGCTTTTTCTAAACAACGAATGGGCTCAGCCCAAGTATCAGACTTTGGGCGCCCACTTAAACAACCAAGGCCCAGACTCTTAAAAAATGTCTATCCTTCACCTCTGGGTAACCCACAACCGTCAATAAATCCATGTATAAAAAACCCTAATATCAAGACTTCTAAGTTCTAGGGTTTCTCCTCTCAGTGTTTTCGCTGACAAGACCAAGCAGCAGCAGAAGCAGATCAGAAGCAAGCAAAAATGGTAACCCTCTTCCTGTCTAGATAGATCCTGTCTTGATTGAATCGAAACTCTTTTGTTGATTTTTGACATGGGTTCTTGATGTTTCTATTTGTGTAGCCGTCACACAAGACATTTAGGATCAAGAAGAAACTAGCAAAGAAGATGAGGCAAAACAGGCCTATCCCTCATTGGATTCGCATGAGAACAGACAACACTATCAGGTCTTTTTTCTTTTCTTTGTTTCGCTGTTTGTTTTGAAGAAAAGAAAAGGAAACGAAACAAAGTAAGAAGGTTTTGAAGTTATTGAATGTGGGGTTTTTTGTGTTTTCTTTAGGTACAACGCCAAGCGCAGGCACTGGAGAAGGACTAAGCTCGGATTCTGAGGTGTTTTGGGTACTTGGAATATTGGATTTTTGTTAGTGTTTTTTGGGTTTTAATTAGTTGGAGAATTCATTGAGGAGAGAATTGTAGTTGATATTGCTTTGTAAGGAACTGATGAGAGTCCCACTTGAGAAATCTTGCTATGTTTGAAGTGTTGACTTTTGATTAATTCTCAATTTGATGAAACCCGCAAGTTTTTGGTATGCATTTTGATTGTGTTTGATTTGCTGTTTTTTATGATCTGGTTATCATTAGGGTGCATTGTCATTGCTGTTTTCTAAGATTTATTAGCTAAGCTATTGTATTTAAGAGTCTTCACTGTCGTGAAGGCAGTGAAATGAAATTGTTTTCTTCTTCGTACCAACTATGGTAGAAGCTAGTTTGAGTGGCTTGGCTTTGTTTAATTGGTTGGATGCATTAGTTAGTCTAATTAATAGCTGTTTTATTAGATCGATTTGAAATTATTTTTCTGTTTCTATTCAATGTTTACATGCTTAAAATAGAATCTTTTGTTGATTTTCAGCTTGATTTCTTTTGTAAAATGTTCTCATGTCTTACTTCCAGCTTGATTTTCATTTCTAAAATCATGGTCTTTTCATTTGATTTTTAAACAAAATCTCTTTTACAATTTTCTGATTCTGATCATAGTATGTGATCAATCTTCTATAAACGCAATCCGCTTAATAATGGAGTCTTGAAGATAATTCAAGTATGATATAGCTTCTTTTTTTCATGACCATGAATTTAATCTTCTCATTGTATTTGGGGCATTGCATATAGTGCTCAGTCTTGCTAATGAACATTTTGCCCATCTCCAAATTGAGGGTTCTTTTTTCATCTTACTCTATTTTTAGATGGTATGATCCATCTGACCTTGCATAGCCATGGCCTTTGTTAATGATTGGAATGCAACTCTCTCAGCAAACAAAATTGTCACAGGATGTTTGCAGATATGGATGCTGGTCATTTTTGCTGCATTTCTTTTCTTGGCACTGCAATTTAATACTCGTGCATTCAGTGTTCATTCTTCTCTGTTCATTGAAATCCACACGAGGGGAATGGGGTTTGCTCAGGATTAAACCCAGGATTCCTGTCGTTTTATATTCTTCGTTTATGTGATGGTGTATTCTTGCCGGACCTTATGGCTTTGAAAGTGATTGAAAAATTTTTAATTGTTTTTTGTTTTAAATTAATATATTTTTGTATTTTTACATCATATTTTAATGTGATGTTAAAAATATTTTTTTAATATATTTTTAAAATAATATATTTTGAAAAGCAATTTTTGATGGACTGCAATTGCCCCTCTCATATGTTTTTTGAAGATGACAAGCATAATCGGTGTAAGATTAACCGAAGCCGCTGAATATGGGGAAAGAGACCAGAGGGTAGTACATTTGTCAGTGTCCTAACATTTTTAACTGAATGGGCCCATGGGCCAAATAGGGCCCATTTAGTAAACCCCATCCACTAATCTGCTGACATATGGCTTTCTGAAGTAAATGAGCTGCCCACCAGTCACAAGGGCAGAAAGATTAACCACAAGTTTTTGTCAGCAATCCACAATTGCTACCGTATGTCTCCTGTGGTAGGGTTGCATTTAAGTTCCTTTCTCCTATTTTTACTTTATGAGAGATTATTTTCTTGTGTGGCCTAACATGAAGACCAAATAAAATTATCCTATTTCAGCACTGGTGGATGTCCAACACGTAGGGGTCGGATCACAGGTGAGTTCCAAAAAAAATGTTTTTTTTTTAGAATTAAAATGAAAAGACTTCATCTAGGATGATAAATTCACAGCGTTGACCCAGGAAAAAAACTTAATTAAAATAATATTATTTTGATAAAAAAAATAAATATATTAGTAATTGGATTTAGACATGGTCAGGTGTAGGTTTTTAGATCACTAAGTTAATCTGAATTTTTTATTGGATTAGTTGTGTTTTTTTTTTAATTTGTTTTTAACCTAAATTTATTCCGGTTTCAAGCCGATCAGGTCCTGAATCAACCCATCATACCTATTCAGGTTTTTTAAAAAATAGCTTCTGCATAGGTGTTTAGAAATATGGTGATGTTTGTTTTTTAAAGTATTTTTTGTTTGGAAATGTATCAAAATGATGTTTTTTATTTTTTAAAAAATCATTCTTAACATTAACACATCAAAATGATCTGAAAACACCAAAAAAAAAATAGTTGAAAGCAAAGAAAAAAATAAAAATAAAATTTAAATTTTTTAAAAATATTTTTTTAAAAAAAAAAAAACATGTTTATCTTGCAACTCATAACTTGCTTGTCTGGGGAATTACACATCACGTGATTTATATTGGAGAGCTTTGTGTTAGACTCTCGTTAGTTACCATCTTTATGTTATATTGATTTATTATTTCTATGTTCTCATAAATCATATCTTTTATCTTCGACGCTACCAAAATATTTTATAATACGTTAGTCAGATACATGGCCGCTAGTTTTAAAAATTTGATTAAGATGCAGACAAATTACCTCATGAATTTTGTAATCATTTAAAAAAAAAAAGATTACGGCTAAATTATTATGTCATCATTACATATCGAAGCATGCACTCAAATCCTTGACCCTTGGTCGGTCGAATATTACGTTCGGATATATGGATATTATCTTTAAAATTTAATTGAGATGTGAAAACTAAGCCCTTGTTTTGTATTGTTTTCCAAAGGGTAAAATTTAGATTTTTTTATTTAAAATTAATTTTTATATATTTTTAAATTATTTTGATGGGTTGGTATCAAAAATAATTTTTTAAAAATAAAAAAATTATTTTAATATATTTTTAAGTTAAAAACACTTTAAAAAACAAATGCTATCATTCTCTTAAATATTTTCGGACTAAAATTAAAGTTATTACACTTAATTTGAGGCAAATCAAAACTAGGATTTGAATAAAAAATATTAAAATAATATTATTTTAACAATAAATTATTTGAAACAAAATTAACTCTGTTTTTAAGTTTAATCAATCTGAGTTTTGATCTAATTAGATCATGTCAGTTTTATTTTTTTGAACCCGAATTAATTAATTGAGATCTTGAATTGATTGGATCTTAGAGTCGGTAGACTCAGTCGGAGTTTTATAAATATCCTCGGATCAATTTACCCTTAAATGTTCGGCATCATTACATATCAAAGCATGCACTCAAATCTTCGACACAATTGACTATACTACTACTTTATTACGAACATTACCACAGAACAACTCCAGTATCTATAGCCAACGGTTTTTCAAGGTTACATTTTCTTTAATAAACCCATCTATATTTTAAGCACCATTTACAGTCCTGTCATATCCAATCACTTAAATACTTGTACATCGCACAAGTGGCTGTTTGATTTTATCAAAATCATTCCTTAGAAATCTCACCATTGAGCAGTGTGATTTCTGTTATTCAGATGGCTTCAACAATTATTTCTTTAGCTTCTGCTACTCCTTCTGCTTCACTTTCTGTGCAAGAAACTCTCAAGGTAGCTATATTTCTCACTTTAATCGCCACTTTCTACTGTTTTTCTCTTCTGGGACATCAGTTTTCTGTTTGGTTATAGGGAAAATGTGGCAAATCAAATAAAATAGACTATGAAAGTAGACGTTAAAATTCAAAAGTTTGTATTTTGTTATTTTCTTGGCAGCCAAACGGATTTTTATGGTGTGGATCAGGAATTTTAATTGTGGTTTTGGACAGGGAAAGATGAGGCTTGGAAGTGGTAGTGTGAGTACATTGTTTAACAAGGAGAAAGGCAATCCCTCTATCAAGAAAAAGGTATGAATGTTAATTCTTGTATTGTTGGGTGCTTGGTTTTTTTATTGAATTCTTGTTTGCTTGATCCTATGTTTTGTAATTGGTGGAGGATTCGTGATTTTATCTGAAGCAGCAGCTATGTTAGTTTAGAAGTGTAAAAGATGGAGGCTTTGTTGTTTAATCACGTATTTGTTGAAATCATGGGTTTTTTTACCAGTGCATGCTTCTTGTCTTTTGAAGATTTTGATATGATTTGATTTGAACTTAACATGCATACTTGGGTGGATTCGAGCTTGATATGTTTTAGTTTTGAGATGTGGGTTTGCTGTTTCTGATTTGCAGTCATTTGGCCGGATATCTATGACTGTTGCAGTGAATGTATCCCGTTTCGAGGGTATTGCTATGGCCCCCCCTGATCCTATCCTTGGTGTTTCTGAAGCTTTTAGAGCAGACATAGATGTAAAGAAGCTCAACCTTGGAGTTGGGGCCTACCGAACTGAAGAGTTACAGCCTTATGTGCTTGATGTTGTTAAGAAGGTTAGTGCACTTTCTCAGTCTACTTGGTATATATTTCTTTAATGGCAGTCTAGCTTTGGACCTTTTTACTTATAAGCAGCAGCAATTGATATGGCAAATCTGGAATTGATTTTCATTTTCTAGGCTGAGAATCTTATGCTGGGGAGGGAAGAAAACAAAGAGGTATCTTAATATATTCAATTGTAAGAGTGGCCAGAGTTTTTGATCTCCATATTTTCTTCAACTCACCTGACGTAGATCATTTTTATGTAGTATCTCGCAATCGAAGGTTTGGCGGCATTCAATAAGGTGACTGCAGAGTTACTATTCGGAGCAGACAACCAAGTGATAGAGCAACAAAGAGTATGTTGAGGACATAAGCTTTTTTTCTCTTCTGAGAGGAGTTTAATTTTTTATCCTTGCCTCAAAGATATTACTGAAACATAATAATACGTTGATAATAAACTAGATATCGATTTGTATAAAATTTCCAGGTTGCAACTGTTCAAGGTCTCTCAGGCACCGGTTCTCTTCGATTAGCTGCAGCTCTCATTGAGCGATATTTTCCTGGAGCACAAGTTCTGATATCGTCACCTACTTGGGGTTTGATATGTCACTTCCTTGTGTTTTTTGTACGATTCATCTAATTAATATCAATTTTAATGGCCAACAAACTTGTTTTGCAGGTAATCACAAGAATATTTTCAATGATGCAAGAGTTCCATGGTCAGAGTACCGATACTATGATCCCAAAACAGTTGGCTTGGATTTTGAGGGGATGATATCGGACATAAAGGTTAGGTCTGGAGTAGTTATGCTGCACTCAAAAATTCCCACCAAATTGTTTTGAATCATTAGAATCGATGCCCAAGCTAAACACACCATGCTGTTAAATCTTTCAGCTCCTCTTTTGTGCTATTCACTACAATTTGTACTAGTATACTATCCTACCTGTCATACGCACACTCCCTCCCTCCCTCCCTCCAGGGTTGGTCAGTGTTCAGGCACATGATTGAATATTACACTATTGGTGCTTGGTATGACAATTCAGAGAGAGAGAGAAGTGGTCTTTCATTATAACCTCGGTTTCAGACTGAATCATTTCTCTAACTCGTGCTATTTTTTCATTACAGGCAGCCCCTGAGGGATCATTTGTGTTGCTACATGGCTGTGCTCACAACCCAACTGGTATTGATCCAACCCCCGAACAATGGGAGAAAATTGCTGATGTCATTCAAGAAAAGAACCATATTCCATTTTTTGATGTTGCCTACCAGGTATACAATGGTTTAAATCTGATCTGAATAACATTTGCACTATCAATTTTTTTCCTGCTGAACCAAAGATGGTGCCTGTGTGAACTGTAGAATATTTATTGTAGTTTGTTGCTGAAAATTTCTCAAGAATTTAGAATACTGTTTGGGCAATGATATTTAATTTGAAATTTTCAATGTACTATTAGGGATTTGCTAGTGGAAGCCTTGATGCAGATGCATCATCAGTGAGGTTGTTTGCTGCACGTGGTATGGAGCTTCTGGTTGCTCAGTCATACAGCAAAAATTTGGGTTTGTATGCCGAAAGAATTGGGGCGATTAATGTTGTCTGCTCATCAGCTGATGCAGCAGCAAGGTGTGATAAACCGATTTACTATATAATACTTGCTATTTTAAACATCTGGTTTCCTTTTCTTTCCAATGAAAAATGAATGAGATGCCATGCCCTTGTCTGTTGAATCTACTACGTGAGGACATAGATTTTGTATCCTACATTGTGGTATGGAAGAAATGGACTGCATATTTAAGCCTTTTGCTTCTTATTATCGGGTCTCCTTTTGTCAATTTTGTTGTAATTGAGGTAAGGCTGGTGCTGTCAAAGGTGTCCTGCGAACAAGTTGCTAAACAACCAATTTGATAGCTCTCACATTATATTACCTGTTTAAATCATGTTTTTTTCTTTACCTTAATTTTCAGGGTTAAGAGCCAACTGAAAAGGATTGCCCGACCAATGTACTCAAATCCTCCTGTTCATGGGGCTAGAATTGTTGCTAATGTTGTTGGGGATCCAGCTCTTTTCAATGAATGGAAGGCAGAGATGGAAATGATGGCTGGGAGGATAAAAGATGTGAGACAGAAGCTATTTGACAGTCTCTCTGCAAAAGATAAGAGTGGGAAAGATTGGTCTTTTATACTGAAGCAGATTGGCATGTTTTCCTTCACTGGCTTGAACAAAGCTCAGGTAATTGTTCCTCAAATCTTTATCAAGTTCTGGATCTCGCGTGCTTCTTTTGGTAGAATCATTAAAAAAACTTTCATCATCTTCATGTTTTTCTACATTTCTTCATATTTTATAGTCACGGGTGAATTTGTTCTCTCTCATTTCTCCCCTATGAACCTCAAGACTTCTCCATTTGTCATCATTAAATCGGTGGTTATCATAAAACATTTGCTGCCAGTCTGTTCTTCACACTAATGCAATTGCTTAAGCTATTCAATTATTAAACTTCTCTTCTGTGTACCATGCAGCATTGTTTCCCTAACTTCTGATCTTTTGTGTTTCTCTTCTCGTCTGATCAGAGCGATAATATGACCAACAAGTGGCATGTTTATATGACGAAGGATGGAAGAATATCCTTGGCTGGACTGTCTTTGGCCAAATGTGAATACCTTGCTGATGCAATTATTGACTCCTACCACAATGTCAGTTGAAAGAATGATGAACAGGCATTATAACCAACAAGCAAAAATTTTTATCACTAAACTGTTTTACTGAGTTGGTATTATTTTACGGAAGTTTTGTAATAATGTTCACTGGTATTTGACTGAAACAAATCCATGCAAACCGAGTTTTGATTGAGGCTATTTATTACATCCTAGCTGGGGCTAAGCTATATTTTCACTGGTCATGGTATCAGTTTCTTCTCTTCTCAAGACTCTCCTTTTGGCGATCGCTTCCACCTTTATTAGGGAAGGACAGAAAAGAATTGCAGCACAGAGCAGAGCTCTCTGCTGAAGCCTTGACACCCAAAAGATCAATAAAACTCCCAAGAGATAGAAAATGCTATTTTACAGATTCTGTTAAGTTGCTGTAAAAATGACTGATTATGTGCATGGCCATGAGATTGACAATGAGCTTGATGCGCAGAAATAAATTTTGGGAGTGCTATTTTACTGATTCTATAAACTTTGCTTCAATTTACAAATGTGGTGAAGATCCCGATGCTCTTCAAATCCATCTATATCAACCTTCTTGACCGAAATAACCAAAGATATGAATTATCTATGATACATCAAAATATGCACATAAGAAACTTAGAAAGCGCAGTGGATCGATGATTCATCTAATACAAAACTTAAGCAGAGGCAGCACCATCCAAAAACAGTTTCTTTGATGGGCCTTGTCGTTGACCTCTGGGAGTTGTAGGCTGTGGAACTCTTAGTGTCCCTCCAAGCTCAAGAGGAACTAATGGGACGAGAGAGTGCACAACATCTGTTATGAGAGGGCGGTAACTTGGCTCTGGTTGAATACACAACACGGCTACTGCTGCAACCTGCAGATATTGCTATCCAATTAGCCAACTCAAGCAAATTCGCAAATACCAACTCCACATCAACCCTAAAATCACCTAAGCATCGCCTAACTCAAGGCAAATGCACTCAGCACTCACCGACAAGCTTCTTAGTTCAACAATCATTTTCTCTCCTAACTTGCTGATGATAACATTTAGGGCAGAATACATCGATATAACCTCTGACTAATCCTCACCAAAGGCAAATTTTTTGTTGTGCCCACTCACAACTACCAACCAATCCAGATTTATTATTTTAAGGAAAAAATCTTCTTCAGGGTTGGTTTGCATTAGTCAATAGTCAACAGTCAACTTGGAGTTCACCTCAAACTTCTAGACTGTACAAATTCAATTGGAGAAGTAAACTATGGTTTTTATGGTTCACAAACCTGGAACAAGTACTTCTCATCTACTGAATCTCTGATCACAGGATCCACAATGGTTGGAAGCACAGCTCTGTTAGTGAGCTGGGGCATGGCCTGCATTTAAAATAGCTAGAGCATTAAATATAGTTATCGAAATCTTGATTTATTGCCTCTCAAAAGACATTAAGTTTTTGGATATGGAGCTAACATACCCATGTTACTATAGATTGGCAATGAGCTGGTGTCAGTTTTTCTACAGGCCTTCTTCCTAATAGAAGCTCTAGAAGCACAACTCCAAAAGCATAGACATCACTCTTATCCGTCAATTCACCTACAATATTTCAAAAAGTAATTGTTGATAAGGGAAGAGAAAATGGCAAAATGCAAAGCAAACACGATGTGATTTCAGTCATTTGCATTTCGCTGACATTTTTTTCATCGATTGTCATGTGATTTGCTCTGTTAATGGCATCCTTAAAAGAATTATTTGGTTGATGAACCTTGAGTGTGTCATACTCTTAGCCACATCATCTCCAAAATAAAGGGCTGACCACAGAATATTCAAGTGTTATAGATTGTGAAAGCCAAAACACACAGTAGTATTTTACACTTTGACCAAAAAATTCTTCCATAGAAAATGCATAATTTAGAGATGCTTTGACCATGCTATCCGAGATTCATTACTTCTAAGCTCATGAATTCATGCAAAATGCATCAGTCTTCTCCCTCAATTCACCTACACTAAACTAGTTCTTATATATTTATAAAAAAAAAAGTGGCTTCTCAACTCAACTCCATCATCTAGCTAACGAGTCAAAACTACTGATGTCAAAATATAACCAGTTCAGTTAGCATACCATCTAACATATACTCTGGGGCTACATAACCCACAGTGCCTGAAAGCTTGAGCTTTTTCTTGTTATGAGAGCTATCAGCTACAGCAAGACCAAAATCTGACAGCTGAATTCAAACACAAGTTGAGAGAGAGAGAGAGATTGAAATAATTGAAAGTTGAATTAATTTAACAAAAACTCAAAAATCTTATACATTTTTACCTTGGCATTGAAGTTGGCATCCAAAAGAATATTCGATGATTTCAGATCTCTATGGATCACTGCTGGCTTGCAGAATTCATGCAGATATTCTAATCCTCTATAGTCAACAAGTTGAAATAAATAAATACTCAGAGAATCAAAAGCAAACAAGCAAAAGAAATTTAAAAATCTACAGAAAAGATAAAATATCACCTTGCTGTATCAAGAGCAATTTTCAACCTTAAATGCCAATTTAGTGAAGATCCACGAGAAGGTCCTAAAGAATCAACGAAAATCAAGGGAAAAAAAGAGAGAAATATATTAACACTTCTCTATTTCAAAATCCCAAAACTCATCTACCATGACACAGTAAACCCTGTTAAAAAAATGAGACAGATATTTTACCATGCAGTAGATCTTCAAGGCACCCATTTGGCATTAACTCATAAATAATGAATCCCATCTCCTCATGAACACTAAAACCCACAATAGAAATTATATTTGGATGGTGAAATTTGCTTAACAAATCCACCTCATTCTGCAATTCCAATGAATAATAAATCGCCATCAAGAAAAAGCAAAGCTAAAAAAAGAAAATGATGCAATCAATTCTACCAGAAAATTGATGATACCTCAAATTCTCTCTGCGCATCATCAGTTGCGCAGTCTAGTTTCTTGACTGCAGCACTTGAGTCATCTTCCATTACAGCCTTATATACACGTCCAAATCCTCCCTTTCCCAACAATTTATCATCGCCAAAATTGTTTGTTCCTTTCTCTAGTATCTTATACTCAATTAACGAAACAGATCCCGTATTACTAACCATTTTCAAGGAACTGAATTTGCCCAAAAATGGTGCCAATGAAAGCCCTTTCTCCACATCTTCACATCAAAGCAAAAAAACCAAAGAATTATTAACATAAAGCACAACAACAACCATAAATGTTGAAGTAAACTAGAGATGGGGTGTTGGTAAAAAGAAACCGAAGTACCTGAACACCGAGTAGCTTTTTTCTTTTGTGAGGACTTCTTATAGTAAATGAAACAAGAACACAAAGAAAGAAGGATGATAACAAGTATGCAACAAGCAACAATGAGCAACAAGATTATTTTCCTGTGGAGGTCATCATGCTGGTGGTGGTCTTTGATTCCCATTTCCGATTCAACCCCTGGTCAAATTATACAAAGAAGCAGACTTTTTAGCTTATTAAGCTTTTACAAAAAGGAAAGAACCATAAAAACTAAATCTTGAGACTTTATCAACAATGTGCAGAGAGATGGGATCATGCCAAAGAGCTAAACTCTTTGTTACGTGCAGTGTGAAGTCATGAATGCACTAGATTTTGCAGTCCTTTTTTAAAATTTGAAACGGAAAGTTTGAATCTTTGAAAGAACTTAAATCACCACAAAATCATTTCTTTTGAAAAAACAAAAGGGGCCCTTTCAAGTACCTGGAGAGAAGGCAGCCATTGAAGTTGAAATAGGAGAAATGAGAGAGGGAGATGGTGAAGGGACAGGTGGGTCTTCTTGTATGGCATGAACTACTACTAGACACAAATGAAAAAACCAAATGGGAACTGTTTGAGGAACAAGAACAAGATGAAGAAGCTTCATTGTTTGTTTGTTTCTAAGTGCAAATAACACATGAAGACAGAGATATGTTAGGACTTCTGTTCCTTAGCCCGCTAGGTTCAAAAAAGACAGACTAACAGAAAGAGAAGTTACAAACTTGCAAGTGGTGGAACATCATGGGAAGGGACTGTATATTGTTAAAACTTTGGTTTGGATCTTCTCCTAGTTCTTGGACAGTTGGAACTTGCCTTTCCTTTTCCTGAATATTTTTTAATTCTTTTTTAATTTTCTTTTAAAACTGGTACTCCATGTTTAAAAGGGAGAGAAAAGGGAACAAAAAGGAGGCAGAAAAAAAGCTATTTATGTTTTTAAGTCATTAAGTGGGGGCCACGACACCACAATCATGTGGGCAGTTGTGGGGGGGGGGGGGCGGAATAGTAAATAACAAAATTGTTTATGACAAAAAGCTGTTGCCTGCAAGAGCCCATTTACTTCCCAGCATGGAAGACAGGTAAATTCCAATTTGTTTTTTGCATTTTGGAGTTTCTCATGTTAAAACCCATTTGCCCTGAATCAGCGGCACCGTTTGTTTTTATTTGAAATTATGTTTGGGTATATTTAAATTTGTGTTTAGCTGATTTTTTTAATAATTTTTTATGATTTTGATGTTAATATATAAAAAAATAAAGAAAAAAAGTTGATTTTTAAATTTTTAAATAAAATATATTTTTAAAAAACATTTTATATCAGAACACCAAACACTCATCAAAGTTTGCTAATGAAAATTAAAATGTCTTTTTTTCCATTTTAATTTTTTAAATCCTTTTAAAATAACATGGTCATAAGATCTGATTTTGAATCAATTTAATTCAGTATTCGAGTCGTATGTATAGATTAATTAATCCATGTTAACCAAAAAAATTTAAAAATAAATTGAAATGATCATCCAATTTAAATTAAATTTTAATTTAACATATCATCAAATTAACTTGTTGGATTAGACCGGTAGTTATAAAATCTAGAAATAATCTTATAACAACTTGAAGTTTAGAATATGTTTGGGAATATAATGTAGATCGCGTTCTTAAAAAATTTAATTTTTTTTTTTTTGCTAAAATTTAATATAGTTTGTACGTTTTGGATCGTTTTGATATGCTGATGTCAAAAATAATTTTTAAAAAATGAAAAAACAACATTGACATACATTTCGACATGAAAAGTTATTTGAAAAGTAATTGTTATCACACTATCAAATACATTTTTAAAAAGGATAAATAATATTTTTTGTCAGTTGAAGTTTTTTTTTATTTCTTTCTCTCTTTTTTTTTTGAAAAAAAAAAATCAATCTCATACTCAACGATGGACACCCTTTTAATTTGTCAAAAATAGGAATAGGATTTTGATTGGAAATATTTTGCAATGGCCTAGCAAGTAGGCTTTGATTGGTTTAGGTGTCTTGTTCGATTTTTTTTATTTTATTTTTCCAAATTTATTTGATTTGATTTGAAGAAAATGTCAACTTGAAATCTGTTGGCACAGCTTAATCATCATATGACTTCGATTATAATAATTTTTCCCTTTGATTTCGTTTTCAGTCGTTTGGCCTTTCGTTTTCTCGCATTTCTGTATAGATTTGTGTAATGTTTTTTGAACTTCCCAAGTGGCAACGTCTCCAACGTTGTCGTCTCCTCGTTTCGAATTCTAATACATCTGTAAGAAAATTGATGTATATAAAGTTAATACAATATGTCTGGAACCAAATCGTTAAATTTAATTTAATTTAATTTATAAGAATATTTGAATTCAATTGATCTTATTATAATTCTTATGTCTAGAATAAAATACTAAATTATATAACTAAACTCAATTATATTGTTTGTGATACTTGTGAAAACGAATTAAATTGAAAATCTTAATTATGTTTTTCTTAATTAAGAAATTATTTTTGCAACATAAATTATTTTTTGTTGCAATAACCCTTATATTTATTTGAAATGACATAAAATATAAGTATTTTAAAAATATATAAATAGATTTAAAGAGGTGCATATTTTTAAAATATTAATTTTAATATTAATTTTGCATTAATTTTTTTTTAAAAAAAAAAAAAAAAACTTGACCTCTGTTCAGCTTTCCTCTAAACCAATAGACACAACATGCCTGGCAAAAGCAAATGAGACTGGCTGGATTTCACCTCGTCTGATTTATCGAGTTAATAAAAATTCAAAATGGAAATAGATATTAAAAATTCTGTAACCATTAAAGGTTCATAGAAATTGGAAAAAGGAATTAAATGAATCATTAAAATTTCTATTATGGTCATTGAGTTAATAAAACTTCAAGGAAAGTTAATAAAAATCAGAAAATGTAATGATTAATTAACTTTATGTGTGAAAAATGAATTAAATTAAAATAGGTGCTAAAATCGCTATCATGGTCATTAATTTAATAAAAAATCAATGGGGGAATATATATTAAAATCATTATTGTAATCATTAAGCTAATAAAAATTGGGAAAGTAAGTTGGTAAAAATCGAAAAGGGTAATTATTAACCATGTACATGGAAAATAAATTGAAATTACAAAGTCTATTGTACTCATTAAGTTAATAAAAAAACTCAAGGAAATTTAATAAAAACAGGAATTAAAACAGTTATTAAAAACACTGATTAAGTTAATAAAAGATTAAAAATATTTCAATCAAATCAAATATTTCGCACGAATAGTAGTTATTATAATATAGTAAACACGTTAAAACGTTTTGTTTGGCATTGCACTCCAACAACGTTTTTGAATTTTTTTAATTTTAAAGTAATATTTTTTTAATTTTTTTAATGTATTAATATCAAAATAAATTTTAAAAAATAAATAAAAATTTTATTTTAATAAATTTCTAAACAAAAATACTTTTAAAAAATAATATCTGTTTCAATTCGAAACAGACATACATATAAACTTGAAAATAAAATTATACTAATCAGGAATATTAATTTAAAACTCAATTTATTCATTGCCACTCTCCATCCCTCCTCCCTTCCTCTTACCATAAGAATTTTTTATCTTTCGGTTTGTCATTGGTGCTCCTTCACAGGCGACAGCAACTTTATCAGCAATTACTCCCATAGCTGCAAAACACTATCCAAGAGTCGATCAAGTTTAAGTTCATGGTCAAGATGATCGAGTTAAAAAAAAATTAAAAAGGATTCTCTAAACAAAATGATCTTCATTTAAAAATTATTTTATAAACAAAATAAAAAAAACGGTATTAATCTAAATATAAATATTTCTATATATATATAAAACAAGCATTCATTGAAAAAATAGAAAAAAAAAACCTGGCCGGTTCGCTTGGCTCATTTTGTCAAGGCCCCACACGGACCTGCTCTGATAGACCCATGCGACTGAGCTTTTTTTTGTTGTTGCACGTGGGGCAGACAATACATCGTCTAATCTTGCCTACATCTCGGGTGGCAGGAATATCGGGGCTTAATTTTTTTTATCTAAAAACCTGTTTTCAATTTATTTTTGACCAAAAACACCTTAAAAATCATGATAAACCTATTCATGACCTCAAACAACCTTCATGAAAACCAAAATCAACCGGAACCAAAAATTCAACCCAAGCTTATATATGTTTTTTTCACGAACCTTAAAGGTAAAAAAAACAGGTAATATGAACTTCCCTCGTCATAATGAATAATTTGACATAAAAATTATTCGTTTTGGTGGTCTAAATCTGTCTCAACAACATGTTTTTCTCTCTACCGCTAGAATCCGGTGACCTCTCCCTCTCTCCTCTCTAAATCAGGGACTGAAATATAATAAAAATAAACTTTTATACTAAAATATAATTTGAAAAATATTGAGATACCAAAATTATATAATGTGCGTTATTTTTTAAGTTTGAGGATCAAAGGGCATCTTATTCGAAACTTATGGCACGTCACCCATGTTTGGTATTTTTTTTCATTTAGATAAATCTTCTTTTAATCTCACCCTTCTATAAGAAATTAAAATTAATGGGTCTTTAGTTAAAACTAAATCATTAGAAAAAAAAGCTTAATAACCAAATTAAAAAAAATAAAAATATTTGAAGAGTTTATCCACAATAATACATGGAAGGATAAATAATGAGATATGTACTGTGAAAAACCCATGTTTTCTAGTTTTATACTTAATAAAATTACTCTTTTCTGATAATAAAAAAATAAAAATATTAATTTGATATAATTTGAATAAAATATTTTTTACTAATAATAGTTGAAATAATTTTTTCTGGATAGGAGTCACAATTTATAAAAACAGTAAAATGATTAAAGCTGGATACTGAACCCATTTCCTCCGCACTTTTTCTTATTTTCCAATTTTGTCATCTTTGTTAACTCGACCTGTCCTTACAGTTCCTTGGGTATTTGCATTTGGTCCCTAAACAATAAGATATTTGCAATTTAACTCAATTACTTGGGATTAATTAAAAAAATATTTATTTCCATTGCACACATGATCTAGATGCACTATTACTAACAAAATCATGATCGAAAAAACCTAACTAAAATCAACAAAAATTAGCACAATGAACTAAAAAAAATTATTTTCAAAGTGTTTTTTAAATATATTAAAATAATTTTTTATATTTTTTAAATTATTTTTTATATTAACACATCAAAATAATTTTAAATAATTTTAAAATTTTAAAATTAAAAAAAAAACACTATTAAACGAAACTCTCAAACACTCGTATAACTTATCCGTGAGCATCTCCACATGAGCTTTCTAGCACCGACCGCTACAAGAATGGATTCGTAGAAAAAAAAACCGGCATTGATCTAAAAGTAGTCTGAGCTTGTCATTTTCGTAATTATAATTCAATAACACGAAATCAATAATTATTAGACTATCCAACAATAAAATAATTCAAAATAAAAAAAACTTGTCACGTGTTAGGTAAATGGTGTGCTTCAAAATAGTCAGTCGTGACAGATCATACCTATCATCGGATTAGTCCTCCTTCAGGGTTCCATTTCTATTTTAATTCTAATTGTTTTTCATATTTTATTTGAACAAAATCAATTCTAATTTCTAAGGGTCCTTGTTCTTTAATCCGAGGATCCACATCTAGATCTTGAAAATGATTCGAGTTTAGCTGAATTATTATGTCTGATACTGTCTAATTCATCATGGTTATTGATAATGATAATAATAAACTCTTGGAGCTTGAGTTTTAATATAATTGAACTTGTTTATGCATGAGCATCCAGATGATTTTATTGTTTTTAATGTTAAGAGATATATTTAAATCAGATTAGGTATTAATCAAGACTAAGTTTTATTTTCGGATAATATTAAAAGAGTATATTCTATACTCATATGATGTATTTATTGATAAATTCTTTTAAATACCAATTCTAATACTTAAATTTAGAAAATTAAAGGGTAAATCTTTAACTATTAGCGGGTTCTTGGGGTTAAAATACCAATGCTGGAGTAGGGTTTATAATCTGTGTCATCATCGAAGAAAGACTGTTAGCTAGAACCACCAGAGAGTCTTTTGAGAGTATAATAGTTTTTTTTTATTTAAAAACGCACCTACGCCCATGGTGTCTCTCTTATTTTAATTTGACAAGAGTACACACAATACAACATGCAAGCAACAACTCCCATCTTCTAAAAAAGAATTTAATTTTAATTGATATATAATTTATAATATACTTTAACATTTTACTAAAATAAAAAAAATCCTTCAATTAACATGTATGGAATAAAAAAATGTCATTTTTAATGAATGATTCTTCTTTTACAAATACCTTATAAATAAATATGTTTCATTTATGAATCTCATAACCTCAATTGTCCACATCTTTACAGGGCAAATTTATCAATTTATCCAGGTGGTGGCTCAGTGGTAAGAGCTTGGGATTAAGAGGTTTGCTCCCTCTGTGGTCTCAGGTTCGAGCCCTGTGGTTGCTCATATGATGGCCACTGGAGGCTTACATGGTCGTTAACTTCAGGGCCCGTGGGATTAGTCGAGGTGCGCGCAAGCTGGCCTGGACACCCACGTTAAACTAAAAAAAAATTATCAATTTATCACTGCATCAATCAAATTACTTAACATGAGATGAATATATAAAATCATAGATTAATGGCTTGTTTTGTATTGGAGCAGTGGTTGTTTTACTTAAAATAATTTTATTTTATTTTATTTTTTAAAATTTATTTTTAATATCACAACATTAAAACAATTTTAAAATATAAAATATTTAATTTAATTTAAAATATAAAAAATAATAATTTTTTAAAATTCTTTTATAACATATAAACAAATGGGCTCTAGGTGGCCTAAGTGCACACATGAATGAATGATTATTCAAATTATTTCATAGAATATAATCAAGGTAGCAATAATTACGGGGTTAGTGAGATTTTGGCAATGCCAAAATCAATTCAGGGCATTAAGAATTTAAATCAACTAAAAATGGTAATCATGTGGCTAATTAAAGTGACGAGCGATGCCTGCACATGCAACACCTGAAATGATAGGACTCTCGACGTTACACCAAATGCTAAAAGCAATCATGCTTCAAAGACTTGGATCATTCATTTTTTAAAAATCTCATATGGTTGGCAAACATCATACTAATTTAATTATTTAATTCACTATGAAGGTGGGTCTATTGCCGGCAGTGAGCAAATGGACTGAAATACCCATAAAAATCCACTCGAATTTTAAATTTGTTGGATAATTTCAATTAAAAAATATATTAAAAAATAGGTTTAGTTTTTAAAATTAATAAAATCCAAACCGATGCGGAAATCTTTTCTCCCTCGAATTCTTCAGAGAGTTGTTTATTTTTATATTTTAAAGGTATTTTAAAAAATAATATTTTTTTTTTGTTTCAAAATATATCAGAGACTGGGCCGAGGGCTCGTGAGACTGGCAGTGTAATTAAGGACGTGCCCAGTCTAAGACCTAAGCCTGTGCCTCTTTGGAAATGGATTGGATAAGCTGTGATTAGGCCCGGGAAAGATGGTAAGCCATGGCTGGACCTCGTACCATGCTGCTCTTTTTTCTCTCCTCTTCAAATAAATTTCTCAGCCTTTTGTTTCGATATTTTATTTTTATATGATTCGGAGCATGAGATGTTTGACTTGGAAAATGGAAAGAATAACGAGATGATAAGCTAAAAGATTCCTGGAGATCAACAACGAGTGGAAAGTCCAAAGTGTCCTCGAACACTTGGACCTATCCAAGTCATTATTAAAACATATATTAATGTATATATTAAAAAATATATTAATATCGAGGCATATCTTCGTATTAGGGGCAAGAAAAAAAAAACTGATTAAATCAATTAAAATTTTAAAAAAATCGGCCTGTTCGGTTCGGTTTTCGTTTTATAAGCAAAAAACCGAAAAAACTGAACCGAATGGAACCTAAACCAAAAAATCAAGCCAAACCGGTTTGAACCGGTTTTTGTTCTACAAAAATCAAACCAAAACCGGTTTCGGTTTTTTTTAAAAAAAATTCAGTTTGGTTAGTTTTTTTTTATAAAAACATAACCGAACCGAAAATGATCACCCCTACTTTGTATTAACTTCTGTTTTCTTTTTTTTTAATGTTTATTTTTTAAAAAAATTAACGTGGGTGTTCAGGTCATCTTGTCTGCACCTTAACTAATTTCACGAACCCTGAAGTTAACGATCATGTAAATCTTCAATGACCTTGAGATTATTGGGACTTGAATTGGTAATCTCTATAAAATAAATTTAAAACCTAATTAGTTTAATTACACATTTAAAAGGCTGAAGTGAGTTTGCATTATTGTTATTGATATTGAAAAATATTGTGAAAACGAAATTTTGTATAAATACATCTTTCACTTATGAATGTATATTTAAAATATAGAAACGGATTTGGTTTTGATAAGATGTTTTGTAAAAAAATAGCATGCTGTTGAGAAAATTATAAATTGGGTTATTGTACCATCAAAATGCTAAACTTAAAAATAAATAAAATAATCCAGATATAAATAAAATAATCCAACCACACGTGAATGTGAAGAAATAGGACTTCAATTTTTACTCGACTGGAATCTTTGCAATCAATTCTCAATAAATTTCAATATCATCTGTGATGATTTTCAATGTATGCAATAGGAAACAATAAAAAAAAATTAATTATAAAAGAACTGTTTAAAAATTAATTATACAGTTCTGGTTTTCGTTCCCAAAGTGGTTGATTTACTGTATAACTGGCATGCGCTGCAAATTCGATAATATTTTTAAAAATTAAAAAATATTTAATTATTGTTAATATTGTTTTAGTAAAAAAATATTAATTTGTATGGGATTTAACTAACATAATTATGTTAATTTAATAAGTTTAAAAATAACTCGAATGACCAATAAAAATTTAGTTTGATTTAAAATAAATTTTGAGGATGAGGATTTTTTATTAAAATCAAGACAATAATATGTTGGATTGATTCGGGTCAACTGATGTTAATATGTCGATTTGTATGCCGAATCATGAGACCATGAAAACTCCATAAAAAAATCTAAAGTCCAATATTTAACAAAACAAATGTTGAGGGACGAAATTGAAAGTAAAATCAATTTAATAAACTTGGGTTTAACTGTCAAACCTGTGATTTAAGATACCAAATCATGATAACTCAACATAAATCAAATTAAAATAAACTATGAAAATTATCTTTTAATCAATTCGATGCTAAGAAATGAAATTAAAATAAAATCAATTAAAAACAAAATAAAAATAACTGGAGTTATCTCGATTGATCATAAAATATAGATAATCTTATAGAGAGCAAGT
Organism: Populus simonii; assembly: GCA_007827005.2. Lineage (NCBI taxonomy): Eukaryota > Viridiplantae > Streptophyta > Magnoliopsida > Malpighiales > Salicaceae > Populus > Populus simonii. The sequence continues at coordinate 1,697,379 of CM017481.2, forward strand.
CAAAATAAATCACAAAGTCTAATTCTTGATTAATTCAATATTAAATAGTGAAAATAAAATACAAAATTGATTAGAAAATTCAAATCAACCGAGTTCGTTTGTCAAATTCGCAGTCTAAGTAATGAAACGAGGATAGTCTCATAAAACATTAATTGAAAAAAATTACAAAATAAATTTTTAATAAATCTGTTGAGAGATAAAATTAAAAATAATAATAAAAACATAAATTATAAAAAAAATAAAAAATATATATATTATTCAAGTAAATAGTGTTATGTAAAGAAATGTACATAAAAACTTCGTTTTTATTTTTTATTAACAAGATAGCTTGAAAGATAATTGTTTTTGACATTAACAGAAAAGCTAAATATTTTATAATTCATGTAAGATTATCAAGAAATGTATATATTTATGGTAATATTTCGTTACTATTTTAAGAGTAGAGATGAAGAGATATTTATATTTTTTAAAATATACAAATTTATTCTAAAATTATATTCATGTTAAAGAGATAAATTTATTTTATATTTATATTTATATTTTTTACAACTAAACTATTTATATTATTTTTTCACTTTTTTCTCATAAAACACCAATCAATCACGACCACTAAAATAACTTTTCGTCCTCTTCGACACATCCTTGACACGTGCCATTTGTCCATCCAGGAAGCTCTCTTGTCTCCATCAAATCTCTTTATCAAAATAAAGAATGAAACGCTTCCTCCACACAAAAAGCTCTGCCGGTTCAAATGTCTATAATAACCCAGAGCGGTCCAATCGGACCGCCGAAGCAAAGGTCGGCTGCCTCAGTCAGCCATGCACGTCTTTTCCACGTCTACGTCATTCCATTTAATAAGAAACACGTATACTAATTCCTGGGTCCAGCTGTCCTCTCATCATCGAGGATCCAATGCTCTTCGATGTTACAAAAATGCCCACTGATATTTGTTCAAATTACAAAAAGTATCCAAGATCATTTGCATCTTGTGATCTGCTCTTATTAATTGCTTCTTCGCTAGCTTCATTGCTAAGTTGTCGAGGCTCCATTTACCTGGGTGGTTCTGTATTTTATTTTAATTATAGATTTAAAAATATTTATTTTATTAAAATATACCATAATTTTACATAGATTTTACTATTTTAAAAAAAATTAATTGTAAAAAAAAATATAATTTATACATATTTTTAATCTATTTTGTTAAATCACATATCAAACACATATTAAGGGGTATTTTTTGAATTATTTTTAATTTAAAAATATACTAAAATAATATTTTTTTTATTTTTTAAAATTTATTCTTGATATCAGCGTATTAAAATAATTTAAAAACATAAAAAATATTTTTTAAAAAAATTAATTCTAGCTAATCTTCATCATTTGGATTGCTCTAAAAAATACACAGGCTAAATATTTAATTATCAATAAAAATCGTCGACTCTTTCACATGTAAATTAATTAAATAACCATTTTTTTTTTTCAAATCCATCGCAGAATGATTCATTGACCAAGGAACTTTCCTCACGAATTTCCCAGTGAAAAGCGCGTTTCAAAGATCCTAAACCGTGTCGAAATTTTGATTGTTCGCATGGTTCTCGTGAATTGTGGTCATAAGCAACTCCTATAGATCAATTTCTTTAGGACACGTTTGTTTTATGAAAATTAATTTTTTAAAAATTATTTTTTAAATTTTTTTTATGTTTGTTATCTATTAAAAAAGATGGTCAACGAAAATACTTTCCTGTAAAAAAAATACTTTCCCGTCAAAGAAAAATACTTTCCGGTCAAAGAAAAACACTTTCCAGTCAAAGAAAAATTTAACTTGGTTTTCAAGAAAATATTTTTCCTTTTGGCTGTGTTTGTTTTCCGGAAAGTGGTTTCCAGGAAAACACTTTCCAAACTTTCATGTGTTTGTTTGCCATTAGAAAAGTTGGTCAACGGAAAACACTTTCCAGTCAAAGGAAAATTTGACTTGGTTTTCAGGAAAGTGTTTTCCTGAAAATTTGGGCGGAAAACACTTTTCGGAAGTTGTGAAAAATTTAGAAATATCATCATTTACTGATTATATCAAATTTGATCCTCAAACTTTTGATTGCTATATATATTTTGTTTTGAATATTTATTTTTTAATTTCATCTTTTAAATTTTAATTTTTATATTAATTTTGATTTTTATTTTTATTTGAAAATAATAAATAGCTTTAATTATTATTTATTTTTAAGTTTTAACCTGTATGATAATGGAGCAGGCATCAAATTGTTCGTTTGTTAGTTTTTTAAATTCAAGGAGGGAGGGTGAGATTTTTTCATTTTTGAGAATTCATTGGAATAAAAAAAAAAAGGTTGTTTAAATTACTCTCATTATTTTAAATTATATTAAAATTTTAATATTAGTATATTAAAATTATAAAAAATATTTTAAAAAAATCATAAATATATTTTAAAAAATATTTTAAAACATAAACTGTCACGCTTTTTAACGCACCGAGCATATATCTTTTATGTATGCTTGCATGACACATAAAGTTGACATCTGGTGTGCTTTTTTTTCCCTTTACATTCGAAAAGGATTTCGGCCGTACAGGGAATATTTTTTCTTTAATTTTGGCTGGACGGATTTTTTTCCGTTCACAGTAGAGAAGAGGAATTTAATGTTTTTTTATGTTTCGAATTTGGATTTGTTTTTTTAAGTTTATTGTGGGTATTTGAATAAGTTTGAGTGTATCTTAATTAATTTTATAGGCTCTAAAATTAATAATTATGTAAGTTTTCAGTAGTTATTATATGAGTAATAACAGAACTCGAACCTAAAATTACAAAGAAAATAAATCTTTTTAATTTTAAACTCTTGCCATTAGATAGAAATTTTGATTCTGTTGCTATAACAAGTTAATGTTATTAATTTAACAATAAATAAATAAAACACTTAGAGAATTGGCCCAAGTTCCCAACAGTAGCATGACAGCAAGAAAACGGTTGGAGTAGTTCGTGGCATTATCGTTGTTAAGAGAAACCACAAGGGCTGAAATTTAAGACAGACGATAATTATGGCACCGGTGGCATCTAACCCACGTCAGATACAGAGCCTCTCGCAACCAAAGAACTGGTGGGGTATTCCCTCTCCCAGCTACCCCCATCACGCTCCTTAAATCACGTTGTTAAAATAAAGGTTTGTTAGGCGGTGGGGGTAGATGATGTTTTTTATTTATTTTAATTTTTATTTAAAAATATACTAAAATAATATATTATTTTTATATTTAAAATTTGTATTTGAACAATAAAAAATTATTTTTTTAAGAAACACGCTTTTAAAGTATATTTTATTTCAAAATATATTAAAATAATATTTTATTTTTATTTTTTAAAATTTACATCAAAATAATAATAAAATTTAATTTTTTAAAGTATGAAGAAAGAAAGAGTTAACGTCTGCGTAAACACTGATTATTTTTTACGATAAATATCACTTGCATAAAGAAAGTTATCGTGACTCGAGGATGACATTAAAAAATAATAAGTAAGAAATGCAACGTTAAGGAAAATTTAGAAAAATACGGTTGAAATTTAAAGTCAAATACCACTAGTAAAAAAAAAAAACAAAATCCGCTCCGTGTTTCTCACGTATCCCTAGTGAGACTGGCATAAGAAACTGCCCCCTAGTCCTCAAATCCACGGTCTCATCCTCCTTTCCCCTTCCTTTATAAAACTTATCCTCTCCACTCCTCTCTCCCCACGTTAACTCCAACGTAGGGTTTCCTCTCTTCCTATATTTCTATAGGTTTCCTTTATTTTGTTTCAAAGAAATCTTGTCTTCTCGATCTGTTTCTTGAAAAATAACATGGGAGTTCTTGTTGTAAACCCTCAAGATTGCCTGAAAAATCCCTTACAATCACAACCACAACGGGTGAGGTTCACACGAAACCCTAACCCTAACAACCCCCGCCCGAACCGGGCACAACCCAACCGCCGAAAACGGAGTCCCAACTCATCCCCACCTCCACGCGCCGCTGTACCCAAGAACAACAACAGCAACCTTGTTATGGGACAAGTCAAGATTCTCAAACGAGGCAAAGAAGATTTAATCGAATCCGGCAAGAAGGATGAGACTCCAAGAGGGAGTCATAACACAGAGGCTGTGAAAAGTGAAGACCTGGGTTTCGTCTCAACCAACAAGCTGGGTCCTGATGCCGTTCTGGTTCCGACTCAGGTCCGACTCACTGAGTCAAAGGACATAGTTAATGGTTTTTATGCGGGATCGGCTTTTATTACGTCCCCGCCACCCAGCTCTCTTCCTCTACCTGGCTTTTTCACAAAGAAGACAAATGACCCTGTTGCTGTTGATGCAAGCAGTGAGATAATGAAGCTTTTAGGCCTTAGTTTGTAGTTTCATCAAGGTTTCTTTTGGTTGGTTTTGAAGCTGCTGCTGCTCTGGCAGATGGGATTTGAAGAATGAAGACGATGATGTAGATGGGGTTTTGTTTTTTGATGTTTTGCATTCGATTATCCCGTATTTTTTCAAGGGGAGAAATCGAATTGCTTGACCTTAAAATTCTTAGTCTTATTGGGTGCGCGCGCTCGCTGTTTCTCCGTGTATAGTTTAATTTATCAGTTCGTGTGAGTTAATTGCTAGAATTTATAATCTCTTAAGGTGTTTCGGGGTATTTAAGGTTACAGTTAGCCTCTTTTAAGTTAATGATGGTTTAGTTTTTTCATGTTTAATTTTGTAACAGGTGCCTGTCAAGATGACCTTTGATGGCCTTTGTTTTTAGGGGTTATCTTTTTGAAATCCCTGTTCATGATGTACTTGAAAATCTTTTTAGTGTGTTAAATCCTTGTGGTTGCCAGCTTAAATAAAAATGAAATCCTTTTAGTGTGTTAAATCCTTGTGTTTGCCAGCTTAAATTGTATTTCGGATTGGTTTTTAGACTTGTTAATCAATAACAAATCTGCAAGATCAGAGCTTGTTGAAGATTCCATGGTCTGCTTGCCATCCAAACCAGAATATCTGGGTCACCCATCGAAGCTTGAATCCCAGATTCAAGCATTCAAGACATGAATCTGCCAACGGATCAAGCATGATCCTCTGTTTTAGCATTTGAAGCGGAGAAGCCATGCATTTTTCATGTTTACCCATCCAAACCAGATTATCTGGGTCACCCATTGAAGCTTGAATCCCAGATTCAAGTATTCAAGACATGAATCTGCCAACGGATCAAGCATGATCCTCTGTTTTAGCATTTGAAGCGGAGAAGCCATCCATTCATCATGTTGACATCCTCCTAGTTTGAATTTCACTATCTTGAGTCGTCCAGAAAATTTTGTTGTTGGAGTAAGATGTAGAGAAGTCTGCAGTTATGTTTGTGGTTTAGGGCAGGGCTGTGAGGATGTTTTTAAAAGTGTTTCGCTTAACGGGGCTGTAATGAGAACTTGTCTTTGTTTTCCTCGCAAGATCCTCCAGTTCCTACTGCTTTGTTATGTTTGCAGCGTATTTGCTTTTTGTACATCACTATTTCAATAATTCTGAGGGGGAGAACTTAAAAAAAAGAGAGAAGATGCTTTCACTATTATATCCCTACTTTTTCCAAAAAGCTGTCTATATAGCTTAGTGAAATAAATAATGCTGATTATATTCAAAGTTTTTTCCCGACGAGATTCAAATCTCTGCCAAGTTATTGAGTGTAAGGGTATAATTATTAAATCTGATTTAACTTTTTAGAAATTTATAACTTGGAATATCAAACCTGTCAAGATTTAAATTGAATAAAAAAAATATTAATTCACTAATACTTGATTAATTAATGTATTAGATTTCTAATAATTTAGTTAGTCTACTGAACTCGATGGGATAAACTTTGTTATTTTTTTTAAATAAAACAATATTATTTTTATAAAAACAATTAATACAAATAAATTTAATGATTAGTAAGTTAACGAGTTGATCCAGTATTTTGATAATCTAAATCCATTTTCAGGTCATTCCTCGTGTAATAACTATCTACAGTGGTGCAAATATTAGCAGCCATTAAAATTATATATTTTTGTGAATATAGTTACGGTTATTTTTTATTTGAAAATATATTAAAATAATATTTTTTATTTTTAAAAAATATTTTTAATATTAGCACATCAAAATAATATTAAAATAAATAAATAAATATTTTTAAAATACAAAAATAAATATATATATATATATATAAAAAATACTTTTTCACCAGTATGAGCTTTTAAGTTTTACCTGAGTCGACAGGTAATTTAGGGTCAAAAATTGGACTTTAGGAGAATAAACAGTGGCCACGCAAGGAGGATATACTCTGAATTTTCTCATTAACCACGAAAATAAAGGGCATGAGTTTTTCACTATAGCATTAGATATAAATTATTGTATATTGTTATAATAATTTTTTTTAGTTTAAAAATTAAAAGTCTTGATATTAAGGGTAATTTTATCCCTTTTTTTTAATGGTTCATTGATTATTAAAAGATTATTAAATACATATGTTCATCTTTTTTTAAAAAATAAACAGTAAAATTATTCATTTACTTTCAATCAAAAAAATTTGAACTTTTGACCAATGATTTGTTTGTTTTTTTACTTGTTATAATACAGTAAAAATATGTATTTGCCTTTAAAAATACAAAAAAAAAAAAAGAGCATGTGTCTAGAGGTATCTTTATCCTTTTCACACGGGATTGTTTTGTAATTTTTGGTGGCATAAAGAGTGTTTAGTTATTTTATGTTGGATAATTGATTTTTTATTCAAAAACAGTGTTGGAGTGTGCTTATTATGTGATAGCAAATGAGTGTTGTTTGTGCCTTTTAAACGGCAAGTGAGACGTCACTTGATGGACAAACCTGTCCTTTTACTGTATCTTTAAAATTACAGTCATTTTTTCTTCCTTATAGTATGACGCATAAGATGTAGTTTGTCACCGATAATCTTTTTTTTCTCGTCCTCTCCAATCTGATAAGGTACGTGGTTTTTTTTTTTTTCTTTTTGTTTTTATTCTTTCAATTTCTTGTTTTTATTCTTATTCCTTTTATAAATATCGTGTTTGTTTTCAATCTAGTTCTTTAATTACAATTAGTCATGTTTTATTTTTTACATTCCAGTCCTTTTTTTATTTTTATTTTTCTCTTTTTGTCAATGTTTTATTGATTTTCAATTTTATAATTCAATAAAAGTTTGTTTTTTTTCTAATGTGACCCTCATTCTTTTAATATGTTTTTCCTTTTATTAATTTGTTTTTTGTTTCAATTTAACTTTCCAATTGAATATTTTTTGTTGCTCTCTGATTTATTTATTTTTTATTTTTCATCCCATTCTTTTAATTACAGCTTTTTTTTAAGATCTTTTCATGTAATTGATATTTTTTCTTGATTTTCATCTGCTGTTTGATTTGTTGAAGATTGGATTTCATGATTTTCTCAATTATAGTGCTTTTGATCTAATAATCCAAGTTACTGTTTTGAAAAGTTAATATAGTTCAACGTCTTTTTTTGCCTCATTTTATTTTATTATTTTATCATTCTAGATTATTATTTTTTAAAAAATGGTTTTGTGATCATCTTTAATTTCTTTTTAATCGGTTTATCCTAGTTTTATGATTTATGTCACCCGTTTTGCATGTCTTTTTTAATATATATATTTTTAAAAATATATATTTGTATTTATTTTTTGAAGATACTATTCTATTCATCCATGTTTTTTTTAATACAAATAAACTTTATTTTTTAAATGTCGGGCTCGGGCCTATTAAAGATGAAAAATAGATTCAAGCATGTTCCTAAACTTAAGCATATTGGGTTTGGGGTGTACTCTCGAGCGCACGAAGATGCCGGGGTGCATGGTCAACAAGGTTGAATATGTGCTCGTTTTGGGCGAACACCCTGCATACCCTCTAGGGAGTTGGGCTTGGGCTAATGCATTAGAGCCCATTTTATTTGGGCAACTATTGTACATTATGCTTGGGCTACAAACCTGAACAAGCCTATTTTAAGGTATCTTTTAAGCTCATTTTGGGGGGTTTTAGGTTCATTTTATTTGGTTCAAACAATCATCCTTTTTTTTTCTTGTTTGATTCATATAAAACTAATTTATTTAGCTGATCATGATTATAACACGGGTTATTAAAGTTTTTTTTTTTAAAAAAATATACTTACAGCAGCTAAATATAATATGGAATAAATAGCACGGACCCACAGTGCAACGCGACCCCTCATCTAGCATTAATCTATATCTAACAACTCCTCATATTTTCACAACCTAAATGCACAGACTGGTACCGTTTGTTCTTGCTCTTGTAACCTTCCAAAAAGAAGTAGGACTCAATTAAACTATTTTACAACTAGAAGGACTCACCTCTCTTCCCAACAAAACTATTCCCACCTCCCTATAGCCAAACTCACCCTCTCGTCCCCCTCCCTCTAACGCAACCACCGAAAGTCGAAACGTTTCACTACACTACCACTCTCTCCAGTTTCTAACGTTGTCAGTCTTACACTCCACTCCCTACTGTAACTCCCTACACCTCCACCTTCAATCACCGTCTGATCCCATCATGGAACCAGACGTAAGCGTAGAAACCTCCGCCATGATCCGAATCGCCATCATCCCAATCGGCAAAATCCCTCACCAAACCCTACGCGACTATTACTCCATGTTCCTCCACCATCACACGATCCCACTCTCCTCCATCTCCTCCTTCTACACTGAAGAACAAAAATCACCATTCACCAATCAACCTTGGGAAACCGGTTCCCTCCGGTTCAAATTCGTCCTCGGCGGTGCACCGCCTAGTCCATGGGAAGATTTCCAGTCAAATCGTAAGATCTTGGCTGTTATTGGTGTTTGTCATTGTCCGTTATCGCCTGATCTTGATTCAGTTATTGAAGAGTTCGATGGAGTTTGTAAAGGTTACGCTTCTGCGCGTGTTACTCGCTGTTTCGGTTTTTTTCCTTGTGATTCTCAGGTTAGTTTGTTGCTTCTCTGTATTTTAGTAATTTTTTTATTTCTTAATTGGAATCGGATCGGATTTGTAATTATATTGTTTTTTTAAATTTTTTTTTTATGACAATGACAATGACTATGATTATGATTGAGCTAAATGCTAAGGAATGGTTTTTTGAATTTCTCTTTTCATGTGTTGTTTCTGTTGGATTACGTATTATAGAGATTTACGTGGATATTAGGTGTTTTAGATTTAAATGTGATTTAGTTTGCTAAACTAGGAGGTTAGGATTCCGTGAGAAATGAGGAATGAAACTAATCTATGAAACTTTTGGAGTGGAGTGGAGTGGGAGTTGGGATTGGGATTCAAGTTTGCTTGCGGACCTGCTTTTGAAATGAACCTAGGTTTTGATTTCAATGAATCTGAAGTGGTTTTTGATGTAAATGCCAAGCAATTGTCTCTCTTATTTGGCTGATCAGTGATTTGATTCTCATGGTTTTGTTACAGTTAGAGGATGGTGGTAAAAAGGGAGAGAATTTGAGATTGTTTCCGCCGGCAGATCGTCAAACGCAGGAGATGCATTTGCAGACAATGATGCAAGAGATCGCGGCTTCATTGTTGATGGAATTTGAGAAGTATGTATTTCAAGCGGAATCTGCTGGAACTATACTCAAGACGCCTTTGGATTCTCAAGCTAGTTTAAGCTCAGAGGAGGTTTATTTTTAGGTGTCCTAAGGATTTTGAATCTGGAAATTTTATTCTGAAAGTTTTTATTTTGTAATGTGATGCCATGTATTTTGTACCCTGTAGGTTGATAATTTTGAGTTTTGTAAAAATTACAGGTGATCAAGGCTAAAAAGAGAAGACTTGGTCGTGCACAAAAGACTATAGGGGATTATTGTTTATTGGCAGGATCTCCTGTTGATGCCAATGCTCATTATTCTACCGCATTGGAATTATCCAGATTGACTGCAGATTACTTCTGGTATGCTGGGGCATTGGAGGGTAGTGTTTGTGCCTTATTGGTATGTGCGCCTTTTGAATTAAATGATAAAATGACATTCATTTCAAACACATCCTTTTGTTGGTCTATGAGTAGTTAGGCTGTTCCCTGTTCCGTAGTGAAGTTTCTGCGAAAGCTGATTGGTTTAAGGCTTTGTTATTTTCCTCTTGAATGATGGGTCCTGTTAATGTCTACATCTTTGGCATACCCTGCAGTTATGCAATTACTTACCTCCCTTTTTTACATGTTATCAGATAGACCGGATAGGCCTGAAAGACCCATCTCTAGAGGATGAAGTTAGGTATCGGTACAACAGTGTGATATTGCATTACAAGAAGTCATTTATACCAGAGAATGCTCAGAGGTAATTTCTTGTTGATCGATTATCTTTTTAAACATCTTTTTCCTGAATCAATGTGAAATAGTGCTTAAAAATTATTATTTTTTTGTATGCTTATGCTAGGAAGTGAAACTGCAAATTTTCTCATTATATTATATGTATTTTCAATCTCTCTACTCTTGTTCTATGAATCGCAGTGTAAAATATAATTTCTAGGCCTGTTTCCCTAATAATTGCAGTTGGTTTATATTTTTACATATATTAGGAGGTCATGCTCTTGCATAGACTGCCTAGACATCTTCAGGTGATTTATTTTCACATTTTAATTAATCTTATTAAGTGCAAAATTTATTTTAATATTTTGAATGCAGGGTTTCACCTTTAAGCTTTGAACTTGAAGCTGATTTGAAATTGGCAAGATATCTTTGCAGGTAAATGTTTTTCTCTCAACTTTTTTTAACAACGTAAGAAGATACACACAGAAGAGAGCTCTTTAAATTAAGATGCTAAGGCTTCTGTTTCTTGAAAGCAGTTTTCAAAGTAACGGTCCTTGTTTTTGCAGAAGAGAGCTGGCTAAGGATGTAGTGGATTTGCTGACAAGTGCTGCAGATGGTGCAAAATCCTTGATTGATGCGACTGATAGACTCATACTATATGTTGAAATAGCTCGTTTATTTGGAACTCTTGGTTACCAGAGGAAAGCTGCCTTTTTTACTAGGCAGGTTGCTCAGCTGTATCTGCAACAAGACAGCAAATTGGCTGCTATTAGTGCTTTGCAAGTTTTGGCAATGACCACCAAAGCATATCGTGTTCAGAGCAGAGCTTCCATCTCCAATAATTCTCATATCAATGTGAGTATACAAGCCAGGTGGAAATTGAAACCATGCATGTAATGGTTGCTGGGATGCTTGTACTGTTGGCTGGCTGTAGTGTGGAGTCATCTATCGTGGATTCCTCTGGGTTAACTACATTATTTCCCCGAACAAATCTATCTATTTATGCTTAGAAAATGCAGCACTCTCAATTTACAGAAAGAAAAAGGCCGCATAATAAGTACATAAAGTCCTCGTGTAACTTGATTAGTGTCTACTGGTGCTTAGCTAGTTAATTCATTTGGTTGTCTCAAGAGAATCAGGATCAAATCCTGCCAAAAAAGAGGAAAGAAGAGATGAAGAGAAGAAAAGAAAAGAAAAGGGAGAGGGTTAAACTTGTCACGTAAACCAAACAATGGGTGAAAGAATGAGCTTATAGTGTTCCTTGCGTCCTTTAAAATTCTCACCTTTCATGAATTATCTTCTTTTTGATAGGAGGTTGGATCAGGTCATGCTGATAGCGGGAAAATGCATCACCAGTCTGTAGTTTCTTTATTTGAGTCTCAATGGAGCACGCTTCAAATGTTTGTGCTGAGGGAGATACTGCTATCTGCTGTTCGTGCAGGAGATCCTCTTGCTGCATGGAGCGCTGCTGCTCGGCTTCTAAGATCATATTACCCTCTAATCACACCTGCTGGACAGAATGGCCTTGCTCGTGCACTTGCTAATTCATCGGAGATGCTGCCTTCTGGGATTCGATGCAGTGATCCTGCCTTACCTTTTGTAAGGTATTTTGCTTCATCCGTGGAATCTTAGCTCGCTTTCTATCATCTTTTACCTATCACCTTAGTAGTAAATGTGTTGTGGGTCCTTTCATTTTTATTTTTATTTTTGTCTATTGTTGTTTGGGTGTTCAACTTATAGCAGATGGTCCTGTATTTACTGAATCTGTCAACAAGAAAGCTGCTTATGGAGTCTCATTTTCTTTTCATATCAGTTTCTAAAGTCGGCAATCATCATCCAATTAATCTGTCTATTTCTTCTAGGTTGTATTCTTTTCCTCTACATTCCTCTCAAATGGACATTGTAAAACGCAATCCAGGAAGAGAAGATTGGTGGGTTGGATCTGCTCCTTCAGGGCCTTTTATTTATACACCATTCAGCAAAGGGGAACCAAATGATAGCAGCAAGCAGGAGCTGATTTGGATTGTTGGGGAACCAGTCCAGATTTTAGTGGAGTTGGCAAACCCATGTGGCTTTAATTTAATGGTTGATAGTATCTACTTGTCAGTGCATTCAGGAAATTTTGATCCTTTTCCCATCAGTGTAGATCTCCCTCCCAATTCATCGAAGGTGATCACCTTATCTGGAATCCCAACTTCAGTGGGGCTAGTGACAATTCCAGGGTGCACTGTTCACTGTTTTGGTGTTATTACCGAACACCTCTTCAGGGATGTAGATAATCTGCTCCATGGTGCAGCACAAGGACTTGTGCTATCTGACCCTTTCAGATGTTGTGGTTCTCCAAAGTTGAAAAATGTACATGTCCCAAATATTTCTGTTGTACCGCCACTGCCTTCACTGGTTTCACATGTTGTTGGGGGTAATGGTGCAATAGTTTTATATGAAGGCGAGATACGTGAAATCTATATTAGTCTGGCTAATGCAGGCACTGTTCCAGTTGAACAGGCACATATTTCACTCTCAGGAAAACACCAAGATTCTGTTCTCTCAATATCATATGAAACTTTAAAATCCGTTCTTCCTTTAAAACCTGGTGCTGAGGTGATCCTGCCTGTGACCTTGAAAGCCTGGAAGCTTGGGTTAGTGGACCTTGATAATGCTTCTGGAAGCATGGGAAGGCAGTTAAAGGACAGTAGTAGCCCGTCGCTGTTGATTCATTATGCAGGTAATTTTCATTCTGTACATTTACCCCCATTCAAATTTGATATTTAATTCTGCGGACTCTGAGCAAAAAGGGAAAGCTATTGGCTGACAAACTCTTTGTTGTTTATCTTCTCTTTGCTCTAGCCATATAATTTTGGGTGAAATAATCCGGCTAGTCCTCCAATTCAAAGATTTATTCTACCATAAAACCATAGTGCGGGCTTGCAATAGGTTAAGTATAAGCTTTTACTTTGTTAGTTTGTTTTTGGAGGATTCAAGGAAATGTGAGGTCAGGTGTCTCAAGCCTATACCTCTTCTGTTTGTAAATTATTTAAACGTACAAAAGAATTGTTATCTAACTGAGTTTTATCTCGTTGTAGTCAGTACCACTTGAGTTAAGAGTCCGGCCTTTTTCAAATTGCTGTTAATCTTTTTTATGTATATATATATAAATGAGATTTTAGTTACTTGAAACCAAACCCCTCCCACTTTCACAGCATTTAGAATCTACTGCACTTTATATATGTCTATTGTTGAGAATTGACTGAATAGAGCATTGTTATTTATTATTTTGTAGATTTGTTCTGCTGTTAGTTTAAAGCTATTTTTATCTCCTTGTTCCCCTAGAAATAGTATTCTGAATGTCATGACAGAATTTAAGCGAATAAATTATTTTTTCTTTGCTTTCCCTTTTCTTTCTGATTTTCAGGGCCATTAACAGATTGTGAAGATCCTCCAAAAGGATCTGCTGTGCCTCCTGGTAGACGCCTGGTTGTTCCCTTGAACATATGCGTTTTGCAAGGTTTGTCTTTTGTAAAGGCTCGTTTGCTGTCAATGGAAATTCCTGCCCATGTTGGTGAAAATCTTCCAAAACCAATTTATCTAGAGAATAGTGCTAGTAAAGAAGCTATTGGTTCTGAAACAAAGATGGATGGGCTGGTGAAGATTGATCCTTTCAGAGGAAGTTGGGGACTGCGATTTCTGGAACTAGAATTGTCTAATCCAACTGATTTGGTGTTCGAAATTAGTGTCTCTGTCCAGCTGGATAGCACAGAGGACAAGCTTTCTTCTGGTCAAGATGCTACTGAATATGGTTATCCAAAAACAAGAATCGATAGGGATTTCTCTGCTAGGGTATTAATACCACTGGAACATTTTAAATTACCTATCCTTGATGGTTCTTTTTTCATGAAGGATTTTAAGCCTGATGGGGCTGCTGACAGCAGAAATTCAAGCTTCTCAGAAAAGAGTGCCAAGGCTGAACTAAAAGCTTCCATTAATAACCTGATATCCAGAATAAAGGTCCGGTGGCAATCAGGCCGGACCAGCTCTGGAGAATTAAATATCAAGGATGCCATACAGGCAGCACTCAAGACATCTGCTATGGATGTACTGCTACCAGATCCCTTGACATTTGGCTTCAGGCTTGTTAGAAACAATCTCTCGCAAGAATCTGGTGACTCTAGGCCTAAAGGTTCTGTTTTGGCACATGACATGACTCCTATGGAAGTTTTGGTTCGCAATAACACCAAGGAAATGATCAGGATGAGTCTTAATATTACATGCAGGGACGTAGCTGGAGAGAATTGCGTTGAGGGTACCAAGGCAACTGTCTTGTGGTCTGGTAAGGCTTTATTGTGTTGAGGGATGTTAGTTTGCATTTACTTTCTTTCATTATTATTACCCGCTACTCACTCTAGTGAAATATTCATGTCGCATCAATAAGTTTCGCTCATAAAATATTCAATCTTTTCATTTCTGGCCGCCTCCTTGGTAATCAGCATAATCTGTGCCTTGGCCTCCCATAGGTAGAGAACTAATTCTGCATATTGCTACTACCATGACAGATGCGATCAATGACTGTGCTTGGTTTTTTGGTAGGTGTTCTGAATGGAATAACCATAGAGGTTCCTCCCCTCCAAGAATCCAAGCATTCCTTCTCTTTGTATTTTCTTGTACCTGGGGAGTACACTCTAATAGCTGCTGCCCTGATAGAAGATGCTAATGACCTCCTCAGAGCTCGAGCTAAAACCAATTCACCTGAGGAGCCAATATTCTGTCGCGGCCCCCCATTCCATGTCCGTGTCATTGGGACTGCATGATTTTTGTTTCTTGTCCAAGACGATGAATCAACTTATATGTTGGGTTGTACGGCCACGGAGAGCTGCCTGCTCGACACAAGTAAAATGCGGAGGTTTTTTGGCAGCTTCACTGCGAACTCAGTTTTATTGAGTTCTACGAGCTTATACAATTCTTGTTGTGCTATTCTAGTTCTCTTAATCAATTTGACTAAATCTGTATTTGTGATTTGTATGTGCTTGTAAATCCATTGGTCAATTACAAAATGGTACCCTCTTGTCCCCGTTTGTTTTAACCAATCGGATTTTTATTTGTAAATGTATTGAAAAAATATTTTTTTATTTATTAAAATTTATTTTTAATATTAACATGTTAAAATGATATAATAACAGGAAAAATAAATTAATTTGAAGTAAAGAACAAATAATTTTAAAATTAAAAAACAAAAAGCCATACAAAGTTAGCCAAACCATCCCCAAGCAAAACCTGTGGGCTTATTAGGGTTCTTGACGTGTCAGGAATTTTCAAACTCGAAGGTTGGCATCTGAACTGGGTCTTTCAGCTTAAGTTGCCTATATTCACTCATTTTGGTCGGGGTTTTATGAGAATCTTGGGCTAATTCAATGATTAAGAGAATTTTGCAACTCGCTATTTGGTCTAATCAAATGGGATTAGCCCAAGATTCTATGAGAATCTTGGGCTAATCAAATGATCAAGATCCTTAACCAAGAATCTTGGACGTTTGAGGTTGGCTAATCAGCTTCTTGGTTAAGGAACCCAACATCCTGGGCTCTGGTATTAATTTCTGGGTTGTCTATATCTAATTTTAAACATCAACTAACACAACCTTAGAAAACAGTAGGTTAGACCTAAATGGGGCTACCGAATGTGGACTCTAGCTTGCTGGATTTGACCCTTCAATGTAACAAATGGATAAGACCTTTCAAATTTCTAGAGTTATATAGTCGATTCAAATTAAAGAGCTATCTAATCATTTTATTATGTGGCTTTAGTTGTAGAAGGTGTGGCCTAGGTGCCATAGTCTCATTTCGAGCATTGATCTTAAGGGTTGATGTGCAAGGAGGTTTGCCCTCCATCTCCAAGATTAAGCCCAAGAATGTGATTAATTAAGAAAACATAAGATTTAGACTAAACAGATTAAGAATGTAAGTTTCATCTGGGCTATTATATTTATTGTGTGGTTGATAGGTTAAAATAATATCTGTTCCTTTCAATTTAGTAACGAAATGCCTCCTTTTTACCACCATTAGTGTGAGTGAGTGTGTGTGTGTGATGGGATTACTTATCAAATTCGTATTGGAAGCTCAACATGGATTAAAAATTAAGGGTTTCAAGTATGGAAACTCAAACTTACATCAATTGGTTGTCAGAAGGATGACCGATTGAAAGTTGGCACCCTTCTACTATCTCTACCACACCATTAGATTTTGTGAAGTTTGTACATGAACATATAAAACATATTTGAGACCTAAAGATTCTTAAAGTGATCATGGTGGTCATTAGATATGCTTGATGGCAATGGATGATATGATTACTTGGATGAATTGGTCTTCATCATCAATTTTAATGTCAAGTACCAAGTTTTTTTATTTCCCTTTTCTTTCCCATGAGATCCATTGAACCCATTTACTCAGCTCTAGAAAGAACAAGCCGTGATAAAAATGTGAAGGTGTTCGATCTATTTACTTAAAAATATATGGTAATGTGGATAAGAGCAGGACTTGCCAAGCCTTACTAGCCATGTTTTCGAGAGGGGAGGGAAAAGAAAGGAAACAAATGGAAAATGTGATGGGAAAATAAAAAATGAAAAGCAAAAGATTTTCATGAAACATCTTTGAGTGATGAGTTGTTTTCATTCACCTAATGTTCCCCATGCTAAGTGCTATATGCTATAGGGTTGTAGTTTCCTTGGCATGCAATTTCCACATTCTCTGTGCTGCCTTCTCCATGTTCATTTTCAAGAAAGCTCATATTTCAAACTCACCAGCTGGTAATTTAGAGTTGACCTTGTTGCAATTTTCAACTACTCTTCTAGCCCCACCCTACACCAAGACCCTTGAATTAACTTGAAGTAACAATCAACAATTTCACCTCAAAAGAAAGATAAATTTAAACAAAAAGATAAATCATCCTTGATTTGGTTTTTAAATCACCAACACCAATTTCTAATCTGTTAAAATAACGTCCACGAACTTTCTGTGAATGGAAATCGATAGTCATGCAAATTTTTTATCAAAATTTAAAAAAATTAACCAAAAAATTAAAATTGATGTTGACATATTTCTTAATTCTTATTTACTATTATTCACAAGAAAATTAGATATTTAAAAGATGAAAGACTATTATAAGAACAAGAGTTATTTGGGAATGCGCTCAACCACATGGTTGGCCATACTAAAATCAGGTTATTGACGCTTTGATATTTGTATCGGATTCTAATTATATATATCATTATCAAATATGTTAGCTATTGTATAGTGAATAATGCATCCCCCTCAAAACACAAAATAAAATGGTAGATCTATTTCAAATCACATGTTAGATTCTTAATAGTATTGAATCTCTAGCAATCAAACCTATTGTGTCTAAATCAAACATGTCTCCCTTGTCATGTTCTGATATAGTCAGAAATCAACACATGAAAAATCCCCAAGCAATGATCAATGTGTTTTCAGTGCTGTGTATTATTTCACACATTTGTGAAAGGATTTTTCTCACTCACAAGTCATAAATCTTTCTGCATAACGAGCACACCATCTAACAATCACAGTGTCGATACGGTTTCACTGCCTAGCAGACTAATCTATTTGTCCTCAATTTCTCCATCTCCTACACTTTTCCCTCGAAATGGAAAAATCCCTTCAAGTGCTATCTATCATTGCTAGAACAATTTCCACAAAACTTGTCAACAACCTTTCTACTATGCTTATGACACCCTTTTCTTTCTCCCAATTGTGTGTGTGTGCAATTAACATCATGTAATAGGAAATGTGGTCTCATCTGTAGTATTTGTCTGTGTGCTCAGTCCCTTTTCCTCTCTCTCTCGGTGAGCAAATGACATGACATCATAGAGAGAGACTGGGAAAACATATTATCATTAAAAACCAGGCCAAAATTATATGTCCTTTGATCCCCTTTTCCTCATTTATCATATCACCTACAATGGCTGGTGGGGTAAAGGGTTCCTTTACCTATTAGGATCGTTGTTCAAAACTCGTAACAGTGTATAAAAGATGGGGATTGTTAAGGGACTGGCCACGCGCCATGAACAAGGCCCCTGTGACTTTGTAGACATGCAAAAAGATGAAGAAGGTGACTAACTATGGGCAGGAACCCATTAACATCATAAATAGGAAGACGTGCTTGTTCTGCCTGCCCTTGCAAAGTAAGAGAGATGAGAGTTATAGAGTTCAAGTCTTGCCTTTTTTTTGTGCTGAAAATAATGATATGATACTTTAAATTAATTCGAATATCACTTAATTCTCGTTTTCATCTCAAAAAACAAATATATTATTATCAATTGGGTTTTAAACACTCCTTAATTGGTCCTTTCTTATAATGTATGTTCAATACTATTTTTTGGCAAATTTTCTTCGAATTGAATTTTTTTTTTTATAATATGCAAATCAAATGGAGAATATTTACCCAATATGGATATAATGACCCAATTGATAATTCTTTTTTTTTTGGAATGAAATTGAGAATTGAGTAAAAAGTTGGAGATAAAATTAAGGTTACCCTCCAAAACAATTGAGAAAATTTTAACTAAGCAAGGCATATTGGTAGAATAAAATCTCATGATTGTAACAGTGAGAGTAAAGAGGTCAAGTGGGATTGTGGTCCATGAAGGAGTAGTGTCTCAGAAGTGCTCTTGTGGTCCATGAAGAAAGCCTAATTTGAGGGGAGGGAAACATGAAGTGGGAAAGAGCGGTTTTCTTCGAGATTAATTTTCTAAAGTATTTTTTATTAGAAAATATATTAAAATAATATTTTTATTTTTAATATTAACGTATCAAAATAATCTAAAAACACCAAAAACATTAATTTAAAATAAAAAAACAAAACACCTTCAAGTTTTTTAAAAAACACTTTTTAAAAGCAAAAACAAACATCTTCAATGTTGCCGTCAGCACGGGACAAGCTCATCCAAGTTTTAGCACATTCCTCATCCTTTCAAAAAGCTTAGAAAAACCCTTCAAATGCATGATGAATTATTATTCAGTCTTAAATCTTTTCACATGTCCAAGGATAAGAGCATCTTGTTGTTGAAGTATTCATTGGAGAGAAAACTCGATGAACAAACACTAATGAATCACTATCTAGTGCTAATACATCTTTTAAGCATTTCTTTTGGGAGTCACTTTTAGCCAAATTCCCCCCTCTATAATTGTCCTAACTTGATGCCATTTTTCTCCTTGATTTTGCACTATCTATCTCTCCCGACAAGTGCTCCTCTGAAAGGTATAGATCAAACTCGTACAAAGCACAAGTCTTTAACAAGCAACACATGTATGCACCATCATCATACTATGGATAAGGCAATCACATCCTTGGTGGGGCAATTTAGCAACCTTTTTCACGCGTAACGGAATTAGACACTTCCATGTCCATGAATTGGACATATTTCTTGAGTTCTTTTGACATGGATTACCATTATAGGCAATAAATTAGCCTTCAAAATGATTTCGATGACTAATTATCTGTTTGTATGTATGATAATGCCGTGTTTGAACTGCCTAGACAAATATAATCTAGAAATATTTGTATTATTACCTCTTAAGTTTTTTTTTTTTTAAAAAAACAAAAAACAAAAAGACTTAGGTAACTCGGCAAGATAAAAGTTTGTGACTGCTAGTGTTTGTCTTTCTTCAAGGGTTGAAAAGGCTATCTTTTGTTTGGTCAATCTTGGCTCCCCATGATTAGTATCTGATCAGTGAATGAAATTAACTTGCTGGCTCCCCATGATTAGTAAATTTGTCATTTGATAATTATTTAGGGGTTTTATTGTTCTTTTTTTTATTATCATGTTTATACACAATAAAATGATTTAATACACAGTAGAATTACAAATTTAGCTTTAAAGTTAAAAATTCTAAGCCATTGTCATAAGGGTATATTTATATTGGTTTTTTTTTTTTGTAATTGTCGGGTGTGTTAAGGGTAATGATGTAATTTATCATTTTATTATAATTTTTTTAGTTGAGCGATTGGGAGGCACTGCGTGTCATTTTATTCTCCGTAATGTTTTTTTTTTAATAATCAGGCACTAAAAGTGTATTTTAAATTATAATAAAGAGTGTTTTTTAAAAGTGGTTTTTTTACTTGAAAATACATTAAAATAATTTTTTTAATTTTAACAGCAACCCATCAAAATCATAACAAAAATTAAAAAAACACAATTTTTTTTTAAAAAGATGAAACACACATTTAAAATGCACTCGAAAACAAAATTTACCGCAATCTTAAACAAAAGTGTAAGACTAGCTGGGCATGATCCACAATTGTGGGCAGGTAAAAAACTGCATATGCCATCCAATGCTGCAGTTGGTGCTTTTATTTTCAGAAGAGCAGTCAAAATCTCCATTTATGTACTACAAATAGAGATCAAATTGGAATCCAGAAATGTTTCACGTCTTCTTCAATGAAAGTCCTTCTCTTCTACCTTACACCTTTTCTCTGAAGTCTGCACTCTTCCAAAAAGAATCCCGCCCCACTCCACAACCTCGAATCCCAGCCGCATTCAAATCGCTGTCTACAAAAACCAAGGGTTTTTTTTAATAGTAAGATAAAACTTGAATTAAATAAAAGTCTTAAACCTAGTTGGAAAATGAATCACAAAAAAAAGAGAGAGAATTATATATAAAAAAAAACACACTTATAAAATCTCATTCTCAATCCTCGATCCGATCCAATAATTAGAATAAGATTTAGGAGTATGTTTTTATCAATAATTTGTTTGACTCTTCCGAGCTTATTCTTAAACAAAAAATCATAAAATAAGCATATCCATGCCAATTAAACTCAATAATTGGTAACATGTAACATGTGTACAGAGAAATCAACCAGCATCCCATAATTTGTGATTTTAAAATTTTAACAGTATTTTTTTTAATTAACGTGGGTATCCGGGTCAGCTTATGTGTACCTCGACTAATCCCACGAGCCTTGAAGTTAACAATCATATAAGCGTCTAGTGGCTCTGAGGTTTGTGATTTTCGAACTAGTGACCTCTAGGAAGGAGACCTGACTAGTTGAGTTACACACTTCAAGGTTAATTCAGCAACATTTTTTGTTGTTCTTGTTGATGCTATATGTGATTGGTAAGTTACAACTTTAATTAAATAAAAGTCTTAAATCTAATTAGAAAATGGATCGCAAAAAAACGAGAAGAAAAATAAAGAAAATTATACAACATCTCCCTATGAAACTAAAAACACACTCATGAAAACAACTTAGTAATATTATTTTAATATATTTTAAAATAAAAAAATATTTAAAGAACACGCTATATGAGATTGGAATAGATGTAGGGCATCACAAGGCGACCTAGCTAGCTATTGTTTTATTAGGTTTTTCTTCCTCGATTATTGGGAATGTTATCCCTCGCAAGCTTTATCGAAACCTTGCTAGCATCGATGGGATAATCTTGCGTTCGGAGTCTATGATCTTGGACAGTCTAGCAAGCCAAATCTTTTTAGCATTAAAATAAGGCCATGGGGTTATGATTCAACTCCTTTATTGTTTGTTTAAGTGATCAAGATCTTAATCAAAGTTCGTGAAAGTGACATGGTAGATAAACTAATAGAGGGGTTTTGAAAATTAAGTTGACGGGAAACAAGAAAAAAGGTATATGTGCAAATTCAAGTGGTGCATGTTGTTGTTGTTTTTTTTTTTAAATCAATATAGGTGTTACGGAGAAATTCACCTTGGAATACTTTTCAAGTTTACCATGTTTTTAAGTTTTTGTTTATATTTATCCATTGAAATAACTTGAATCAATTTTCAAGATTAAATTTTTTAATTAAATTTTAAAAAATTGTCCATGTTAATCTCTTTTAAACATAGTTAGAGATTGAAATTAATATATATATATATATATATATATATATATATATATATATATATAATCCTTTTCTTTAAAAAAGAATCTTTTGCCAATAAGTAGGGTTTATCAAAGAAATAATATTTATATATATATAAATTGCAGTTATCCAACAACATATAAAGGAGGCGAGGAAACCAATTTTCAATGAATTTCAAAATAATATTTTTTTTATCTTTTTAATTAATATTAAAAGAGATATATAAGCATAAATGCTTCAAATTAAACATCTTATATCTGACTATCAATTTGCTAGGAAGAATAAAGATAGCATGTGCAAGGAAATTCCTTTAATTACATGGCAATGTTCGAGCATGGGTGTTGTGAAATTAGATGTAAAAAAATCCTTTTTTAGAAACCCTAGATGGTGGGCTTCACGGGTTTTACTACTTATGCCTCTAACTTACTTCCAAAACTTATGGCTTGAAAGCATTGTTTGCTGGTTGCTTGGACTCGAGGCTTTGAAAAAAATCCTTTGTAACTCAGACTCTTTAGAAACTTTACATCTTGTTCTTGATGATAATACTCAGCACTATCATCTTGGAACAATTATTATGTATATCAAAGAACTTTATAGCTAAGAGAAGCTAACTCTTGTGTGGATTTCCTAGTCAAGGTAAGAGTAGAGAGGATGATTGAGTTTTATATTTGGATTTTCTCTTGTTCATTGATTGTTCTTCTTTTTATTAGTTATTTTATTGATACTAGATGCCGTAGAGAAGACGCTTCTTTGTTATTCTTTTCTTTTCATTGTAGCAAAAAAGGGGTACAATATTTTCAAGCACGTGGAATAGCTCCAATCTTTTTGTGTATGATTGCAATTGCATCAATAGATGAAAACAATATTAAATCACCTGATGTCTTAAAAAAACATTTGTTGGACTATGTGGAGTTGCCACCTTTAAAATTAAAGACAAGACACAAAATCATGTGAGGTGTAGCTCAATTGGTTAGGTTTTAGATTTGTTATCTCTAGGTTATCAGTTCAAGTCCTACAAACCTTAGGGTCACTGGAGATTTACATTATCGTTAACTTCAGAGCCCGTATGTTTAGTCGAGGTACACTCAAGCTGACCCGAACATTCATGATAATAAATAATAATAAAAAACAAGACACGGACAAATCTCACACGAACACCTTTTCCTCTCCCCCCACAATCAAAATATATTTTATATTTCACCTTGTGAGAATTGGTCCCACCAAAATAATATTAATGATAAAAAAATATGCTAAAACTACCTATTACCCTATCATATTATTATATTAATCAAGAAATCAACCTACTAAATGCAACTACTCTCTTTTTAATCATCAATCTTCTCTTTTTAAAATTTGGT
Source organism: Populus simonii (assembly GCA_007827005.2). Classification (NCBI taxonomy): domain Eukaryota; kingdom Viridiplantae; phylum Streptophyta; class Magnoliopsida; order Malpighiales; family Salicaceae; genus Populus; species Populus simonii. The sequence continues at coordinate 1,720,909 of CM017481.2, forward strand.
GTTGATATTAAGATAGCTTAATTTACTAGTTAGTGCATCCAAAAGTGTGTGAAATTGGGATACCGTGGATGTTGCTCTTTATCGGCTCGTGTAAAACGTGTGGGCCTTGCCAACCGTCCAAAAGGAAGATGATCATGTATATCATATCGCCGGCTGTGATTGATCGATGGTGACAGCAACAGCAAATTGCACGCTGAGCAACACCGTAGCGGATACCCCACGAAACCTAGACAGCGTCTTCCTGGATTTTTTTTATTTTTTTCATTTATTACTTTATAATTTACGTTTTTTAGGTTTGGAGTTGAACACGTGTCAACTGTATAACCATTCGCGCACTATTCGGATATCCTAATTAGCCATAGGAAAGTTCCCTCTCTAGTGTGTGTGTGGGGGTACACTCTTTATTATAGCTATCACATCCTGATTGACTTGGAAAGAGGCATGCACTATTGGATTATTGGATCTATGCGCTGGTTATTATATTAATTTAGATTAATTATTATTATTAAATAATATTTTTTTTTTATTGATTTCATTCAAATTGAACCGAGTTAATTAAATAAATATAAAATCAAATGTTTTATATAATTTAATTAAAAATCCAATCCAAATCAAATTCTTAAATTTTTTAGATCAACCTATTAAACTAAACTACATCTAATATATATCTAATACAAGTTATTCTAAAAATGTAAAATTAGAATTGGAATCTTTATATTAGAAAAAGAAGAAGATAAATTTGATTGGAAGATGCCATCTACATGTTTTGGAATAACCTGAGAAATAAAAACTATTAAAAAAAAAGAACAAGGAATGCGGTTTGATATGATCAATCCGGTTAAAATACTTAATAATTTTTTTATTAAAAAATCAAGATTACATTTGTTTATTCTTTTTTGAAAAAATATTGACTCGAATCAACCTACTTAATTTTTCACCCGAGTTATGCGCTGAATCAGCTTGAGAAGGGTTTAATAAGTTATATAATGTCCAGGAAGTAACTTAACTGGTTAGATTTTGAATTTGCTCCCCATATATTATTATTTCGAGTGCCACAAACATTATGATCATTAAAAGTTTACATGATCATTAATTTCAGAATCTCAATAAATTAGTTAAGATATATATAAGCTGATTTGGATATCTATAGTTAAAAAGAAGAAAAAAAAGAGGTTATATGATGCATAGTGGTAAAATTGGGTGGTAGGGACGAGTGTTTGTCACCTCCAATTTTGGAACTGGCATGGGCAAGTGAATGGCTTTCTTTTTAAACCCAAAAAGAAGGAATTGAATATTAACCCGCATGGTTATAAACAGCGATAGACAAAATAAAAAAAGTTTTGAGGAGAGAGCTTTTGACTTCCAGCACAAACTATTCTCCGAGGACATAAATTTGAAGCCTGGTTTCGTGCCACGTGCACTTCAAAATTATATATATTCTACCCATGAGTCGGCAGCTCACGAGGCGGAAATGTATTCGCTTATGATTGAAGAAAACTATTTTTATACGAATACACTAATTTACTGGAAATATATTTATTACTCTTTCTTTTAATTATGAATATATAAAAAATTATTAAATTTTTTATTTTTATATTATTTTGATGTGATGGTTTTAAAAATAAATTTTAAAAAATAAAAAATAAATATTATTTTAATATATTTTTAAATAAAAATAATTTTATCACTATTACAATCAACCCAGAAGATAGAACAGGAATACGAGGGCATGCAGCTATAAATATTCACATCTCGACTGAATGGTCAGAACCAGTAAGGCATGCGCAATTAATCAGTTTCGAGGGATACGAGGCAGTGAACAAAATCACCATCAATTTTACCTTTACAGTGAGTTCTTTTAAATGACAAAATCACACCTACGAACGAGGCTTGAGAGAGTTACCTTAATTAATGTCGTCACCTTAATCAAGTCCTTTTATGGTATCCCAGGTTAAATTCTATATTGACTATGGGTGCTTCTTTTTGGTGTGGTTTTGTTTTTATTTTATTTATAAAAACAATTAAATTAATTTTTTATAAAATGTAAAAAATAAAATCAAAACCAGTTTCAACCAACCGCTTTCGATTCGGTTATTTTATATTAAAAATCAAAACCCAATGTTCGGTTATTTTTTGGATTTTTTGCGAGCTTGGTTTCAGTTTGGTTTTTTTATTCAGTTTATTTTTAACTAAACTGGTTAGGTTTGGTTGAGGTTTTTCAATTTCAAGATTATAAAACTGAACCGAACTAAATAATTTTTAAAATATTCTAATTGGTTTAATCAGATTTTTTTATTTGATTTTTTCAGTTTTTAATTTTCTCTATTTAATTTATTTGTATAACTTTTTGGCTCATCCCTGATATTAACATCGAGAGGTGAGCCTAGTGCCTAGGTTTTTTTTTTCCCCCCTCCATTTTTTTTGAGCTCAAAGGAGTAGGATAAATGGATAATTTATTGTCTTAAATGTGCTACATTAATTGGAGAGTTGCACGCTTCAAAATATTTAAAAGACAACTTATTTTAGATCGATATACAAATTAGCTCAGAAATATTTACTGCTAATGAATAAAAATAAAGATTGAATATGGTTTAAATCACTCCGGCTTCAATTCTCATGATCTTAGCAGCAACTCATAACATTAGGAGTGTTCATTTTCAGTTCGGTTCGGTTTTTATCAAAAAAAAATAACTAAACTGAAAAAAAAAATTTGAAAAAAAAAACCGAAACCGGTTCAAACCGACCGGTTTCGGTTCGGTTTGGTTTTTTAGGCAAAAAACTGGTTCAGACTGGTTTGGCTCGGTTTTGGCTTCGTTTTTTCTGGTTTTTCCGGTTTTTTCTGATTCGGTTCGGTTTTTTTGGTTTTTTGGTTATAAAACCGAAACCGAACCGAACCGACCGGGTTTTTCAAAATTTTAATCGGTTTAATCGGTTTTTTTTCGGTTATTTTTTTTCTGGTTTTCTCGGTTTAATCGGTTTTTTTGCTCACCCCTACATAACACCCCTTGGACATGTCTATAGTGATAATTATCTATATTTCACATTCAAAGAGAAATTCGAGAAAGAAATTTATTGAAATGAATAAATCTGAGTAGCAATAAGAATGATCAGTTAACACAATCAAGAATGATTTAGTTATGATATACCATGATCCAAAAAATCCTGATAGTTACTCTTGCTAATTAGGAGAAACAAGTGTTAGAATTCAATAAATAAAGATAGTTTCTGCAATTGCAAATTAAAAAAATATTACAAAAAAATTATTTTTAATTGTTGTTTACGAAGAGTATATTTAAAAATATATATATATTTAGTTAAAATTATCGTGGATGAATCTTTACATACAATAAATAATAAAAAAAACAAATTATTTTAAATTTCATGTAATAAACGCAATTATATATAGAATCCAATGTAAAAAGTAAAAATTATTTAATTAAATTAAATAATTTTTTCTCAATGATTAAAAAAAAAAACAAAAACTACATGGATACCGAATGGACGAGGAAGCATGCAAATCCATGGATCACCTCAAAAAACTTTGAGGAAAAGACAACCAAACGTCTCCTAGGAAATTACTCGAGCCTATCTCCTCTTTTAGATGGAGTGTGCCTTGCTTATTCGCCGTTTGTCCGACGGCAGAACCATTGGTCCCCTGCTCAAAAGAAAAATATAAATTACTAACAAAAGAGAGCCAAGCTACTAGGCAGGGGACCATAGGGCACGTTGGCCCTAATGGACAGTCCCTTCTCTCTCTATCTCTGCTGGACCCAACTTCTTATAAAACTGGGCCCCATGCACAAAGCCCACGATTTTTTCTTTGGTTGTGGACCCCATGAGTATTTAAAGGTGTGGGATCATAAGCAGTTTGCAATTTTGCATTAATTGAGTAAGTTTGATTACGCTCCTTTATTTTTTTTAAATATATAAAAATAATATATATTTTTATTTCTTAAAATTTATTTTTGACATTAACACATAAAAATAATTTTAAAATATATATAAAAAAATTACAATTTTATTTTTATAAAAACACTTTTAAAATATAAAAATAAACATGTTTTAAACCCTTATTTTTTTTAGCCCAGCTCAAATATATAAATTCAATTTTTTATTTATATTTAAATTTTATATATATATATTTTAAAATTATTATAATACGATGTTATTAAAAATAAAATTTAAAAAACCTAAACATTAACACGCTGACAAACACCCACCGAGCCGGCGGCTGTCAGGGAAGTCAAAAAAATTCTCAGTTGTCCCCACCCTCCTGGCCGTTCCACATGGACGTTATTCATTCGGTACGTTCATGGCGCGTGCTCTTGGCTAGGGACGACTTGTGGTTCAAGCTACGATAGGATGTCGCGTGTCTTAAGAGTTCCATTTCCCGCGAGTGGTGCGGAGAGGAGCGACGTCATCGAAGGTATCCAATTTATTTATTTTTAAAACATTTTAAATATTAACAAAGTTAAATTTGAATTTTATCCATTTATAATCTGATTGACTTAAATGGATGAAACCTAGTCTCTTTCAAGGAATTCTTTTAAATTTTTTATTTAAAATAATATATTTTAATTATTATTTAAATTAACTCGAGTTGATATATTTTATAAATTTTATCATCGAGATGCTCGGAGCAGGTGGGATTGCGTGACAACTATGTTCTTCAGTGTTAAGTGACTGGAATAGCCGGTAAACACAAAGGAAACCATCTAGATGGATTCTTGACCAAACCGGTAAGCGAGATAGATGGAATGTTGTTTGCTGTCTCCAGTGTTGGATTTTATTAGGTGATAATTTGTTACGCAAATTTAAGTGACGTGGAAAGCACGCTCCAAGGTTAAAGGGATGGCATTCAATTAGCTAAGCAAATCTCGGAGAAAGTTTAGGGCCTCGGTCGGGTTTTGGAGCGCTTTTTATTTGTATGTTTTAAAAATATTTTTAAAATAGTTTATTTTTATTTTTATTTTAAATTAATATTTTTATTATTATTTTAATATGTTAATATCAAAAATAATTTTAATATATTTTTTTAAAATAAATACTTTAAAAAATAAAGCCTACCTACCGTACTCCAAATTCCAAACACTTTATTTATCTCGCTGGAAGTACTATACTTGTATGTTAGAAGCTTACGTCTCCCCTTGCTGGATGCCAAGGGACAACCACTTCACGCCAATATATATATATATATATATATATATATATATATATATATATATATATATATATATATATATATATATATATATATATATATATATAATTAATTAATTAAAAGGAATACGTCTAATGGGTCAAAAGAAAAATTAAAAGTGGCACATATTATTCAAATGATAACGCTATCAATTAATAATAATAATGAATTTATAAACTATCGATCCATACAACTTGAATATAGAACTTTTTATCTTCGTATTTAGTAGGGTTGCTTCATATTGCTTTATTTTTTGAATATAAGTGAGCATTTCCATTGATAAAAAAAAACATGGAGCTCACCCTACTATAAAGCATACAATTACCCTCCATTTTTTTTTCTTTTTCCCTTTTTTTTTCTTTGACAGTTCAAAATTTTTTATTGGACTCAGTTAGTGGTCAATTTTAATATGGATTTTAAATACTATTATTAAAATTTTAAAATATAAACAATAAATACACTAATATAACAAATTATTTTTAGAAAAAAATTCCAAAACAATTTTATTTTCAAGGTTAATAACAATGTCAAGAGTACCTATATATATTTTTTACATTTAAAAATAACTCACACCCCTAACAAAGTATATGACGACTCGAGCAGGCTATGCCTAAGCAGTCTGCAACAAATCATTTGACCAATCCATTCGATCACTGCATCAGATGTAGAACTAACCAGCTCCCATGCCAAATACTCGATGGTTCCTTTGCTTCCAAATACCCTAGATAGCGGCATTCCATCCCACTTTGCCAATAATTAGCCTGAACAGTCTTTTTCGCAAATTTGCCACAGCCCACCGCAATTTGAAAGACCAGCTCCCATGACTTCTGTTTGTAACACGACTCCAGCTAGCCTTCGAGTAATTAAGAACAATCAAATAAAAATGGTCGCCCGTTTCACATCAGCTTTTCCACACAGCACACAAATAGCATTAATTAACTTGCCTCTCCATAGCAATTTGCTCTGTTTTGACGGAGTAAAACATATCATGAACAGCCAAACAAGCAACAAAACCGTGTTCCCCTCGTTATATAAACTGCTTACACGGACACCCATTATTTTTAGATATTATATCCAATTATGTTTTTAGATTTTTTTTTAATTTTTTAACTTTAAATTATTATTTTTATATTTTAAAATCATTTTAATGTTCCGTCAAAAATATTTTTTTAAAAATCAATTTCAACCCTGGAATAATTAATTCATGTTAAAAGAACCCCAGATAATTAATTTATGCCAGCTAGCTTTGGAATTCTTGCACGTGATTAATTTATAAACAATCCTACCTGAAAATTCACCGTTCATATTACTTTAATATTGAAGTGTACGTGTTGTATGAAATATAATGATTCAATTTTCTTCTTTTAAGCCCCAGCCTTGTTCAATCAGTTGAGCTAGCTGGTTCAACTGGGGCCATGCATGTAACAATGTTCTTGACTTCAAAATGCTTGGCACAGCTTTATATGGCGTAATTAATTGTCATGTAACCTTGTTTTTCTCGTTAAATTATATGATTAATTGTAATTGATGCGGAAGATTCATGTATCAATCTTATCCGGCACGTTAAAACCCTAATTAATAGCCTAAATTAACAAGAAACCTTTCTAAAATCATATTACCAAACGAAGAATAAGATTAATTTCATCGAAAATCTTTACAAGAACACAAGCTTTGGTTCATGGAAGCCCCCTGGATGATTTGACTATGAAGACAAATGCTGATTTTAGCATTTATGAAAAATATTATAAGAAATTACAACTACTGGATTTGGAGGTCAGTACATCCTCTTCTGAAACAGGTTCTGACCTTCGTATTTCCCTGATTATTATTGCATGTCATAAATGCGAACAAAGGCATCCTCTATATGCCCAGCAAGATTAATTTTGTCTCATGGACTGGTTGCTGAAATATTGGAAATTAATGTCTTTGCCGGAGGACAGGAGTCCAGCTCTGTCTTCTCACTCTCGAGGCTTCTTTATGTGCATGCATGCAGGTCTCGGGAACCATTCAATTCGCTGGCTTGATTGTTATTTTTCAGACACGATTAATCTCATTTATATCTTGCATGGATGTTATTGGAAATAAATATTATTACAAGTATATATACATATATATTTGAATTCAAGACTAACACTTTAATGCTTCTGATGTGTAATAAAAAATGGCAACTCAAACTGGTTTTGGGGGGTTTTATATAACTCGAGTTATTTTTTTTTAATTCTTTTGGGTTGATTTTTAAAAAAAAATACAATTAACCTGGCTTGATTTGTTTTAGAAAATTAAACAATGTTGTTGTTCCGCTGCTAAAAAATAGCAACTACATGATATTAATCAGATAAAACTAAATTTTATTATTGATAAAATTTAGCAATAAAAAAAAATCAGTTTTAGAATTGTGGTTGTTGATTTATTATCAAAGGATTTTTCTTTTTGAAATCCTTTGCTAGCGATTAGCAACAGAAAAATCAATTGTTATATAGATCTTTTTATTAATTTATATGTTTTTTTTCTATTTTGGTTTATTATTAATTTTATTAATTATTTATGGATATTTTGAAAGTAGTAGACCATGTATAAATAACTATATAAACAACATACATTAATATCTAAAACTACTTTATTAGTAATAATAAATGGAACAAAAATAAAATTTGTAATACAATTTAAAACTCAGCTAATTAACTTTCATTAATACAAATAAATCAAAATACAATAAAAAAAAATACAATTATAATGCTTGTGATGGAAACAAGCCAAGATAGTACCGTGGATGAACATAAGGTTGATATTGTCACATCAGCAACGAAGAATTCGTTGCAAATTCCTTAGATAATTTATTTTTTTAGATAATTCATTGTTGATATTAAAAAAAAATATATACACAATTTGTTACTAATCCATTACTCTCCTTAGATAATTTATATATATAAAGAAAAAGTCACGAGTGAAATTAAAATTCAAATTAATACCCCAGATCGAGTTAATTAGGTCAGCATGTATATATATAAAGAAAACCTACTTATAAAAGGGATAAAGATGCATAGCAAGCATTTCGTTTAGCGAAAAAGTCACGAGTGAAACAATGAAATAAATAAGCAAAAGCTTGAACAAAGCTATTGTGAGTGTCGTGTATGATTTTTCATGAATAGTTGGAGTTTTTTTTTGTCATGCTTCGTGCCTGGTCTCACTGGGTCATGAGTTGATCATTAAATCAATCTAATCACATTAAATTAATTATTATTTAGTGTAATTTGAAAATCAGGTAACTGAGTCATGGATGGATGCAAACTAGTAAATTAACTTACGAAACTAGATGGAATTTAATAACATTAATTAAAGTATATTTAGTACAGTGGTTTATGATATTTTTAAAAATATTTTTTTTTATTCTCAACATTATTATATCAAAACCATAGAAAAACATTAAAAAACAATTAATTTAATATTTTTTTAAATCAAATAGACTTTTTAAAATGAATTTCAAATAGGGACTTTTAAAAAGATCATGTCAATCTTTGATGTTAAATTAATAACTCAATAATATCTTGAAATAGGACACAATCAAATCCTATTAATAACTCAATAATATCTTGAAATAGGACACAATAAGTCAATAACGCCCCATGCATCTCTGTGGCAACCACAGCTTTGAGATGGCTTTTGTCGATCCATCCAAAGACACCATGAAACGGTAGAGGGAGAGGGTGGGGAGCATGGCACATCATTAGGGCATGGAATAAATCACTGTATTTATTTTTTTAATAAATAAATAAAACAAGGCCTTTTTGGTGCTGCAAACAGTACTTGGGGCACATACACGTATGTTTCCACAGTTTAAGATTGGATGGATGGATGGTTTAGCTGCATCCCTTGTACGGCAAGCATACGTCATCACACCTACCTACGCCCACTGTTTCATTACACCCTGTGCTCACGCGCTTCCAACTGTAATCTCTCCAAACCTAACTCGGCAGTTTTCCTTGCCCTCTTTGGCAATCGTTTACTGTTGCATCTTTGGAAAGGAGATACATATTTTGTTTTAAAGTGTTTTTTTTTTTAATATATTAAAATATTTTTTTTAAAAAAAAAAAATCAACTTTCTTTTTGTCTTTTTTTTTTATCAAAACATATCATTTTAAATTAACTAAATCAACTTTCTTTTTATTTTTCAAATTGTTTTTATATAGATAGAAGTTTTTTAATGATTATATTAAAAATAAATAAATAAAATTTTTAAAAATATTATTTTATCATCATATTTCAAATGAAAAATACTATTAAAAACACATCACAAACAATAACAACCGCACACTAATAAATAGTAAAATTAGATATTGAAATATTTTTTCGTCTACATGGAAAACTAAAGCTAGTTTTTAGTGTAAAAAACGATTTAAAGAATATCGTAGGAATATTGGAAAAAGGGTAGATTCAAGAATTACCGTTTCTTTTTCTTTTTTCTTTTTTCTTTGTCTTATCTTGAAAAAAGAAAACACAATTAGCATTGATACGAATGAGATTACGTGCATCGAGGGAATGATTAGCATCCGAATTAGGGAAGGATCCGACCCATGTACACTAAGTAATGATAGCAATGGCAATTTAAACGATAATTACACTATCAATTTACAAGTAAAACCGTGTTGACATTTGAAAAATAAATATAATAGCTAAACATAAATACTATATATGGGAATAAATAAATAAATAAATAATGACTTATACTTGTCAATTGACGTGGAAAAATAGTTTCTTGACCAAATCATGGCCTTAATTACATTGCTGGCCCTGGCTAGCCAATTCGAGAAGGCATTTGATATCATCTCTCGAGCAATTCTAGCCACACTTGCGTCGAGAAAGGTCAAGACAAGAATTAATACAAAACAAAAACCAGACCATTTTTGTTTGAATTGTATTAATTATTTACAGTAATTAAATTATTGATCTCATGACTAATCAAAAACTATTTCCCATATATAAAAATCCAATCTACACGAAATTTTACACACAGCAAATCCACAAACAACTAGAGAAGAATTATTTTTCTTTTCAAACCCAATGTGATATATTTCTTTATCTCATGGTAAAATTCTAGCCATGGCACTAGTAATATTAAGCATCCTTGTTTTTAATTTAGACGTGGATAAATGTCTTTAAAATCGTAACTAGATTGAAGAAATTGAAGGAAAAAAGGTTTAATATATAAAAATTTATAGCATAAATACCGTGAACATTGAAAATAATAATAATTTTTTTTTAAAAAACTCCACATATAAAGTCCCATTTCTTTGATTGCAAGCAGTTTTCTTCACCTGAAAACCACTACAAACAAACCCAAAATCACTCTCACCTACAGCCTCTCTTGACACTCCCATCTCCCTCTTCTTCAACTTAGACGTTTATAGTAACCCCACATATCATCACCGTTATCTCTCATCACCTTCCCTCCCTCCCTTCTCTCTCAAAGACCACAATCTCTCTGTCTTTACACTTTCAAAATTCACCGTGTTCTCGCTTCTCCTTAGAGTACTAATTGCATCACACCTGCCTCTGCATCTCTCTCTTTCTTTCTTGCACATATACACATATCCCATGTTGTAATAGACTCTTTCTTTCCTGCACATGTACACACATCCCATGTTGTAATAGACTCACAATCTTCTCTTCTCTTCTCTTTTGTCTGTCTCCAAGACTTTCGCAAAGAACATGGCCTATCACCATAACTTGTCGTCACAAGACCTCCCTCTTCACCACTTCACAGACCAACAAGCAACAGAGAACCACACAGCACCACCGAATTGGCTGAACACTGCCCTCCTCCGCTCTCAACAACCACCACAGCAACAAACTCACCACCACTTCACTGATAACAACACAAACAATTTCTTAAACCTCCACACCACCACCACTACCGCCACCGCCACCACTTCTGACTCAACCTCTCATAACCCAGTTCAATGGCTCTCCCGGTCCTCCTCCTCCCTCCTTAACCGCAACCACAGTGACGTCATCGACGACGTCGCCGCCGGCGGGGACCACGCCATCATAACTAGTATATCGCAAGAATCGTCGGAGTTGAAGAATATGAATAAGAGTGAAGGTGAAGCCATGGTGGCGGATAGTGGTGGAGGAGAGGCGGTGGTGAATTGGCAAAATGCAAGGTATAAAGCGGACATATTGACGCATCCGTTGTACGATCAATTGCTGTCGGCACACGTGGCGTGTTTAAGGATTGCCACGCCAGTTGATCAGTTGCCGAGGATTGATGCACAGTTGGCTCAGTCACAACAAGTAGTAACTAAGTACTCTGCTCTTGGAAGTCACCAAGGATTGGTTCCTGATGATAAAGAGCTTGATCAGTTTATGGTATGCTACCATGTTACTTAATCATGTTTGTGTTTCTTTGAAATCTGAAAAAAAAAAAAGGTCCTCTTGTTTTCAATTTGGACCAATTTTTTGCTTTTTCTATGTTGTTTTTGGTTCAAAGATTATGTTTTTGAATGTCTTGGATTGTGAATTGAAATGGGTTCGATTCATTTGGTGTGTTTTTGGTTTGATTCACAAACATGTTTTTTAGATCACTTGTGTTTTCTCGTGCAAAAAAGTTTGAATTTTTCAATATATTGGAACTGAAATGGGCTTGATTAATTATTATTTTTGGAATGAATCTGGTTTGATTAATTATGACCACAGGCATTATTCAAATCACCCCAAAGTTTATAGTTTTTAATTAAATTGGCTTAGTTTTTGTTAATTGGAATGAATTTTGGTTTGGTTGATTATAGTTAGGGGGGTTTGTTGAGTTAGTGATTTTATGTGGGTTTCTTTTTTGAGATTGAAGGGTGGTGGATGCACCGACAGGGGTTTTATTTGGTGGGATAATTATAAGAGGAAGTTTGGTGGTGGGCTTTTTGGATGGCTGTTAGGTGCTGAGTTAGCAGATATATTGTTGATGATTTAGGGAAAGGTGTTAGCTCATCGTGACAATAATAGAGGAGGAGATATCTTTGGTTGCAAGCGAGTTTGTTTACAGCCAAAACTAGCAGGGCTTTTGTGGCTCGAAGCTGGAATTTGAATTTGAATGGGATCGGACGTATTTAATGGTATAAGAAGAAGGGTTATAATGCCATAACTGTAAGTTTCTGAATTTGGAGTGCCACTGGTAGACTGTAGTTACAGCTGTAATCTTCAATTCTTGATGTAGTAAAGACTGGAAAATCTGGATACTGACTGTGCTTGCAAAACTCAAGGGGCCAAGTCCAATACGAAGAACGATAGTGGTTCACAGTGCAGCAGAGCTTTATGAGGGACTGATCTGAATTTGATCGTCGGTCTTGGAGATTGAAGTGGTTGAGGTCATTTGAAGTTAATTCATTGAAATATCAGACAGGGGGGAACATGAGAAGAGATTAAGAGATGTGCATGGTAAAGTACAGTGTGACGGACTCCTTTAAAGATCTCGGGGTCCCTTAATTTCTCAATGTCAGGGATGAGGGATGAAATGAAATTAAATGTGGTTAGGAATAATTTCTATCTAGGTCTAATAGCTTTCCTGACGTGGCTGATGGCATGTTTTCAGAAACAAAGAATCTGATTTAGCTTACTCTGAAATTTGATTTTTCAAGTGGGTATAGGGTAGATACAAAGCCATTAAATTGAGTTTTTGGATACTTTGATTTTAGTCATGATCTTCAAGTGTCTCTGACAAACTCTTTGAGATATCGTCCTTGACCTAAATTCTTTGCACTACTTGATTGAATGGAAATACGTTCTTCTTCCCACAATTTTTTGGATCTGTCTCGGCTATTGATCCTTTCGGGTCTGATTGCCCCAAGCATAGATGCTTGCTTGAAATTCTATTAGTTAGTTTTTAAGTGAAGCGTGCAACTAAAATATTTTTCACTATGGTGTTTGACATGTAATAACCTAATACTACAACGAGTATGTGCATATTTGGTAACCTATAGTTCCAGAGTTAAGTTCTATAATAGAACATTTTCAGTGAAAATGACTTCAAAGTGTGTACAATCCACACATTCTAAAAGAAAATATCACTAAGTCATAGTGAATTTCTCTTGATTTGGTGTTGCTAAGAGATTGCTGTCGTTTCTGATTCTTTTGATTCTGCCATGACTAGCAGACAGTTAATTCAGAACGTTTGTCTTATTTTCCCTATGTAATTGGAATACATAGTGCGTGTTCAATGACAATTTTTGGAGTTACTTTGAAGCTGAAGCATGAAAAAAGAATCAAAATGTTGATCCTTTCATTTTTTGATGCTGCAGACACATTATTTTCTCTTGCTCTGTTCCTTCAAAGAACAATTGCAACAACATGTTCGAGTTCATGCAATGGAAGCAGTGATGGCGTGCTGGGAGATAGAGCAATCCCTACAAAGTTTAACGGGTAATACTTCATTATCTTATATTACCTAAATTTGTTTATAAGCCTCTAAGCTGCTAGATTCTTGCGGAGGCATGATTCTTGTTGTTTTTCTGTGTCATGGTTCATCCGGTGGAGGAAGCAGGGCAAAAGCTAAAGAATTAAGGGAATTTTATTGCCTTCTTTACAAGACTCTCTCCTGCTCTTTGGAGAGTTTTGGGATCTTATGCTTTCCCTTTGTAACCTTTTGAAACTAGTAAACCATAAACATGACTGACATTATAGGCTGATTTTGTTTCAAGTTTTCCTGCCTTCCCTGATAAATGTTTATGTCTCTGCCGCATTAGAATTCTAGCACTTTCATACTTTGAGCAATAAGATACCGGAACAAGTATTCATGAAATGAAGCTTTAATATTTTCCCATTGCTACATGAACAGGAGTTTCTCCAGGTGAAGGTACAGGCGCAACAATGTCCGATGACGATGAAGACCAAGTTGACAGTGATGCCACTTTGTTCGTTGGAAGTTTTGAGGGTGCAGATACACTGGGGTTTGGTCCCTTGGTCCCTACAGAGAGTGAGAGATCTTTGATGGAGCGTGTGAGACAAGAATTGAAGCATGAATTAAAACAGGTAATGGCCAAAATTATCTAATCTGAAGGATTTGACATTTTCATTGTAACCAATTTTCTTTACGTTTTGCAGGGTTACAAAGAAAAAATTGTTGACATTAGAGAGGAAATTCTGAGAAAGAGAAGAGCAGGAAAGCTTCCTGGGGACACAACCTCAGTCTTAAAAGCTTGGTGGCAATCACATTCCAAGTGGCCATATCCTACCGTAAGTGTTACTGTTACTGCTCCGTCTCTTTAACAAGATTCGATACTGTTTTAGCAGCATTTATTGAGTTCTAGTTTGAAATGAGATTGATTTAAGCTACATTGATTTAAGCTACGGTTACCCCCATATGCATGCATTAGCCTGTTCATTGGAACCCCACCTGCTGGTATGCTGTCTCAGGACAAGTCAAAAAACGTGTGCTTTTAGTTTTGTACAACCATGCCAACCTTGAGGGTCCAAGAATGACAAAAATGAGCGAAATTTCCTTTCTTAAAGGACTGAAAAGATGTTGGTACACCCTCACACACTACGCAAACGAGCAGAATTTGTAGGCAACAGGCTGATACTTCTTCTGACATGACATTAGTGGGTGACCAGATTAGGGGGCAGTTTAAGCCGAAATCATCAGTCTCTCTGATTTGGCTGTTTGTTAACTTTAGAAATTGAACCTCTATGACTTTTCAGGAGGAAGACAAGGCAAGATTGGTGCAGGAAACGGGCTTGCAATTAAAGCAGATAAATAATTGGTTCATCAATCAAAGGAAGAGGAACTGGCACAGTAATCCTTCAACCTCAACAGTCTTGAAAAGCAAACGCAAAAGGTATTTTTATTGTTTCATTAAAGCATATATCTTCATATAATTTAGTGCCTTGCGAGCATTGAACCAACCTTAATTTTGAAAAGAAGTAATGCAGGTGATAACAATGGCGATCGATTTGTGTAAATTCCAATTATATGATCTTCGTTCAAGTTTCCACTCTAGCGAGTATATTGAACATACTACTACATAGCAATGGAACTGCAAAGGGTTTGACGATGGTCCCCACAGATATATATGACCATAGTTTGCTTCTAGAGGAAAGAAAGACTAACATAGACGGTGATCGTGGGTTGTCAAGGGCATGCAGATGGTAGAATGAATGCAATACAGTCTTATTCAGAGTTTCAAATTAGTTACGGATTCTATTAGCAAAAATAGCAGTGTGCATTAGCATGTTTTATGAATTTTTGTCTACTTCTCTCTATATATGATGAATAATAATGGCGAGGGGTGATGGATGTACAGTGAAATAATCTTTGCTTGGTTTCCTTACAGTCATTGTAGTTCCTCTCGTCGCTTTGTGATATATGATAAAGGATTAAATTTGCAGCAGCTATTCAATGTAATATGAAATATTTCAGAAAAAACTCTACTGAACCTGGGCAAGGAAAAACAAGCCCTATCGATCAATGCAGAAGTTGAAGCAACCATCCCCCTTGAAGAGGGTTGGTACGCAGGAGTGACTGATTCCAGTCATTGAACCTTTTCGTTTCTTGAAAGATCAACACAAAGATGGATTTTCATATCCTTTATTAGCCAAGGCTGTATCAAGTTCTTAACAAGAACAAAATTGGAACTCAATGAGAATGGCAATCAGCAGCAAACCATCATCATTTTTATCACGATGAAGATTTAACAAGTAATCAATCTGTTTTAAGAAACATAACAGAAATCGATTCAAAAAGTTTTTGGAGTAGCTGGAAATCTTTTACAAAATAGAAGAAAAATCAAGAAAAAAAATTCAAAAAAAAAGAAGCTAGCAGGATCGTATGTTAACTCTCCTTTGTTAATTCTAACTGGGGCTGGATGTTAGTACTATGTTAGACAGCAACTAGCTAGTTTGCCCCAGCAATGATTCAAGGCTGGCTTTCTTCTTCTTCTTCATCTTCTTCTTCTTTTATTATGCAATAATTAAAATAAATATTGCTCAACTATAATAAAAGACTTGGAAACTTGGTGAAAAAAATAATTTTTAAAGAGTAAAAAAAATATTATTTTAATATATTTTCAAACAAAAAAATACTTTAATAAACAATTATTATTTTTCAAATTCAAAATGACAACAGAACGATACTAACATAGCAACAACATTTTATTATATTGATGTCGTAAATACTTTAATTATTTACATAATATAATAGAAAAGGATTGAAATATATCTTCGACATTAACTATTAACATGGTGTTAAAAGATATTCAAGTAAATATATCTAAATAACACCAAATTAGCTTGGTTAGGGAAGCCTGCAGATCTATTCTGTAATGATTATAAGAATCATTAAGAATTTATTGTATCTTTATTAATATTGTTCATGGGCGTAAAATTTTATTATTAGTACACTCTAACAATGAAAATATTGTATTATTATGTTTATTCTTGTATTTCATTTAATTTAATTGGGTGGAAAATTTATCTCAAAATATTGATAAAAAATATTTGTGCATGTTAAAATGTTAAAAATATCATAGAAAACTGGTTTAATCTCAACATGATTTTCAGGCGTCAAATCTAGTTATCTATTGTTCAATTAGATGCGCAATTGTGTTTTTTTTCACTTGGTGCATTGCATGTAGACATATAATGGTTAGATTATCATTAAAAATCAATTGTTTGTGTTTTTTTCTTTTTCTTTTTCCTAACAACTAAAATTCACAATTGTCCTTTTTGTTTGTTGTCTGCTTGGGTCTGACATGGCTACCAAACCTTACCCTTTTACCCTTTAATGACTTAAATTTAAGTTTTCGATTTAGAGATATTTAAGTCTTTTCATTTGGCTAAGTGGTCATTAGAAAATTATTTGGGAATGTATGCGTATTTTTCAATTTTTAACACAATTAAAATAATATTTTACCCCTATAGTTAACAAAATTTAGAATTGTTAACTAATGGTTTTCTTGGCTTTTCATAATATTCGTAACAATAAAAATATTTTTTTATCTCCAAGATAAAAAAAAAGAAGAAGATAGGCTACTAGACAAGGATATTTCAGTTTTTTCCAATTTTATGTACAGTAAAATAATGTTTTTAACCTCAGAAAAGATAAAAAAGTAGTTTGTGTCTGGTGTGTTTACCAGACCCAAACGTCTTAGATATAACAATCATGCCTAATCTAAGCGACTTGAGTCTGGCAACTATTAAATTTAATAATTCACTCTGCACCACCTTTCACAAGGTTTAATTTGAAACTCGAGTATGTAAGAAGTCAGGTTAATAGGTTTTAAGATTAATTTATCTAATTGAATTTAATGATATTATCAAAAAATCTTCATACTCAATAATTTTTTAAAAAATTTTTAAAAAAATAATTTGACCCTCATAGCGAAGTGAAAAATATAGTAACATCCACCTGATTGTCTTCTTACACCATGCTAGTACTGTCCTCACTTAGAAATTCTAATTCTTTTATGTCATATTCAGTGAATAATAGATATACTCTATCTTCCATTCAAATAAAATTATGATGTAATTTCATAGAGTCATTCGGTCTGCAATGAATTTTTGTCGTCGTAGGCTAACTTGACCAAACAAAATATTCCTTTCAACCACCAGCTGGAAGTTACCTCCTCAAACAAGTGATCGCACTGGAGTGATTTTCTTGCTTTCAACAATGAGGTTTCTTACAGCTCACCCGTGGTAAATAAAATTATTTACCAGGCAGCTCGTAAACCTTTCACTGCCAATATCTGCATAGTAATAGTTACCTTTCAGCTGGTCACGCTTCAACTGAATTATCTGTCGGTACTGGTCGCCATCCAAGTACTGTATCCCCAAGAGACTCCGCCACCTTCGCCATAAAAAACAAATACATCAAAAAACAATAATAATAATAATAAAAAATCAATGAAATTCAACTTGAAATTCAATTCAGACAAACGGGGCTCAAAATTACAGAATATACAGAATTATATTAAAATTCAGTAAAAAGAATCGGAAAATCAAAATTCAATAAAGATATGATATTTTTTTTTAATGTGGATGTCCGGGCCAGCTTGCGCGCACCTCGACTAATCCCACGGGCCCTGAAGTTAACGACCATGTAAGCCTCTAGTGGCCATCATATGAGCAACCACATGACTCGAACCTGAGACCACAGAGGGAGCAAACCTCTTGGTCCCAAGCTCTTACCAATGGGCCACCACCTAGATGGTTAAAGATATGATATTTTAGAAGGCTTAGTAGTGGTTATTTTGCAAATTATTTTTTGTTTGATAGTATATTAAAATTATTTTTGTTATTAAAATATCAAAATAAATTTAAAATAAAATAAATTTTAATAAAATAAAATAAAATTTAAATTCTAAAATACTATTCAACCACGTACTGAAATACGCATTTAATCTAAAAAACAAATTAGAGAACACACTTTAGAAAACACGCTTCTCCTCTTGTTTACTGTTTAATGATTCTTTTTAACAAAACTATCCTTGTACTTTTCAACTAATACCGGGCATGTCCTATATAAACGCCCCTCTTTCTCTGCCGTTTCATTCTACACAAGAGAAAGCAGTCGAGAAGCTGCTGGTTGTTCTTCATCAAGAGGAAGAGAAGAAATCAAAGGTGTGCCCAACTTCTTATTATCTCTTGCTTGCCAATGGTAAATCACTCACTTCATGTTTTGAATACTACCTGTAAAATAATCCTGTAAGTAAAAGAATGAACATATAATATGGTAGAGAAGATAAAATTATTTAAAATTAAAGATAAGATATTTAAATAATAAATTCCTAAATAATTCTAAATTTATCTAACAGAATTTTAGAGATTCTTGAATAATTTTATTTTATAGTTTTCACTGCATATATAATATTCGAGAAACCAACAATTAAATACTAGCTATCCTAATATTCCTAGGTTTTTAGCTTCATATCATAATATCATAATAAATGGTATCATTTTAATGAATTTTGTTCTCGAAGTGAAAGGATAAAAAGAGAAAATGAAATTATTTTTTTTGTTTAACGTGAGTGTCGGAGTCAGCTTGCGCGCACCTCAACTAATCTCATGGGCCCTGAAGTTAACGACCATATAAGCCTCCAGTGGCCATCATATAAGCAACTACAGGACTCGAACCTGAGACCACAAAGGGAGCAAACCTCCTGGTCCCAAGCTTTTACCGCTGGACCACCACCTAGATGGTTAGAAAATGAACTTTTAATTGTATGTTTTGGTGTAGATTTAACATTTTAAATGTTATTTCAAGTTATCTACTACAAATATAAAATTAATTTCAACTTATTGTTGCATTCTACATAATATTATTTATTTATATAATATGATAGAGAAAGACTGAAGTTTTTAAATGAAAATAATATTAGTATTGTTTAAGATAAAGAGGAGTAAAAGAACTAAAAAACTGATTAAACCATAAAAAAAATTAACTCGAATGATCTAGTGATCCAGTCAAAATCTGAAATTTAAACTTTAAATCAGACCAGATATAAAAACAATTATATGATATATCAAGAAAGCATTTAAGTAGATGTGTTTTAACCTCAACAAATAAGTTTGGTTAAAAAAATCATTACAGATCAATTGTGGAATACTTATAATAATCATTAAGAATTTTTTGTAACTTAATATAATTAATAGTGTTCTTTGTGTAAAACTTTATTATTAATATATTCATAAAAATATTATATTATTATGTTTATTTCTGTATCTCAAAATATTTTCTCTCAAATTAATAATAAATAATAATAATAATAAATACTTGTGTACGTTAAAATGTTAAGAATATCATAATAATAAACAGGTTTAAATTTAGCACAATTTTTATTTTCTTATTTTTCTCGAAATGGAAAAGAGTATAACATGGACGTATTTTTTAAATTTTCTAGGCTGAAAAAATGTTTTGAAATTTTTTAAAAATAACATATTTTCTGTTTTTTTATTGGAGAAGAAAATCTGGAGAGAGAAAAAAAGGAAAATTATTGTGTGTTACTGAAAAGACTGAGGAGTACAGTGAACTCGTAATTTTATTCAAAGCTTTAGAGAGTCTGCTAGTATGGAGCAAGGACCCTTCTAGAAAGAAGCCTCCGACCAACTCTCATTCCTGCTTTGATTTTGAAGGCCTCTTTCTAAGCATTTGAGCAGCGCGACTCCTCAAGTCAAGCAGCTAATCAATCTAAAAACTTCCGAATACCTAATGGTAAAAATCTCCCTCACGCACAAAATCTTGCAAAATTTCCGAGCCTCTAAGACTCTAACTCTTCTCTTCTCGCAGGAACAACAGCAGCAGCAAACCCCGTCTTTGGACGATTGCTTGAAGCTATTGAAAGGTGAAAGAGATGAGCAACGCCTTGCCGGTCTACTCCTAGTTACCAAATTTTGTAATGGAGACGACCTCGTTTCTCTCCGAAAAGTTTACAACGCTGTCGGTGTTCACTTTCTTGACCGACTCTTAAGAACCGGTAACGCTTCTTCTTCGTCTTTTTTAATAATTTAATTACTGGTTTTTATCTTTATTATGCTGAAATTAAAAGTGTTAATTTAGGAGTTTTTACTTTGCATGTTTTTTTTTTGTTTTTTATTTACTTGGTTAGGTATGGGTAAAGGAAGTGTTAGTGGAGGAGATAATAGGGATATGTATCTGCAGTTATCAGTTACAGTTCTGGCTGCATTCTGTCGCGTGCCGGATATTGCTGCATCGAAAGAAATGGTTTCGAAGATTCCTTTGATTTTGGAAATAATGCCGGAAGTGTAAGCCTCATTTCCTTAACTTAATTGGAAACAGTGCTGGAAAATCTGTCCCATTTCCTGATTTTGCTAATGCTTTGTTCTACATTCTCACAAACTACTTATCTTGTAATGGCCTCTCATGAAATATTGCCCAGGATTTTGTTTTTTCGGTTGCCTTGATTATCACTAATCTTGCGATTTTGATTATTTTAGGTTGCTGACTGAGTGTTTGTTTTTCGAATCACAGATCAGGTTCACCTGTTCTTGAAGAGTGCTATGAATTTTTATATCTGGTAACAACTTCATATGAAGATGGAGCCACAGCATTTTATGAATCTGGAGGCATGAAAGTGCTAGCTTCGCAGATGAGTTCTTTGCCTGATGGTAATTAATGTTATTCTTTAATGTCTTTCATTGGCAAGCCTTTGAGATATCGTACTTGTTAATTTTGAATGAAAAAAATTTATGTGATTCTTTTAGCTGCAACCTGGTTATGTGGGTAAACTGTTGTTCCTCGGTTTAAATTGTTATAGAATCTTAGCTTCTATTCTAATGAAAGTAGAGGTATTTTTTCATGTGAAATAGAGGATTTTCTTCCAAAAATTTTTATTCTGAATGAGTCATGCAAAATCCTGCAGGCTCTCATATGATGGAGCTGGCGATGAAAATTGTACAGTCTATACTAAGCAGGCTGTCTCAGGATGTTGTTACCAATACCTATGTGTCAGAGCTATCAATGATGGTAAGCTAAAGGCTAATTTGGCATCTGGTATATCCTTTTCATAACTTTAAGCTCTTTATCTGCTAAATTTTCTTAGTCTTTGAAGACTGGACCTTAACCTCCAGCTATTTTGTTTTGGATTCAAATGTGTAAAGATTGTTTGCCTTTCTCTTGCAGGTGGCCACAGTAGCAAGACAATTTGCTTTGTTGCACAATTCTCTTAAATTTGAAGCACTTCATCTACTATCCGAGATCTTCTCATCAAAGTATTCAGTAAGTTATTATGTTTCGTAATTGTTACTGTTTCAGGAAGGAGTCATTTAGCCAAACTATATAATTGATACTAGATAGTTACAAAAGCAGCTAATTTTACATGCTTGGATGGGGAACAAATTAGTAGAGGAAACTAGAGCCTAGATTGAATGGCCAAACTCAGCATGCAAACAACTCTCAATAATCTGTCTTGGCATTCAAATTTATGTGACACTTAGAAATCCTTATCAAAATAGGATTAGCTAATATTTTTTAGAACTAAAGATTGAATGGCAGAATGTTGATGGCAGTGGTAATTGACAGTTCGGAGTTCATATCATAGATGGGGTCTTACTTCATTGTTTTGTCTGTTGGTCCCTTGTTTCTGCATTATTTGTTCTTTGAAGGTCCAAATTTCCTTTTGTCTTATAGAAACTTTGGAGAATTCTTGGTATGATTAGTGCACTCTGGAATTGAAATAACTAATGCCTGCTGTTGATATTTGAAACTCAATCATATTCAATCACCAACACGCATAGAGATTTTCTGTTTTGGTGTTTGGCTGGTTTTGGAGAAAGTTGGGGCGGGGGGGGTTGATAGTTCCTTATTCCAATTCTAAAGCTGTTTGTGTCATTTTCTTGCTGTTTCAGAAACCACTTTGTGATGCATTGTGTGCAATGGCTGGCAACAAATGGCCAGATCATATGCGTGCTGGGATTGTGGCTATTTTACAGAATCGTGTAGGTACAGTACTTGTTCTCCTTTTACATGATTTCTCTTTTAAATTACCAACTATCTTACATTCTTGGTGACTTGGAAACTTATCTGTGCTTGGACAAATGTGAAGGGGCATAGCTTTCTCTTTGAGTGACCTTTTCCTTTAACCAGCTTGGCATGTTTTTTGGAATGGGATTTATTTCATCTGCTAACTTTTTGTGAGGGATCTCTAACATTGGCATTTTTGTTTCCCTTTGATTCTCCCTTTTCTCTTTGGACTAGAAATGGTATACTTGAATCTATGGTTGTGTTTTAAATAATCACCTGATGCGTGGGTGGGTTTGGCATCAGTGACAAATTGCTAGGGAATGCCTTTAAACTTGTCGTGGAGTTTTTGGGAACATCTTTGAGCATTTGAGATGGGATTGTAAATTAAAATAATCATTGCTAAGCTTATAACCACACTGCTTTCAATCTTTCATAAAGGAATTGTGCATAATACCCTCTTTACAGTGATACTCTATAGTTTGGATAGGATCTAGATATTGTATGAACTCTGCTCAAGTTAAATGGGCCTTTCCCCCCTTTTATCTCATGATCGTTGATTGATGAGTGAGCATAATGAAAAATTGAATTCATTTTTTTATTCAATATGCTTAGAGCATGCAATTTTCATTTTAGATTATAGATTCACTTGTGCCATTTAATGTGCAGAACCTGCTGAAAAGCTTCATGCCCTTATTTTGGCTGAATCTGTGATATCTATAATGGGGGAAGGCTGGCTGCTTGGTCAGCCAAACTTACCTGATTTACCAGACTCCATACCAGCTGACCGGTACGTTATGTTTCAATTGCATTGCTTCTTTTACAAGTAATTTGTTATGGAATATGCCATAATACTTCAGCCATTTTGTTTTCAGGTGTTTTCTGCTTGTCTTGGAGTCTGCAAGGGTTGAAGTTGCTGTTTTGCTGAATGATCTGGCCTATTTGAAATATGAAGCTTCCAAGGATACGTCAACAACTGTTGAAACTATTCTCTTAAAGCAAAGAAATGTGGCTATTGCTTTTTCCTTGGTCGAGAGGGTAATAAAATTGACGTCAACCATGGATGAAGTTGAAGGTAAACAAAAGTTAATATGCTAGCATGTGAGTTATAATGCTCTAATTGATGTGAAGAATTTGCAAATATCAAGTATATTTGGCATATGCTTAGTGGGTTGGGAAATCACAACAAATACAAGTGAATTTTGCATCAACTTCTCATTGATGGATGTTATTTTTGCTTTGAGTACATTATTTTTGAACAGCATGTATGCTTATGTGATGACACTCTCATATTCCCATTCCTAAACTCACATTAGCTTTTGTCGGTCATCTTATTCCAAGAGTCATATTTTCACCATGTGCTTTTTGTTCATGTGGAATTTAATCTTCTTCTATAACTTTGTCCAGGGAGTATTATTGGTGAAAGAACTTTAATAAAGGTGATCAATGGGCTTAACGAGACAATTAATGTAGTTCTAGAGTATCTAGAAGATGCCAAGGTAATGATTTTTTTTGGTTCTTAAAACCTGTCATCTTCATCCTACCCTTGCTTTAACAATTGTTATTCTTCAGGAGCACGGGCACAAGAAAGGAAATGATCTTCTTGCATCTGTACGGGTAGTTGGGAGGTATGTTGTATGCCACTAACTTTCTGGCATTAGAAACATGGACAATGTTAGTTTTGTTGCAATTGGTGGTGTAAAGAATAAAATGCAACAGTAAGAAATGATTGCTACCATTATTTATGCTTTAATTAATGTCCTGCTACACTGATATCATGAACTGGTGAACTAATAATATCCATGTTAAAATAATCCTCAACCGTCCTAGTGGTGTCAACACACATTGTTTTCCATGAATATTGAATGTGAGATAGTTCCTGAGCTAGGCGGTACTGCCTTGTCTCCAATCACAACTCCAAGTTATCATTCAATTATGTGGATGCTAAATGCTCGTGGACAGGTTTTCTTAATACATGATGTTTAGTTCCTATTTTCTGATAACAAATTCTGCTAGTGCATTTACTAAAGGAGCTGTTTTTATGCTATACGTGGACTGATGTTTTTGTTTGTTATAGCTATCTTGCAGAAACACCCAATGCATGCAAAGAGAAAGTTAGAGAGCTTTTGGACTATATGCTGACAATTGAAGGTGAAGATGAACCAAGGTTTGTGAATATATTTTTGCAGTAGGCTGTGAGGTTAGTTTTCTCAATATTGTACTCTGATAATAACTTTGCCCACTTTATTTTGAATGACAGCCCTTTTCACTCTATATCTTTTCTACTTCCAATGATGTGTCAAATTACAATGGATATTGAAGGGTGTGAAGCTTTGATTTCTTCTGGAGGTTACAAAGCTGTAAGTTGGTCTAGTTTTCAGCTAAATGTATTTTCTTGTTCAACTTTTTGGTGGAACACATAATGACATTGATTAATGTAGCTGCTCTTTCTTCCATTAATAATTTGTTCTTAGTTCCTTATATAAAGACCATTGGAAGGTATGATTTCGTGGACATGTATCATTGAGCAATGTAATGTATTCACTCATACCCTACTCCATTCTAAACCATTTTATTAACTTGTAATGTTTTCTACCCCTTCTCCATTCAATTGGATGCACTATCCAGTCCAGTACAGCAGCATTCCCTGAGTTGATGATTTTTTTTTTGGAAATAAGCTTATTACAAGATTTTCTTCCTGTAGTCTTATCCCATTGTCTTTCCATTCTTGGATGTATGGTCAAGGGAACAAGCAATGGCACAACACGCAAAAGCCCTTTTGCATTTGCTTGGAGTTTTTTTCTCGTCCTACTTCCCACTTTAAAACAAAGTCAGCACCGGGACAAAGGTGATAGAGGGCAGCAAGTGAGGGTGGCAGTTCCTATAGTGGCTAGTCCTTGGCAAAACTGGTCTAATCTGTGCTGTATTAGAAAAAAAATATGAAAGCTTGTGTTTGGCCTTTCGCCCCTCTCTTGAGCGAATAACATTTTATGCGGGTTGAATAGTCATTCTTAACAGGCTTCAAGCTGCCGTCCATGATTCAACCATTACTTTTCACCAGAAGACAATTTTTTTTTCTCGTGGAAAAAGAGTTGTAAGTTCAAAAATAAAATTATTGGTTCGTTTTGCAGGTTGCAGAATGCCTTGTAAAGTTGATTGGACCACATGGCAACATGGTTGTTGATGATGGCTGCACCTTCTTGGCATGTGATACAGTATTGAATTTGCTGTTGAAGGTAGTACTATCTTTATAGCAACCTGATTTTTTTATTGTTATGCATTATTGGCAACTTTTTTCTGACCTTATGTTTTTTTCATTAATAGAAAGAACAAATGCGATTTCGAATGGATGAATCAACCTTCATTGATCTTTTGAAGGCCTTAGGATATTGGGCAGGTAAATAATAAAGCTTTGATTAGAAATTGTCATCTTATATTTAATGAAAGTCAGAATTTCTTTCTTTCACGTGTTTGCATGCATGCCTGTGTGCATGTAGATGACTTGGGAGGGGGGGGGGGGGGGGGGTCATATATCCTTTGATGTGCTCTCTTTCACAAGTATTATGATCTTTATGCGTCATTAATCCTTGATTAAAGGTTCTGATCTTGATTGTTCAGGGAATGCAAATGACCTTTCTGTTATTATCATGGCTTCAAGCATTTGTGCTCTGATATTTGATTATACATCAGAGGAGACTCTTCTAAACCATCCCAACCTTGACAACAGCTCCCTCCATAATCTATATAAAATCATTGCAAGAAGTTTGGCTTCTTGTAAGCAGGTAAAATTGATGTTTAAAAGCGTTAGAGTGTATTTTTAATGCTTCTTGAAGGGCTTGATTAGGCTCACATTTTCTTTCCTAGAAGAAACACCTTTCATTATATCAGTATTCAGATGGCCTTGGCCACCACCTGCTCCTCTCCTAGAAGTAACACCTTTCACTATATCACTGCTTGATGAGACTAACCTACAAGTTTGTCAATTGATTCAGGATATGTCTGATATGGTTAGAGAAGAAACAGATCTTCTCGAGATTGTTACTTCAGGTCTGTCTTTGAAACTTGAAAGCATCAGATAGTTTCAACCATTTTCTTGTTATGCCTTCCTGCCTTCAACTCGTTGCAGATTTCATTTTTCCGAAGTTGTTCGTAGTTAAATTTTCAGATTTCATATGCTGAACCTTTTTTGCAGGATTTTCACGGTGGGCACATCGGTTCCCTCGTTTAAGAGAGGCGGCTGACAGTGCTTGACAGCCAGATGTTGATTTTTGATGTAATTATGTGAATGTGTTCCCGCTGGCTTATGTATGACCTTTTGTAGTCGATTTTGTTTTGTAAAGAATTTCAGTTTCTCCTTGAAAGTTTCCCATGTTCTGGGAATCCTTTTCAATTTTGGAAAGTTTTAGTCATTAAACCTGACTAGTCTAATGACTTGCTGTCATGGAACTTAGCCAATTTGAACTGATTTACCCATTGATTCGGTTGAACTGTTTTTTCTTTAGATTAATGTGGGTGTGTGGGTACCTCGACTAATTTTATGAGTCTTGAAGCTAACAACCATGTAAGTTTTCAGTGGCTTTGAGGTTTGTGGGACTCGAACTGGTGACTTGGGAGCAAATTCAAAACTTGACTAGTTGAGTTATATCTCTCAGGATTAATTCGGTTAGACTTTGATAACTTGGCTGGCTAGTTTATAATTTGGTTTATCTTGTCAAACTCAGATGAATCTATTTAAGAGATTTTTTTTTTTAATTTTTGTCCAAAGTATTATTTTAATTTTTTTAATATATATATATATATATATATATATATATATATATATATATTTGAATAATGTCATTTGATTTGAAAAAAAAGCACTGTATTGAGGTTGACTTTCCAACCCAATGATTTGGGCTTTTAACCAAGTTAGTTTGTCCCATTTTTTGCATCTTATTGGCCGCTTGTTCTTCCCGTTCATACTCTTTTGTTCTCTTTAATCATGAAATATCCTTCACAAATGAGTTTTTGAGCAGCATCGTTCATTCTTGAATGGTATCAATCATTGATGGAGTCTCCTTGTAAATAAAATGGTTAGCTAAGATCAGCTAAGCTCCAGCCCTTTCGAGAAGAAATATTAAACCATGTGGATACTGGGCGTGGATTTATTTGCATGGCTTCTGCCCATTGGAGGAACCGAGGAATGATTTCTCTTGAAAAACTTTAGTCACCACCGAGGTTTTTTGATATGGTATTCTCTAGTCTTGTGGTTGCTTTCTGTCATCGCTTCTACTCGTTTAAATTATGGGCCTGTTCGGTTTGTTTCATGATGGGCTTTATCTGGGCTGGTAGGCTAGGCTTTTAGCTTTTTTAGGCATGATCCAGAATATATTTTAGGGCTTCAAAGACTCAATCAAACTTCTTGTATTGCTTTCTTTGATTAGGGCTTCGAGAAAGGTTGTGTTGCGTGTAGCTTTAATTTTTTTTTTAAAAAAAAAAAACACTAAAAGCCATAAGTCAATTATTGTTGCCTAAGAGATAGATTACTTTGAATTACAATAGTAAAACGGTCATTTTTCCTTTCTCAGACAAAATCACAATCCTTGCTAAGGGGTGAAATCATTTTTTTCGTGTGACTGATTGATCATTTCAACAAAGGCTTTGACAATTATGTCTTATCATTTTATCTTTAAAATCATTTTTTTTTGGTGTGGCTGATTGATCATTTCAACAAAGGCTTTGACAATTGTGCCCTATCATTTTATCTTTTCTTTTTCACGGTCAAAAACTAATTTAAATATTTTTAAAAATAAAATGAATTAAACTTTATTATTTTAACACCCAACACAACAATTATTATTATTATTATTATTATTATTATTATTATTATTATTATTGATGATGTTGGTATTACATCATTATCGCAACAACTATTATTAGTATTTTCATTATCATTGTTATTCTTCTTCATCTTCTTTTCTCCCGTGTTATTATTATTGTTATTATTAATAATAGTAGCAGCAGCAATAATAATATTATTAGCACCGCGGCACTCCAACAACTATTATTGTTATTTCGATCATTTTTTTACTACTACTAATATTATTGTTATTGTCACGGCTATCATTAATAATATTATTACCATCATTATTATCATTGTTAATTTAATTAATGTTGTTGTTGTTGTTGTTGTCATTAATAATATTATTATTCCTGTCACTGTTTTAATAATTTTCTTTATTACCATCGTCGTCATCCTTGTTGTTATTAATATTACCGTCAATGTTGTTGTTATTGTAACTAACATTACAATTTTTTTTATTAGCATTGTCATTATTATTAATATTACCGTGATTATTATTACAATTATCATTGTTGTCGTGACTATTATTATTATCACCACCACCATCATAATAATTATTATTATTGAAATAAAAATAACGAACTTGATTAAATGATAGAATTGAAAACTATAAAAACTTTAACAAAAAGAGTTAAGAAAAACAATAAAAAATAAAAAAAATAACCAAATTAAAATAATTATTTCGAATGATTAAATTGCAAGCTGTAAAAACTCTGATAAAAGAAGCAAAGGAAGAACATAAAGAAATTAAAAATAAAATGAATGGATTGAAATACCTTTTATATATAAATTAAGAATCAAAACAAAACTTAAGAAAAAAAAACTAACATCAATTAAAATTTAAAGATCTGAATTTAAATAACAAGAAAAATAAAGAGAATAGTGTATTTGTGGGGCATGAGAGATAAACGAGGACCACAATGATTTATAGATGATTTGTTTTTCTTCGCTTGGAGTTATTATTTTTATATATATTTTTAAATCGTTTTAATATATTAATATTAAAAAAATATTAAAAAAAATATATTTATTTTTAAAAAACAATGCCCGGTGAACTGGCAAACACTATCAAGCACAGGTAGATATAATACAGGCTGGTTCTTTAACTGGATTGATAGTGTGAGACGACAAGATAAGAAAAGGAAGAACATGGCCAAAGTACAAGTGGAATTCAAGAAGAAATAAATGTATCTCTACCGCGTGGGCCCCTCTAGAGCCCGTGCTTTGTCCTGGATAGAATTCTATCTTATCCTCGATGTACCTGGAATCAAATCCCATGGGACTATTTCTTTGATGTAACCCAATCATTTATTATTGGTTTTCTCATGAACTGTAGATTTTAAAGAAAATTTATTTGTGATAGAATAATTTATTTTCTTATTTCCAGATCAATTGTTTCAGTAGGACAATTAAAAAAATATTTAAAGTATAAATATTTTTATAAATTTTATCTAATTAATATAAAGAATTAAAATGAAAGAAAGAAAGAAAGAACTATATTATTTTAATAAATATTTTATATATATATATAATTGTTTTTTCTTCCATCATGCATCGTTTATATATTATTGGTTTTCACAAAAGTCTCAAGATCGACTTGGTCAACATAACTGTAGATTTTAAAGGAAATTTATTTGTGATATAAGAATTTATTTTTGGATTAATTTTATTTGTAGATTAATTATAGAATCAATATAAAAAAAACTATATTATTTTAACTTCTTTTTTTTAAGTTATATTTTTATATATATAAATAAAAAAATAATTATTTTTTTAAATATTTAAACCAGATCCATATCTCATGGACGACAAGACATAGACCGATTAACAGCAATATCAATTGTGTTTTTCCCAAGTAAGCTAGGTTCAATCACTTGTTTTGTGATCTACTGTGCAGACAAAGCGTCCCCTTCATTGCAGGCTGGCTAGAAGTCAACGAGAAGAAAAACAAGATGATGAAAATGATGTGCAACTACGTGGAATCAGACACCAATCAGAAAATATATACAATAGTATTCAAACAATGATAACAACTCATGAGAAGTCCATGGCTTGATGCCTGGCAAAACTATGGAAACCACTTTGTAAATTTCCACGTTAATGTCAATAATATTCGTTGTGCAGGAAGAATATTTCTCAAGGATATATTCTTTCTTCACTGATCATATGATATTATTCACCTGTATATTTTCATCTTTCTGAAGTTCATCACAACATTCTCTGTCACCCCTTTCCTTCCCTGATTGTTTGCCTACTTCTGTTATTCAAGTTCATACACTTAACAACCATGTATAAAGTTGCTAGTCCGTCCGAGTTTTTGGTGATAACCGGGGTTGGTATCTCAGATATCAAGCTAGCCAAAAAGGGATGGATCCTTCCCGGCCAGTCATGTACTGTCTTCGACGTTTCACCGGTCAACTACACCTTCGAAGTCCAAGCCATGAGTGCAGAGAAGCTCCCTTTTGTTCTTCCTGCTGTCTTCACTATTGGCCCTCGTGTGGATGACGAACAAAGCCTCTTTAAATATGCAAAGCTCATCTCTCGACATGACAAGCTCTCTAACCATGTTAAAGAGCTTGTTCAGGGTATCATTGAGGGTGAAACCAGAGTACTTGCTGCTTCCATGACCATGGAAGAGGTTTTCAAAGGAACTAAAGAGTTTAAACAGGAAGTTTTTGAGAAAGTCCAGCTTGAACTTAATCAGTTTGGATTGTTAATATATAATGCTAATGTTAAACAACTTGTCGATGTTCCTGGGCACGAGTACTTCTCTTACTTGGGTCAAAAGACTCAAATGGAGGCTGCAAATCAAGCCAGAGTTGATGTAGCAGAAGCGAAAATGAAGGGAGAGGTAGGATCAAAGCAAAGGGAGGGTCAAACTCTGCAAAATGCGGCGAGAATCGATGCTGAAACGAAGATTATTGCGACGCAAAGGCAAGGAGATGGGAAGAAGGAGGAGATAAAGGTGAAGACTGAGGTTAAGATTTATGAGAACCATAGAGAAGCAGAGGTGGCAGAGGCCAATGCTGATTTGGCAAAGAAGAAGGCTGGTTGGTCCAAAGAAGCGCAGGTGGCAGAGGTGGAAGCAACAAAGGCCGTGTCCCTGAGGGAGGCTGAGTTGCAAAGGGAGGTGGAGAGAATGAATGCTTTGACCAGAACTGAGAAGCTCAAGGCTGAGTTTCTGAGCCAGGCTAGCGTGGAGTACGAAACCAAGGTGATTAATATACTATTTGTTACCATATAATTTCTCAAAAGCTATAACTTGTAACTAAATCAATTTAAAATAATATATATATTAAACTCAGCAACTGATCATTTTAAATTACCATCTTCGGTTCCTAATCCAATTTGTTTTACTTAACAGGTTCAAGAAGCAAACTGGGAGCTGTATACGAAGCAGAAAGCAGCAGAAGCAATTCTCTATGAAAAGCAGAAAGATGCTGATGCACAAAAAGCAACAGCAGATGCAACATTTTATGCTCGCCAACAAGTTGCTGATGGGGAGCTATATGCAAAGCAAAAGGAAGCTGAAGGACTCGTTGCACTTGCACAAGCACAAGGAGTCTATATACGCACCCTTTTAGACGCATTAGGCGGCAATTATGCAGCATTAAGAGATTACTTAATGATCAACAGCGGAATGTTTCAAGAGGTTGCTAGGATTAACGCGGATGCAGTTCATGGGTTGCAGCCTAAAATCAGCATCTGGACTAATGGAAACAGTGGCGAGGCTAACGATGGAGCTGGGGGAGGCAATGCAATGAAGGAGGTTGCTGGGGTTTATAAGATGTTACCACCTTTGTTTAAGACTGTTCAAGACCAGACTGGAATGCTACCACCGGCATGGATGGGCACATTGACAGACTCTAGCCACTCTAATGTGAACTGAGTCATGGTGAGCTTGTGATTTTGTTGCTCGAGTTTGCTGATATGAATACTCCCTGTGGTCTCCCGTTGACTGTGCATGTGCGTGTGTTCTTTTTTCCTTTTTTCTTGTATCGCAAATAATTTCGTAATAATAAGATGAATGTAATATATACTCGTAATTCCTTTATTTTCTTCGAAGATCAAGCCTGATTTAAATGTAAACACAAGTTATAAATTGGTGGAAGGGGAGAAGATCTTGAATTATCAAATTTTGGCCCTCTTTTGGTGTGTTTGTTTAAGCCTCGTTTCCGTGCATTTCAAAAAAATATTTTTTTTATTTTAAATTGATTTTTTTATGTTTTTATTTTAAATTATTTTGACATGTTAATTTTTTTTTAAAATAAAAATATTATATTGATGTATTTTAAACTAAAAAATACTTTAAAAAGCAACCGCTATAACAATGTTAAATAGCCTATAATAGACGGACCGTTTGGAAATGCGGTTCAACCCCCGTTTTTAAAAATCTTGAATTTTATTTTGCTTAAAATTAATAATTTTTAGTGTTTTTAATCGTTTAATGTGCTGATATTAAAAATAATTTTTAAAAATAAAAAAATATTATTTTGATACATTTTTTAGTGAAAATAACTCTAAAAAATAACCGTAACCACACTCTCAAATAAATTCTATGATACATGTGTACGTGGTGTATAATGCTTTTTAAAACTAACTTTTGTATGAAATGCTTCTAAATGAGTTTTTTAAAATTTTTATTTTTATTTTTAATATCCACATAAAAAAATGTTTTTAAAAAATTGATTTAACACTTTCTTTTAAATAAATATATTTTTAAAAAAATATTAAAAAGTAAAAGTTAGGACACCCGAGATGATTTCGTAAATCCGCTTTTGCAAGTGGTTTGGATTCCCACCCTGTTTAATTCTCTCACTATCAGATGCTCAATGCCCAATTGATGAAAAAAACTGTTCTGTGATCCTTTCCGACATAAAGCACAAATACCACACCCTTG
Source organism: Populus simonii (assembly GCA_007827005.2). NCBI lineage: Eukaryota > Viridiplantae > Streptophyta > Magnoliopsida > Malpighiales > Salicaceae > Populus > Populus simonii. The sequence goes on from CM017481.2 coordinate 1,754,306, forward strand.
CCCTTGCCCTAAAAAAAACAAAAAAAGAGTAAATGTGAAATTGGGTAAAAAATCACAGTTAGAATTCACACTGTTTTTGTATTTTTAAAAAATTTATTTTTTTTAATTTTAAATTAATATTTTTTTAATATTTTCAAATCATTTTGATACGCTGATCTCAAAAATAATTTTTTAAAAATAAAAAAAATATTATTTTGATGCATTTTTAAGTGAAAAATACTTTGAAAAATAATCACAACCACACTTTCAGGCTGGGACAAGCTGAAATTCATTTTAAAAAATTGTATATTTTGATTAAATTTCAAGATAATTTTACCATGCAGTAAAAAAAATCCATCTCATAAATAATTATTGGCTCGTAAAATATCAAGATTTATTAATCTTTTTACGTACCAATTCAAGCACGAGCATTCCATATTGGACCGAGGTTTTATTAATTAATTAAAGTTATTACAACTTTAGGATTTATGGAATATTAGAATATACTAAAATATTTGCATTCACTCCCGATTTACTTTTAACTACGAACTTCCTCCTCTTTTCTTTTATTCAATGATGAGCTTCTACTGATCGTAAAGGACCCAGACTATCATAAAGGTCAATTCACTATCCGGGACTCGGATAGTTCCTCCTCCTCAATTGTGGGGATAAACCTCACCGTACTTGGAATAGAACCGTGCCTCCCATTATCCAAACACAAACTTTAGGTGGAGCCCACCCCTTTCCTACCGTCACTGTCTCACTAATAATCTCCCAACACGTGTCCTACTCATATTCATCCCTGTCGTTTTTGCCCCACGCCAATTTTCGCGCTCGCGTGCCCTGACCATCTTGGAGCCTCGTGAGAGTTCTTCCAGGTGTTCCAGTTATTTAATTGAGTGATCCGCGAAGTACATCTTAATCCCTACAGTTTACTGCGTGTTTCACTTTGCTACTGAATTATAACACCTAACCAAACCGTTTTGGTAGATGTTTAAGGTGGTATTTGGTATTTGCGGTCTAAATATGTTCTTATAAATTTTTTAGTTTTAAGTTATTTTATTTTATATTTTTAGATTATTTTAATGTGCTGATATAAAAAATTAAATTTTAAAAATAAAAAAAATTATTTTAATGCATTTCAAAGCAAAACACTTTGAAAAACAATCTCTCTAATTTGTAAAAGTTGAATTTAATAAAAAAAAACATAAAAAATTATTTAAAAATTAAATATAATTTCAACGCTTGACATTATTCTTTTTATAAAATTCGTTAAGTTTTGTGTTCATGCTTCAGCTTTATCCCATATACAATAAGATATAATTTAAAAATACATATCGTGAAATTTTCTAAATTAAATTAAATTATTCCATCTTAAACATCTTTAACATTAATTATAAACAACTCAATCAATGGCTAACTACTATTTAACAAAAAGGAGTCAACATCACAACGATGTAAAAAATGTTATCTTGATATTGAGAAATTCAATTCAATCGAAACTGAAACGAACAACTTGAAAAACTACAAGGATTAAAATATACTTTTCCATAGTTCCTTATCCCTTTACACCCTTAAAAACCAAAGAGTGAAAGAACACAGCTGTATCCACAATCAACGGTCCAAACTCACCCCATCAGAAAATCCAACTCCAAATCCCAAAATCCAACAGCCCATATTTACTCAAAACTGTCCAGTCAACCCTGCCTTGAAATAATAACTACACATCAGATGACATAGTCATCTCTCCGCCCCCCCGCGCCCCCCCGTCCCTCTGAACTAAAGCTTCACTCCCCCTTTCTCTTTTCAGCTCCTTCACTTTTCTAAAAAAAAAAAAGAATAAGTAAAATCGTCTCTAGTCTAGGGTTTTCTCAGCTTGATTTTGATGTTATTCTATCTATAGAAACTTCCTGTGATGGAGGTTTGAGAGGACATTTTGGTAATAAGTTACCGTTGAGAGGCGTTGTTGATGGTTTTGAGGAAGGAGAGTTAGGGTTTTGAGAGATGGATGACTCTTCATGGAAGGTCAAATGTAGCTCTGCTACACTGCAGCAGCCTTTAATGGCTACTCCTTCTTCAACAACGCCTCAAGAAGCTCGAAATCAGGTGTGGTTTTTGTATTGCGTGAGGGCTTTGTAGTCTTTTTGTAGTTTAGGGTTTCACGCATTGATTATTTCTTGCTTGTTACAGTTCTCTATCACTGCTCTTCGTGTTTGTGTGTTAGTTCCTTCACTGCACTCTTGAAGTATTTTTCTTTTTATATCTTAATTTTTTGTATTTGATTTTGTGAATTATTTTCTGTCTCGAAGAAATTGTGATACAGACTGTAAATATATTTGACATTTGCTACTGCTTAGTGCTGAGAAAGAGAATTTTGAATTTGTTTGAAATGTTGGAGGTGATATGCTTAGGTTGGCAAATGGCCGCTGAGGTTTGGTGATGAGAGGGTTGAGTGTTTTTCAGCAGAGGGCGAGTGTAAAAGGAGAATGAGGGAGAACGAGGAGAGGGTTTTTGGGGTGAGAGATGTTGGAATGCTATGAACATTCAAATCGCAGAAGGAGAGTTAGACTACAGCAGTGAATTGTGTGACCTTGTTGTTTTTGTTAATATATTAGTGGGTTTCTGTGTTTGTTATTTTTTTCCCTGTTGGTTGCTAGGAATTTACATGTGAATGATGTGATCTTTTTATTGTTTGAAATTTTGATTCAAGTTACTGTATGCTAGAAGGTGTGGTTTTGATTATTGTTGTTATTCTTATTTAACGTTTCTCTTCTGGTTAAATGCAGCTGGAGGTTAACTCCGGTCAATATTTTTATGCTCATGCGGGACATGATTTGAGATCACAAGGGCGTGGAAGGATGCCGGATTCCATGGTTTCCAATATTCCCAATTTAAGTTCCTATTCGGGCAATTGTGACCTTGGAAATTCATTTCTGGCTCTCCTATCTGGCCCAGCATCATTTTCCCCGTGTGATTTCCATGAATTACCAAATCCTAAACAATTTAGTGCCTCTAGTAGAGTTCCTTCCGAAGACACTGGTTCATTGTTTAATTCTTTGGAAGTCGGGCTCCATTGATGTCAAGTAGGATACCATCAGAAAATTTAAGCAATCAAAACCAGAGAAATGGAGCAAATCCAGTTGTTTCCCTCCAAGTGTGCATCTACTTCCAATTCTGTCCTGCAACATTGTCTCCAGGGTGCAAACTTTGCTATGCATAGTTCAGACCTGGCTAAGGCAGTCATCCATTATAAGGTTTCTGATAATGAGAAGGTAAAAGATTCCTCTTCTCTGAGAGGGGAATGGCGGAGTACTAACCCTGCAAATGCTGTAAAGCTCCCAGATACAAACTGTCAAATGCCAGGAAATTAGCATTAGAACCAGAGCTTTCTGTTTCTAAGAATTCATCTCCTCTTTCTAACCAGTACCCTCGTGTATTTTGTTTGGGTAAAAGTGAGTGCTTGATACATGTTGCTCCTTGTTTTTAGTTGATTAATATTATGTTGCAAGCTTTACCTGGAATCTAATTTCTATCAACCTGAAAGGTGGAGAGCTACTTCTGAGCAGTACAGGACTCCTAGGCATTCTTTGCTCATGTCATTGCTTCCACATGTCTGTATCCAAGTTTTGTGATGTAGGTTCTTTCAACCTTGTATCACGTTCATGTTTTGTACATTATGTTATGTATTGCTGTCTTGTCAACCACATTTGATAGCTTTGGCATTTATTCCTGCTTTGATCTAACTGCTTTTATTACACAGCATTCAGGATTATGGAATGTTAACCCTGGAGTTGCTGTTCATATGGAGAATGGAGAGACCATTGCTCAGTGGCGTAAGATCTACTTCCAGAAATTTGGGGTATGATGTTTATGCTGCTTTTAATTATTTTTTCTTGTAAGGAATTGATTTTGTGCTTAAATTGTCTGCACGCACTTGTGTCCCTGTATCTGTCCGGACATGTGCTGTGTATAAATGCAGGGAAATGCTAAATTTGTATGAATAGAAAATTAGGCTTGTGATAGCATTATACCTACTATATTAGTGCATTTGTTCTGGAACTTATCATCTTAAATCTGCCAGTCAATTAGACCAATACTACACTGCAAGTTTGCCACAAGTACCATGTATGAGAATTTTGATGGTTAGTGTAGATATGAAATCAGTAGCATTTTCTTAGGAGTGTCTAATTTCTTTGTCTACAAGTTCTGTAGGAGGACTCCTCTTTATGTGCTCAGTGATACCAAGTTCATTCCTCTTCACAAAAGAAGATTTTTTATAATGCAACTGGTGGAAATATGAATTCTTAAAATATTAGTGAAAAAAAAAAAATTTCATGTTTTTGCCTGACTGCCAACAGCTTGGTTATGGAAAAGAAGCCTAGGTGTATGTCATAGACTGAATAGGCCTGGTATTGCTGGAGTGATTATTAAATATTTCAAGGACAATAACATGCTTGGGAAAAAAACTGTTGTACCATTAAAAGTGATCTATGGGGGGTTTGGACCCTTTTGATATCAAGGTAGGTGATAAAACAGCATGTAAAGATGGTTTGGCCTTTCGTGATTCTAGTGTCATGATGCAGATTGTTGTCATGAGATGCGTTTGCAATTGCCCTTGTACGTTGCCATAATTGCTTTAATTCATGTTGCCATATATATATATATATATATATATATATTACAGACACAAGTGCAGGTGGCTTCCCATTATATTGATGCCTTTCAACCATAATGTTTATTCTAACGTTGTAGTTTGGTCATAGACTGGATGGTGATATTTCTTATTGGCATGTGTTTGAAGCAACGAGAACACTGGATGGTGATGTTTTTATGGTGCTTTAGATCAGGGTTCCAGAAGATCAGAGTGGGTGGGACTGGCCTGAAGGATTACCCTTGACTGCTAGTTTGGTGCAATCCAGTGTGCCTCTTCCTCTGTCCAAGCATTCTGACTGCAATCATCTGGTTGGGTCTTCTGAAGGTTTAGTGAGGTCTGACAGCCTATTGACAGTGTTGTTTTTCCCAAAGAATCCCCTTACAGACCATAACTTAAACCAGAATCCAGTTTTTGATGTTTTAGACAAACAGAAGAGAAATGGTCAAGGTGGTAACAATTTTCTTGGGTTGGCTGGCACCTTGCTCAGCAATTTACATGGTGTGGGGAATAGCACACCACATGGTGTGACAGATAGCACTATCTCTAGGTGTACAATTATGCCTACTTTTGTTGGCAAAGGACCTGAGAATGGTAGCCAGTCCATATCTGCATATATTGACAATATTGTGAAGAGTGGGAGTTTTCAACCACCAATTCTGCGCTGCAAAATGCAAGAACTCTTTTTAGATGTTCTGATGTCAGCAGAGCTAAAGATGAAAAGCATTGTGGAATTATAGACAAGGATGCTGCTTCTTCAAGCATAGAGTTGAGGCTTGGGCAACCAAATGAGCAGAATTGGTCTTCAGGAAATCCAGTTCTATCAGCAGTTGGGCCACCATCATGCAACTCTCTTGTGAATTCACATAAGCCAAGTACCAGAGAGCAGATGATTCATTATGGTGTGTTGTAACAATCTTTCTACTTAACCTCGTTATCTATAGTGTATGTGTTAGTCCATTATTGTCATACATCATTTTTACCATTATGGATTAGTAACCGATTCACTATTATTCACTGAATTATACAGTGACCAGTTGTGGGGGAGATGGGGAATCCAGACAAGGTCTTCCTCATGTAGCTGGCCTGTTAAATTCTGCAAGGGAACAAGACCAGTTGAACTATGGACGCAGTGCAATCAAGAATACAATTAATGTTGGCAAAATAGAAAATTTTAAAGGCCAGGTGGCTAAGAGCACAGTGTTTTTACCATTTAAACACTTTAATAGTCCACTTGAGGGTAACACATACTCCAGATCTACTAGTAATGTTGTCAATAGCACTGAGCATATTGTGCATGAAACATTACATAGCGAATCTCATGCTGTCAAGTACCCAGGCAATGTCCCCTTGAATGGTGGAAATGGTTTAGAAAGGCAAAGGACTGACCCTGAGTTTGGTTTCTCCAGACCTAGAGACAAGGGTAAAGGCGTGGGGTGTCTTACTGGTAACTCTTTTGATGAAACAAATTTGGTGTCTAAAATGCATAATTGGAAGAAAAATCCAAGCTCTTTTTCTGAAGTCATAAATGGAAACATTTGTGCTGCTTTTCCCATGATGCATGAAAAGAATCACTTTCCAAATCACTTGTCTAGCATACCACTGGAAGCATCTGATGCTGGGAGCTTGTCTAACTATCTTGATAAGGTTCCTTCTTTTGGTACTGTTGATCGTGTCTTCCCTGGATCCTTGGGTTCGTCTATGGGTTCTGGGCAAAGTTTTCCATCACAAGCAGTTCCATTGGGTTCAGGGCTGACTCCGGCCATGTTGAAACAAGATGGAATTAGTGCAAGCCCTTATTTACTTGATGATAATCTAAGATTGCTTGCATTTAGGCAGATATTGGAATTATCCAAGCAGCAACATGAGATGTCTCCCCTTGGAAAGAACCCAGAACAAGATAGATGTGTCAAACTACAGCATTCTCTGTTTGAACCAGCAGCATCTGGATTAAATCGACACGAGACTACTTTTATTAGTAAACAGAATGTTTCAGAAGTTTCCATGAAATCAACCCAATCTACTCCTACTGTTAAGATGGGTGATGATGTTGCTAAATTTGCTCATGTGACAGGCAAGTGTGAAACTTTTGTGTGTATTCATGTAACATGTTTGTATTATCTGCCTCTAATTCTTCAATCTTGTTGTAATGTTGAAGTTTTTCTGCCATGATGGGGACTCTTGATGCTAAAAAGCTTTTCTGCTCATATAGGTTTGAGCAACTGGTTCAATTTCTCAACATTGACACAAGGAAGGCCATTTTATAGTCAAGAAAATGACAAGCAGTGTCAACTTTCTCATGGTAATCTTCAAAATGAACAGCCCTCATTGAGGTTAGTTTATGTTTTTGCTGTAGGGATTAAAGTTGCAAGTAACCATTTTGTTCTTTGAGATTGCCATTTATTTGAATATCAAGATTTTGAACATTCCTCGCAACTTTTAATGTCTTTTTGGGGTTTTAGCCTCATCCACAGATATTACTCTCCCACAGTTTGCTGGCAATATCAATATTTTTTTTTTGTTGTCAGTGTTTAGCGAACATTTCAACTGACAAGGTGGATCAAATATTTGATATCGTAGTAGCAAGGATCATTACTAGGGTGTGATTGTTGGGTCTGGTGATTGACCAAAAAACTTGCTCTAAATGCGTTACCCCCATTCTTTCACATCAGTTCTGCTGTCATCAATTTTGTCTTGCTGCTCCAACTTCACATATAGCTCAGTAGTTGTGACTTCACTCAGTTTTTTGTGTGAACTTCTTGGCTTTTCTATATCTGCCGTGCGGATGTCACTGGTATCTTTGATTTAATGCCAGGATACTAATAGTACTATTTATTCAAATGTCACAGACTTGGCAGGAATGAACACAACATCACTGATTCAAATGAGCCTGAAAGCTGCTGTCAGATAAAGCAATATTTTCAAACTTACTGCAGATGTGCAGCGCATACAAAATGTTTAGGAGGGGAATGTGGAGGTGGTAATCATCCTAATTCCTTCAGAGAACCTATGCGAGGTGTTGGTGGAAAAATCCCTGCTTTGATGGCTTCACAAATTGCTAAAGATAACATCATTCCACGTGAAAATACTATTTCCTTAGATCACTGTGGAAAATTGAAGGGGCAAGCACCTAAGAATATCAGTTGCACCTCTCAGTGGAAAGATGTGCCAAGCAAGAAAAAAAATGTCTGCCAGGGGGCTCGTGTAGACCAATCAGCTGGCAACTTGGACAGACGACAACATGAATCAGGTCATCTTGGAGACACAGCTGCTAAGTGTTCCAGTGGAGCAGTGCACATGGTTGACTCCTTCAGAGAGCAAGAAATATCTAATATATCTTCTGGATGTTCTACCCCTGCTGTTACTCAGGCATCAAATGAGGTTAACAAAGTGGATTCTTCAATGGCTGTTACTGGAAATGCTAGCTGCATGAAACATCTTATAGTTGATGAAGGATCAGGCATTGATAAATGCTGGTCATCAGACGATGCTGTTGAGAGTGACAGAAGTGCTGGCTTCTGTGGTTCTACTTGTAAGACAAGACTGTGGAAAGATGGATCTTCAAAAGTCATTAACAATCAATCATCTCGAAGTCTTCTTGATGAGGTTAAGCTCATGGATTCCTTGACATGGAAGAGAGGTCGAAATCAAATCCAGGCTGAGTTTACTGTTCTTGAGAAAACCAATCATCCTCCTGAACCTGATAGGGGCTTTAAAACTGCAAAGAGGAAGAGAGAAACAAAACCAGAGATGCTGGATGCATCACGAGGCACCGCGGGTCATGCAGTGCAGGATAAATATCCTGAGTGTGATGAAACTGCCAATCAGCGCTGTTTATCCAAAGATGCCCACATTGTTTCGTCTGGCCTAGAAATGCCTTACATTTCTCGTGTATCCCTATAAAACCTAATTCCAATGGAAAGTCTATAACGTCCCTGTCCAAACCACTTTCTCGTAAGAGAGATTTACAAGAACTTTATAATGGAAGGGATGGAGAGGATGAGGATGGGGAAGAATTAAATGATAATGCTTCTTCATGTAAAATCATTGAGGTTTCAGGCAGAAAGAAATTCAGAAAGTGCGGCACTTCTGATGGTTGCGCACAGTCTCAGACACTAGAGCCAACTTGTGCTGTGGGTGAAAAAATTGAAAAAAATGAGGTGTGCTCCAGTGAGTCATCTGAAGGTGTCTTCGAGTCAACAGTCGAGTGTTTGTTACAGGAAGCCAAGGCAGTGGTGTGTGGGAAGTATGGTGAGATATCTAATGGAGAAATGGTTGGAGATCTACCAAAACCAGCCAAAATTGTTTCTCTTGATATGATACTTGGAACTGCAAAAAAATGCACACCTCCCAAAAACAAAAACCTACAATAACTCCGTGAGGGAGTTGAAGAAGACAAGCTTTGGTTCGACTAATGCATGCAGATCCTCCCATATGAAGAAAGAAAGTGGAGGCAATGATGCTTCAGGTTTTGACGAGATGATTTTTGCAATTCTGTCAAAGAGAGGGAGACTGCATCTGTTGGACAGGACAAGCGTTTTGCTGATGAGTTGTTGGTGTTGAAAGAGGGAGACAGCAAAACTGAGGGAGGTTGTGGTATTTTAGGCAGTAGTGCTCACACTCAGTCAAAGCCAAAGTTCAAGGAAATTCGTAGACGCAGCCTTAACGAGCTTACTTTGAAAGGTAATGATTTTTTTTTCTTTATCACGTTCAAGTAATATACATTTCCATCTATTCAATGGAAGAATAAGTAGACTAGAAGTAAGACAGATTAGTATACTCTGAAAATTAAGCCACGTACCAGAAATTTCAATGGCTGTCTTGGAGTAGAAATCCAGCTCAGTGTCTTGTGAGCATGCATGTTTGTTGGTATTCAATCCAGAGTTGTATTTTAGTCCATGTTTGAGAGCTCCTTTCAGTGAGCAAAATCTCCTGTTTTTTTTACTCCATTGGTGTTGTTCTTTTCAGGAATGAGTTCCTGTTCTGTGAAGATTTCACATAAGAACATTTTGAAATGTGGACAAAAGATGAAAGATGGGAAAATTATAAAGAGTTCTGAAGATTCTAATTGTCGCACACATGATCAGGCGAAGTCAATGCCAAAAGGTGAGCAAGTAAATTAATATTCAGGGTTAATAAATCTAACCTTTCTTCTATTTAATGAAGCTTCAGATTTTAGTAAATATTTAATTTGGGACATTGCTTAGAAACTATAACTCTTTAATTTTTTATGTTAATTGGTTGTGTTTCAGAAATATTCTAGAGCGAGAGCACTTGTCTGCTGCGGATTCAGATTCATTCTGCTGTGTCTGTGGAAGCTCAAATAAAGATGAAGTTAATTGCTTACTAGAGTGTGGTCAATGTTTAATCAAAGTATGTAGCTGTTAAATTATTTCAGATTAATTTCTTCTGTGTTTCTTCTAACTATTCTGTCACACTGATGAGTTTCTTGATAAGTAGGTACACCAGGCTTGCTATGGCATTTCCAGAGTGCCTAAAGGTCACTGGTATTGCAGACCTTGCCGCACTGGTGCAAAATATACTGTAAGAAATATGGTTCTTGGATAAACTCTCAATTAACTATCCAGCTACGCTTTTATGTGCGTTGTTCTGTCCAAAGTTTTCCTTATCCTTACCATTTTTCTGCACTCTATACTTCTTCCATGTTTCATGGGTTGCTTCCCAATTTTTCACATGTTATGTTAATGATAAATGAGATTTTGCTCTTGGCCACTTTCCCCTTTCAACCATCTGTTGAGAGTATCTAAGAACAATGATTTAGTCCCTCTTTTGTTTGTCAGTGAATGACATTATAATAAATAAACTGTTAAATTATATTTGTCATGGAGTTTTGTACTCATGTACCCCATTTTCTCTAGCCAGTTTTATTACTTATTGTGCGTTTATCAGCATTGCTCTTCTATGTTGTATCTTGTGATTTTCTAATGCCTTCTAATTTGTTATAATCCAGGTTTGTGTTCTTTGTGGTTATGGAGGTGGGGCTTTGACCCAGGCACTCCGGAGTCATGTAATAGCAAAAAGCCTTTTGAAAGCTTGGAGCTTTGAAACAGAAAGCAGGCCTAAGAATTCTGATTCTTCTGCCGTAACATTACAGGATGAATTTAGCAAGTTGCATGCCTCGGGATTTGTGCATGGAAATAACTCTTATCCAGTTTTAAGACCTGAAAATATCGAGTCATCCACTCCATCTGTTTGGAGTATTGATATGCAGAAGCAATTGAATAATTTACGGAATTCCTTGTCTTGTGTTAGTAATCTGAAGGTACATAACAGCATTACAGCTGGAGTACTTGATTCCACTGTTAAGCAGGGGTTCACATGGTTTGTGGCCTTTGGACTCCTGGGACACGATGCCCAAATGTTGATACCATGAGTGCTTTTGATGTGTCAGGTGCTTCACACCCTAGAGCAAACACGGTAAACATTGAAATTGAACTTGTAGGATGTATGTTTAATAGCCTGCAGTTCCAAAGTTGCAATTGTTAGGATAAATTGTACAGATAATCACACTTTTAACCATATTTTTCCTAACTGGGAAATTTAAGCTCGTAAAAATGTGAGATCATTACCTCCTGAGATAGAGCCCATGGTGATGCCATTATCAGTGGACTATAGTTAGAACTTCGCAGTTCGTTGATGAATCTATTTTATGCATTTCATCCCACTTTACATATGAAATGACATTTATCTTTTAACAGCTTCTTGCTGTATAGATTCCATAGCTAATGATCTCATGGTGTGATTATCCAAATTCTGTTAAGAAAAACAAGGAAAAACTGAATTAATAACATGGTTATCAAATGAGCCAATGGGCTTGTTAAGTTCCTTGGTATATGAATACACTTTGCTTACCTGCATCTTTTTTTCATAATGATCCAAGTTTATATAGATTTGAGAAAACAAACTCTATATGTAGGATTCAAAATTTCCACCAGATTCTATTCATTTAAATTATCAATTGATGTATTCATTTCCATGTTTATCATTTCTTTCCTAGGTTTGCTCCATGTGTAATCGACCTGGTGGCTCATGCATACAATGCAGGGTTGCGAACTGCTCTGTTCAATTTCATCCTTGGTGTGCTCATCAGAAGGTACTCTACTTTATTCGGTTTATGCATTAAACATTATTGCCCATTATATATAATTGGCTAGGGTTGTGATCCCATGGGCGAGCTGAACCCCAAAAATCCATCCTCAGCTTGGATTGCGGGCTTGGTCCTGCCAGTGGTCGTTTTCTTTCTCGCATTTAGTTGTATTCCCATTCAAATTTCCAAGAATTTAGCAGTTTCCATTTAAAACTGCTTTGGCCTGTTTTTTTGTTGTTGGAGGTTCTATATGCACTTTAAAATTTCTTTATGGACTGCAGGGCCTGTTGCAAAGTGAGGTTGAAGGTGTAGACAATGAAAATGTTGGCTTTTATGGCAGATGTGCACTTCATGCCAGGTACGCAGCAGATGAATGTGCATGTGATGCTTCCAACAATAAAACAGGTTGTGTCGGAGAAAAGGAAGAGAGTTGTGCCAGGACTGAGGTATTTTTTCTTTTCTATCTTTCTTTGTGGGTGTAGGTGGGTGTTCCACAGGACTCTTTTGACTCTCACTGACTTTTTTCCCTTCTGTCTGTCATTCAAGGGCTACAAGGGACGGAAACGAGATGGCTTTTGGCGTAATCTTCATGGTCAATCAAGAGGGAAGGGTGGATGCCTTGTTCCCCAGGAGCAGCTTAATGCTTGGATGCACATTAATGGACAGAAGTCGTGCACTGGGCTTTCTAAGTTGCCAATGTCAGATGTGGAACATGATTGTCGGGTATGTTCCATCTGCTGACAACCAAATATTTTTTTTCCAGTTATTTCACCTAAATTTTTTTACTGCATTAACATTCAGTTGGCATTTGAATCAAAACTGATTCATTCCCATCAATATCAAACCCATGTTGCTTCTTTCAATGATTTGCAAGGCTCAGAAAATAGTATATGTATGAAGTTTGTGACGTTTCTAAGTTATTTGCACATCAGGGATGTACACAAGATGCTCATCCCTACAAAAGGAGTTTTTGCAGTTGAGCATGATCTTGCTGATTTTTCATTTTTCTCGAGTTAAAGCATACCATGTTATTCGGCTAAACATAAATGATTTTGCATTACTGCGGTGCTAAAAATCTTACCCCTCACATCTGCATCACCGGGAATTATTTAATGGCCCATCCTCTAGTTTTCTCCCTTGCTTCATCCTTTCTATATCTCTTCTATTCTTTCTTCTTTACTTGTTAATTGATCTTATATCATTTGGAGTTTTGCAACATTATTAGACAATTATGGTGCAACGTATGTGATATTATATGTGTTATCCCCATGCTTGCAGAAAGAATATGCTCGTTATAAACAAGCTAAGGGTTGGAAATATTTGATTGTTTATAAGTCTGGCATTCATGCCCTTGGACTTTACACGTCCAGATTCATCTCTCGCGGTGCAATGGTTTGACTCTTTACCCTTAAGTAATGGAACCCCACTCTTTCAATTGCACAACATGACTCATTGTGATGATTCTTAGGTGGTGGAGTATGTGGGTGAGATTGTTGGGCAACGTGTGGCTGATAAAAGAGAGTACGAGTATGGAAGAAAGCTGCAATACAAGAGTGCTTGCTACTTCTTCAGGATTGACAAAGAGCATATTATTGATGCAACACGTAAAGGGGGCATTGCTCGTTTTGTCAACCATTCGTGTCTGGTAAATGTCTAGTTTTTTGTGTGTGTGTATTTTAATTTTAATTTAATTTTTTTTTTCATTTCTATTGTTTGCTTTCTCTTAGATTTTCTTTTTAATTTGCATGACCAGCCAAATTGTGTCGCCAAAGTGATTTCTGTGAGGAATGAAAAGAAGGTAAAGCAAAATGCCGTTCTAGTATCATTCTTCATGATCATTATTTACTTGTATGAGCTTGGACAAGATGAGATTCGAATTACACAATGAACTTAGCCTCTTTCATCCAAATCATACGTTGTAAATTCATTACATTGTGCTCAGAAAACTTGGTAAAGTTTGGGCACGAGCTTCACTGTTTATTTCTGGATTTGCAGGTGGTTTTTTTCGCTGGAGAGATATATATCCAGGAGAAGAGATAACATATGACTACCATTTTAACAATGAAGATGAAGGTAAGAAGATCCCTTGTTTTTGCAATTCAAAAACTGCAGACGATATTTGAATTGATAATCAATTCTTCTTGTAAATACTACATTTTTCTAACCCCCTCAATCAAGCCAGTTGTTAATATCTAGCCTCCGAACATGAAAGCATTACCATTCCCTGTTGGTCACCATGATAATCTCCATAAAAGTATGTTATGTATGCTATGATATGCATGGAGAGAGCAAGACTTTCCTACCTGAACAGAGCATGACTTGTGGCCACTGACAAGTCTAGCTGCTGCAAAATTGGATGGTGTGGAATTTTATGGTTTTGAAAACGAAAGCAACATTGTTGTTTTTTTTTTATGCTATGATATGCATGGAGAGAGCAAGACTTTCCTACCTGAACAGAGCATGACTTGTGGCCACTGACAAGTCTAGCTGCTGCAAAATTGGATGGTGTGGAATTTTATGGTTTTGAAAACGAAAGCAACATTGTTGTTTTTTTTTTTTTTGGTTCATCCACAATGAGAGGTAATCCTCCCTTGTTCCTAAATCCCACCCTATCCATTCCCATTTAGGATTTAAACTTCTATGCATGGTTTACATTCAAAAGCTAACTCTTTTTATCTCCCTTATCTGATTTGTCCCTCCTTGTATTTGAACTTAATCCAAGCTTTTTGGTTCTGTTTGTTTTTGTGTTTTAAAAAAATTTGAATTTCATTTTATTTTTTTTCTTTGCTTTAAATTAATATTTTTTTAGTGTTTTCAGATTATCGATCTACTGATGTCAAAAATAATTTTTTAAAAAAAAAAAATATTATTTTGATATGTTTTTAAATGAAAATCAACCGTAACCCGCTCCCAAACAGGCATCTTCCCTACCAAACTTCTATGGCTACTTGAGTACACACTCAAAGCTCAGCCATGATATACATGGTCCCTAGTTTTCAATGGTGAGTAAAACTTGTGACCGCAAGCCAGCCTTAACATTTATGGTGCTGGTGACCATGGATATCAAGAGCGGGTGCCTGCTTGGCCACTGTTCTGTAATGTAATTGAGACTTTAACATTTATGGGATTGTTAACCAGTTGTTTTGGCAAATGTTTTGCTCCAAAATCCTGCGCATTGTTTCTGCTTTTGCCAATTGCATCAATAAAAAATATGAGCAATAGACGGAAGCAGGTGTTACAGAGCCATTTTTAGAATTACAATTTGACTTTTTCCCATGCGAGGAGACTATACACTGTTCAGAAGTAACAAAAAATTACGGAAAACAAGATAACAATAGATAATACATAAAACCAAGGTTGTTTCGTTTCGGTAGATATTTTATTTTTTTAATTGAAATGGAATGTTTTAGTTTTAAAGTGTTTTGGCGTGCCGAGGTTGTACTGTTTTTATATATATATTTTGAAGAAGCATAAATCAAATTCAAGATAAATTAATTATAATTTAAAATATTTCTAAATAATTAAGATTAAATAGATTTTTAACTTAAAGTAATTCAACTTAAACAAAATATTAAAATATTATGAAAGTAAAATGTTTCAACATAAATATTTTAAATATAAAGTTAAGTCAATGTTATTAAAGCTAATAGAATCTAAAGCATTTCTTGTTTTGCTTAAATTCCTATAAAGTATAAACATGAAAAAAACAACATGAATATAAACCATATATATTAGTGATAAATTTAATTGTAAAAATTAATATCATTGTTATTGAAGATAGTAATGAAAAAGAGCTTTTTATAATTAGATGATTTAATTAATTAAATTAAACAAGGTTCAATTTGATTCAATAACTTTTCAAGAGCGAAACGAAACATGAGGAATGTAACCAGAATATTCCGGGTGGAATTTAATTGAAAAATCCGGAACGGATCGAGATTTAAAATGAAATAAAATTTATTCTGTTTTGTTTTGTTTTTTAAATTGATACAGAATATTTCAGTCATTCCATGTCAAACAAAACAGAATTTACAACCTTGCATAAAATTAATCAGACAATCCTCTGTGCAGATGGAGGATAGTGTTCAGGAATACTAAAGTAATACTGTAAGTGTACATCAGCCAATAGTGTCAGTCTGTTCTGAATTTATTCGTGTAAGTTCCTATCACATCGAGCACATTGCAGTCTACTAGCTCCCAACGATTACCAAGGGTTGCATGAGATTCAAATGCTCACAACCTTTTTCACATCACATACGGCACCTCCAAGTATACAAAGGCCCAAGTCGCATCAAGCAGCAACCCAAGCTTCCTTGGTGGTTTCCAACCATATATCCTCTTTAGGATCCCCAATTTGGAATGTTTGCAGTAGCTTCATTCACCATTTTCACCAGAGTAACCTGCCATGTTATATTTGCTTAAATAACAAGAACTTGAACTGATGACGGGACATCAGTTTCATAGTTTCCCCCAAAGTCTCCTTCCATAAAGACTGGCAATATGCCCAGATGGGTAAAAGAGAACCAAGAATTTTTCTAAACTTGGTTACTATACCTAAAGCTGACTATTGAAGTAGGCTTAATTTCAATACATCTAACAATTTACAAAACATTTTTAACGTGCCCATTTGACCTTTCAACATGACAGTCTTTATGGAAGGAGTCCTCTTTTTTTCTTTTTTTTTAGAGGAGGGTAGGCAACGAAAAAGGAAGCTTGAGTACTCTTTAATCCAGCACTAAATATGATACTCGAAGGGAGCTTGAGTTTATTCTGTATGGGTATGCTCCCAGGAAGTTGCTGTTCACACCTGGGATGTTGGGTTGCATAAATTTTCCATGCTCTACTTAATGGTAAAAGTAGCAAAATCTTGAATTTTAGGGCAGAATTACTTCCCCGTGTAGAAATGACAAAAAAATGAGCAAGAACGGAAAACTCCAAGGGCCGAAACGCTTGTTAAATTGTTTGTCAAAGCTTTTCGTGCATAATAATCATGCAAGCAACAAGTGTTAGGACTATAAGGTGAAATGAAACATACCACACTCTCTGGAACACCCGGTGGAGGCAAGGGAAGGTTTCTTGGGGGTACAACGGTATCATAAGATCTCTTGTCAAACCTCCATTCTCCAATCTTTCCGTAGGTTAATTTACCCTGCAATCAAAGAAACAAAAACCAAAATCTTGTTGAACCAGCCTTAATAATAGCAAATGAATGTAATTGCAATAAATCAAGAAGTCAGAAGCTGTTCCTCTTTATCTTTTCTTCATCCTTGAACAGCATAAAACATAAAATTGAATCAGTCTATCAACAGTAGACTACCTTCATATCATAGTCACATCCGTAAGTGTAATGAATTATGAACTTCTTGCCAACTTCTGTATCCCAAGGAGGCTGTCAAACGATGCAAAATGGGTAACTACTAGTAAAAGGCAATCCCTAAAATTTGAAATATAGGAAAATGGCACATCGTTATGATTTCAGGAAAAGAGAGATTTCGCGATGAACTTGAGGGAATTTTTTGCATTTTTTCAGACTGGTGTATGACAGCAAGGAAGTGCTACTTTAATTAAACCTGAATCATGAAGTCCTTGTACAGGATGTTGCCAACGCCATGTAGAGCAGATGAAACAGCATAACCATACCTGTACTTAGCAAAGAGTAAGGGGAAACAGAAAAGGTCAGTTGCCTACAATAAGGTCTTCGCAAAAATAGAGTTAACCAAAAGTCTCACATTTCAAGCACCCAGCCAAAAGCTTTATCTGTCTCGGGATCCTTTTTCATTGCCAAGGAGACATTCATCCAAGTGGGAGCAATCTTCTTAAGAGATTCCTGACAATGTTGCACAGACAATCAAGAAAAGGCCAATATTTTGAAGAATAATACAGTCAGAAAGAGCATATTAAAACACAAACCTTCCCAACAATGACAGGAGAATTTCCTATGGGGTCGATGTTTGTTATTGGTCCCTTATCCTCAGGGAAGTACTTTCGGAGGACAGACTCATACTTTTTTGGTTCAATGTAAAAGAAAGGAAACGCAGCTCCAAGGCCATCTTTAGATAGGTTTGGAATGGGCTTAACAATAATATGATCTGGCTCTGCCATCAATATGTAACTGAGTACAAAGTAAAACAGCATAGATAAAGTCAAATCTACTGAAATAAAGATCAACTCGTCACAGAAGCTGGGGATTTTAACGTTTCGTACTCTTCTTTTATGTCTGCTTTTTGAAGCCATTGCACAAATGCCCAAGGTCTGTTGAGAACTATATAGCCCTGTGATTGTGTAAGATTTGAGATAAGCAAATAATGGAAATTTAACCAATAATAACGCCGAAAAACAAGGAAAATCTTCAAACACGACCAATTTCTCCTAATTTTCCCCATTGAAGCATGAGGGGAACATCATTCGGATTATTTTTTTGGCTGGGTTGACTTTATCATTCCCAAAAAGAAGCCATCTGCTTCAAGCCAGAGTCTCTATACAACCAGCAACTTCTCCTATAACGCCATCAATCAATTTACATCACGACAAAATGCACTAGCCCCTCACACTATCAATCAATTTATATCCAAATTCAGGCCTGATTCGTGACAATGTTCAATAATCAAGATTTTAACAGTCATGATACTCTCAAATTCAGTTAACCAAGCTAAAGACTTTAACCAACTCTCAAAGTGAGTGCAACTTCAACTAATTCTAAAAGTAAACTACATAAATCAAGAATCTAAAACAGACCCAAATTTCAAAAGAAGAACAAAAACCTGATCCATCCCAGCAGGCAAAGGCTGTGCTACAAAAGTTGGGATTTCCTCCATAAACTTATCAGGCTTTCCAGAATGCAAGATCCTAGTGAACCCTCCCATCTCACTATTGGGTCCATCTTTATGCTTCTTGTACCAATAATGCATTACCCTACACTGCCAAGTATTATACACAGAATCAGAAGCTGTCACAGCTGTATGAAACAGCCTCTTTTTACCAAAACTTGATCTTCTTGATCTTTCTAATGGCATCTTGATTACTGGGTCAACCAAAAGTGTTGATCTTGATGATGGACCTGGTAAGTCTTGTTTAAGTGGTGCGTTTGCTGATATAAGGATGTTGTATGTTATAAGGGCTACTGAGAAGGTTATTAGCACTGTAAAGAAGAAATTCCCACAACCCATTTTTTGTTTCTCTCTCTAAAACACACTTTCTCCCTCTAGAGTCTAAAGATCTCTCTCTGTGTTATATAAGCGTCTACGGCTGCTAGAAAGGGAGGGAAGGAGGCAGTGGCCGTTGCAGGAAAAAAAAAACAGTTTAATTGGGAGTGGTTGGAAGAAGTCGCTGACAAACTGAGCTGTTACTGTTATTTTAGATTTTTTTTACCTAGGCGACATGTCAGTTGTGCGTCACCTCTTACCATGATTTTTATCTGTTTATGTTGAGTATTGTGTTTAAGTTTGAGTATTTTGTTTATTTTTAAAGTGATTTTTTATTAAAATATTAAAATTAAAAAATTATTTAAAAAGAATATTTCTTGTTGTACGTTAGACTTATTTTGATCATTCATTTATCTTATTCTATCTTCTCATAATTCTCAAAATAAAATGTAAAGCATTGTATTGTTTTTCCTAAACAGTCCCTAATCGAGCTATATATAATGCAATGTTTGTTATTATGGTAATTATTTTTAAAGTATTTTTGTTTAAAATATTTTTTATTTTTAAAATTTATTTTTAATATTTCTTATTAAAACAATAAAAAAAATAATTTTAAAAAAAATATTATAGTGCCTCATACTGCACACTATAATTTTATTTTTTTTAGTTTAACGTGGGTGTCCGGGTCAGCTTGCGCGCACCTCGACTAATCCCACGGGCTCTGAAGTTAACGACCATGTAAGTCTCTAGTGGCCATTATATGAGCAACCACATGGCTCGAACCTGAGACCATAAAGGGAGAAAACCTCTTAGTCCTAAGCTCTTATCATTGGACTACCATCTAGATGGTAATTTTGACTGGCTTGGAACCGTGGGAGATAATCAACGAAAAGGGATATTTTGCTTCATCTCTAGCAACTCTAAACTGTAGAGATGATGCAAATACTTGTGTCTAGGAAGGTTTGGTAGAGAGTATTTTACTCTTAAAAAAAAAAACATAAGGCTGTGTTTATTTTTACAAAATAGTTTTTTGTTTGTATTTCTAGTTTTTTTATTTATTGTTTATTATGAAAATATTTCCCAGTGGATTATTGTTTCTTACGGTAGAGATTTTGAGAGATAATTATTTAGATTTTATTTAATTTTCTAGAGGATCGAAGGAACAGAAAAAATCCGTTTTAGAAAAGAAACAATTTCAATTAATAAACTCGTTTTCTCTGATTTTATACGAAAATACCTCGAACAATTCTTTTTGCACACGCATCAATAATTGCTGATGATGGATTTTAAAAATCGAGTTGAAAACCATGTGGTAAAGGCCCACATAGGATGCCTGGAGAGCCCAAGTTGCCCATCTCTCTGGAGTCTCTCTCTCTCTCAAGAAAATGGCCTGCTCTAGCCGAAGGCTGCGAGGCGGGAAGGCAAGAAAACATTGAAAGCCATGAAAATGGCCGGAAATTGTGGACCTCAGAAAACAATTTCCGATTTCGAAGACAAAAAAGGGACGACAAAGGTCGTAATTTTTTGGGAAACTCGTCGCCTCCGGGACCCATCCAGTTGGTTTCCATTTTGCATTGGAACCCTTTTTCCATCATTGCACACCATAATACATAAGCTCTCCACCTCCCTACTTTTCTACTCCATCTGTTACTGAATAGTTAATCGTTTATTATTTTGAGTTTTATTAATATAAAAATACCATATTCCGTTTTAGTTTTAAAATTTTTAAAATTTAATAATTTTTAATTAATAGGAAAAAGAAGGAAAGAAAGAAGAAAATTAAGATTGTTACATGTCCAATGGGAAGGGAAGAAAAGAACCAACAGATGTTCTCTGTCTTTATCTGAAAAGCTTGCATCAAACAACCCAGTAAAGAAAAACAGAGAGCCTCTTTCTTTCCCTCCCTCCCACTCTCTGTGACCGTGTGCCATCATGTTATGTCACGGGTTACTGTCATCTACTCTTCTTCTGCTCACCTTTGTCTTCTTTACTTCTTCAGCATCCGTTCCCCTCTCACATGGTGCTTCTGTTCCCTTCCCTTCCTTCCTTGCTCTACCCCCTGCTGGTACACTTCTTCTCTCTTAACTTTTCTGTTAAGTTCCGCTGTTTCGTCAACTTCTGTTTGGTTTCTGAGAAAATGTAGCAAGAAAAAAGAGGACTGGAGTGTTATACTTTAGTGTTTCAACACTTTTATGTGACCCCACTAAAATGTGCATGTTGAAACTTTTTTCCTTGATTATTGCAAGTTTTCATGCTTCTTGGAAACCTAAACTAACACACTTAGCTTTGCAAAATTTTGTTTTTCTGAATTTTCTAAGCTACCAAGCAGAAAATCTTAACTTTACTCACCTTTGATGTTTGCATATAAAGTTGTATCATTTTGTGTTGATTTTGCAATGCAGTGGCAGGGAGAGCAGATGTAGCTAAGTATGAAACGGAGTTCTCATGGGGGACAAGGAGGCCTGTGGTGGAGGCACCCATCGGTGAACCTGTTGATAACTCACCGGTACTGGTGCTAGCTCCAAAGAGGACTTACAGAAAAGACCCTCTTAATGATTTCAAAAGATACACTGGAGGATGGAATATCAGTGATCGTCATTACTGGGCTGTAAGTTTATTCATCAACGGTCAAACCCCACTAGCACTCATCTTTCTTTGTCTTTTTAGGTTGTTCATTGATGATTATGTACTGTTGTTGTTGTTGTAGACGTGTAGGGTTTCAATCTTTCTTGATTACCAGTTGACAATTACTAGATTGGATCTTACATTTCTAACATGTTGTCAGCATGCCAATATGCTATGCAGGGAAAGAAGTAAATGTAATGTACTAGTGTATGGTCAGGGTGCTTTAGAGACTATGTATGAAATGAATGTCATAATTGTTTGTGATGGAGGAAAGATCCCAATTTGCATTCATTGATAGAACTGGAAAAAATATGCAGAGTTTAGCAACATTCAATCATTAATTGCTGATTTCTCTAATCTTTTAATCAAGAAAAATACCAATAATCTTAGAATCTTGTTGAAATCAGTATAAATACTTTTCATTACAGTTTGTTGAAGCTAATAAATTGCTAGTTCTGATATCCGATATCGTTATGAGAATGCTTGTGATGAGGCATGCTGTTGATATGGTTTGATATCAAGCAGTGTTTAATGCTACTTGCTTGAAATGTGCCTTGCATGTTATCTAAATTCTTGAAGCAGAATAATAGTCTTGTCTAGGCAAATGATTCAAGTTGATCAAAATAAAATAACAGCATTAATCAATAATCTACCTTCTAGCAGGTGATGAAAAGTTATCGGTGGATGTTGTGCTCGAGGAAAACAATGTAGAGTTATTGAATGGACATTCTGTGTTGGATTTTACTTGTTTGATACTAACCACATTCTAATTGTGTGTTTAGGCTGGATTTTCAGATTTCTTCGAGAGTTCTCTGGTAACTGAAAATTTTGTTTGAATGCAGTCTGTAGGTTTCACTGCAGCTCCTCTGTTTGCTATTGCTGCAGTCTGGTTCCTGGTATTTGGGCTGTGCTTACTCTTTGGTTGCCTTTGTCATTTCTGTTGCAAAAGGCAGCGCTATGGCTACTCTCAAACAGCTTATGCTCTCTCCCTCGTTTTCCTCATTCTCTTCAGCATTTGTGCTATGTAGATGCCTCTCTCTCTCTCTCGCGCACACGCACGCGCACGCGCATATGTGCATGCGCCTGTGTATACATGCATCAATCTATTATGAAGAAACTAATGCTGAATTTTTTGGCCACAGGATTGGATGTGTTGTTCTATATACTGCTCAGGAAAGATTTCACAAAAGCACAACAGAAACTTTGGAGTATGTTGTGAATCAGGCAGACACCACAGTCGATAAACTAAGGGCTGTGTCAGATTTTATTGCTTCAGCCAAGCTAGTTGGAGTTGATGAAGTTTTTCTACCTTCTAATGTCCAAACTGATATTGACCAGATTGGCACAAGAATTAATTCTTCTGCTAGTGTCCTTGCTGACAAAACAGTGGATAATTCAGAAGACATAAAAGATCTCCTGGATTCTGTGTAAGTTGAAGGATACCAAAGCTTATTGTATCTGATTGAGTAGGTCATCTTGATTATATAATGAGCATGTTCATGCAGGAGAGTGGCACTGATTACTACTGCTGCTATTATGCTTCTCCTAACATTTCTTGGATTCTGTAAGCCCTCTTCTTTTTTTCTTGATAAGATAAAGTGTGAATAATTCCAATGTTTAAAAGTTGTTGCAAAGCGCATGTAATGATGTTTTGAGTTTTTGTGTTCTAGTGTTCTCAATTTTCGGCATGCAGTTCCTAGTGTACATGTAAGTGATTTTCTATATCTCAACATTCGTGCCCCTTTGTCTAGTAGTCTCAGTATTATTGCATTTAATTGTTACCTGCTCTCGATTGATGAACCTCATAAAATTGTTGCAGCCTGGTCATCGTTGGATGGATTCTTGTTGCTGGAACATTCATTTTGTGTGGCACATTCCTTCTTCTCCACAAGTAAGTTATATGCTGCTGACTATGCTTGTTGGTCCAGTTGTAGATGTCTCGTGAAAGTCTATTTGGTACAGTTACCAACTCTTATGTCCACTGAACTAATTTTTTTTGCTGACATTTATCATCTAGCGGGTTGAAACTCACTAGAATATTTTGATTAGTCCTTGTGGTGAGAAATGTGAATATCATCTTCTTACAGCCTTCTGGTTGGTATTATTTGTAAAGAGAAGACTGATCTGTAGTTACTGTCAACAATTTTCCAAACAGTGAATCTGTCCTGACATTTGAAACTTAAATATTCTTAGTCCGAAATAATTCTAGTGATCATGTTTGAAACAAGGATCAAACTGTTTGTACCAAATTGGATATCACACCACACATAACATTCATCTCTTTGTTTCAACTATCTCCAAAATGATTCACCTATATCATGTTCTCATTCATCTTTCATATTCAATTCTGTAACTTCTTTCCCCTCTACTGTTTTGTTTCTACTTCTATGGTTGCTTTGTCTAATTGTTGAGCCTGTTCACCGTGCTCACTTCAACTGGAAGCATCCTTTTATAGGAGGCGATCACTCTATGAATCCCTTAATAGACTCGAAGTTAAAAGGATCTTAAAGGGTGGTGGATCTTATTCTTACTGAACTTCGTTTGGCATCTCATGTTAGCTCCAAATTTATCCAGTCCCTTAATGGATTAATAGAATGCTGTCACATCATGACATGGATATAGTCTTCAAAATGGACATCGTTAGAATGATGGGGTTGGGATAACAAACACACTGCAAGTGCACTACCTTTACCAGGTCTAGGAGTGCTATTGTTTCTTAACCTGCAATCTAGTATGCTTAAAAGAAATTAAAAGTAGTCCTTTTAGATTTCTTATTTCCTTTATAATTCTTCATTTTTCTCTTAAATTTTTTTTTTTAATTTCTGATTCCCTCATCAAATTTCTAATTATTCTTTCTTTGACATGCTAGCGTGGCTGGAGATACTTGTGTCGCAATGGATCATTGGGTGCACAACCCCACTGCTCATACTGCTTTAGATGATATTCTGCCCTGTGTGGACCAGGCAACTACCCAAGATACTTTGATAAAGAGCAAGGAAATCACTTCCCAGCTTGTAGAAGTGGTCAACCAGGTCATCACTAATGTTTCTAATCTCAACTTCTCCCCCAACTTCAAACCAATGTACATCAACCAATCTGGTCCGTTGGTGCCAATACTCTGCAACCCATTTTATGCCGACTTGACGATTCGGCCTTGCAGTGCTGGGGAGGTGGACTTGATCAATGCTACACAGGTAAGCAATAGAAGCCAGAAACAATTGAAGTTTTAAGATGCATATGTACTGAAGGAACCATTACTAGGCTATAAAGTAAAGGCAGGATTCAACGAACTCTTGCCAGCCCTTTCATTCTGCCTAAGATTTCCCTTAATAACATTACATCAGCAAAGAAACTGGAGACTTTTACAAACTCCCTCATGCCAAAAATTAGAAGAATTATTCAATGGTTTCGCTCAACTTGTTCAGGTATGGAGTAGCTATGTGTGTCAGGTTTCACCAACCGGGATATGCGCTACGACAGGACGTTTGACCCCTGCATTCTACAGCCAAATGTCAGCTGCAATAAATGTGAGCTATGGATTGAATAATTATGCTCCTTTCCTGATTGAGCTAGGAGACTGCACTTTTGCAAGGGAAACATTCAGTGACATATACAAGGATCATTGTCCAAGTCTCAGGAGATACAGTAGATGGATCTACATAGGTTTGGTGATGGTCTCTACTGCAGTTATGCTTTCTCTAATCTTCTGGGTCATATATGGTAGAGAAAGGCGGCACCGTGTGTATTCCAAGCAGCTAGTGTCTGAATCAGCACAAGGTTCGGAAAGGGAAAAAAGTTCCTGAAAAATGAAAATTTAGATCACTTCATCATATTGTTGGCATTTGGTTGAAGAGGTTTTTTCTTCTTCGGTTTGATTTGCTGCTTTGTATACGTGCATTAACGTCTTTTGGTACTTTCTCCAAGTTATGTTGAAATTGTTGTCAAGTGTAACCTCCAACAACATATGCTTTAAGCCTGTTTGTGACATTGTTTCAAGCTTTCTAAAACAAGAGCAAGGACAAAAATTTGAACAGAGAATGATGATTCGATTCTCTCTCATATTGGTCAAATTCTCAACGTGAACTGTGGAGACCATTTGCCTGGTTTTGAAAGTTGAAAATGGATGACGAATGTAACCAGGCCATCTACCTTTGGACCTGAAATCAGAACTAAGTTTAAACAAAGCATTGCCATTTGTGTGTTTTATAACGTGTCAACAAACATATGCAAGATGCCACGTGGATTATATAATTCATAGTTATAGAACTCATCCTTTATCACCGGTCACATGTGTCATTTGAGTTGATTTGTGTTACTTTAAAATAATATTATATTTAAAAAAATAATATGATATCATATAAAAAAATATTTTAAAAAAAATTCAAAACAAGTTTAGTCTGAATTTTAACCTAGTCAATCAGATCATAAGTTAACGACTCACCGGATTTACCAGATTATCTTCCTCTCGGATCAACATTAAGCAAACCTGGGTAAGAATTCGAGTCGGCGAATTATCAGATTCACCGGTAAAGCAAGCAGGGTTGAGTTTATAATATTGTTATAATTGTCTAATAGAAGTCACGGAACACCTTGTGTTTCAAAAAAAATTAGAACACCTAGGTTGTGTTTCCAAAGCCGCAGCCCGACTTTCTACTAATTGCGTTGCCGCCATTTGTTGAGAAAATATATTATTCAATCCATTATATACTATTCTCTCTCGTTGCTTTCTGCAGAGCTCGATGAAAGGTTTTCACACAGGTATACAGGAAAAAATGAAATGGGATTCTGAATGCATTTGTCAGTGGAACAAGAGCAAAAGTGAGGAGCAGCAACGTTTATAATCCTCACATGCTCGTCTTTTGGATCGAGAAGAATTAAGATTTATCATGTATGTTTTAATTTTCTGGATGTTGTTTTATGTATTCATTTAATTTATGAGATATTTATGTATATGATGTTAAGCATATTTATTTTTAAAATATTTTTGTATTTTTTTTAAAAAAAATATTTATTTAAGTATTAAAAAGTCTCCACCTTAACCAAATATAATCTTTTGTAAATACCAGTCATAAATTACTTTGGCCTAGGGAGAATTAATGAGATTATTATGGTCAATTGATTAACCGATTATCCAAACTCAGAACCCTATTCCTAAACTATTTATATTTTTAAGACTTCATCGATAAGTTTTTTTATTTATACTCTAAATTTTTTATGTAAAAAGACATTAAAATAGTCTGTCTAGCAGAGTTTTCTTAAAAAAAAAAAATATCAAGCTACAGCACATGACATAGCACGAGTCATCTAATAATGCGAGTTTCACAAGTTTCCTCGTAAAATATCAAAACATTACGACAGGTTGATAAAACAAAAAACCAGCTGATAAAAGATTAAAAAAAGAAAAAACACATTATAGTATATGATAAAATCTAAAATAAGAAATTATCCTTCTGTAGTTTTAATCATGATTTTTTGATGGATTATTTTTTGGTAATTTTGTAAAGAAAAATATGGATCTTGCAATGTGATATTTAATGACTAAATTGAATTGAATATGCCATAATAAATGTCATCAAAACACGGTATACGTAGCATAGGGATAGCGGCCGCTTACAAATGCGACCTTTACAGGAACCTCGGGACGGGGTTCTGGGAAGCGGAGAACTATTCTCATTGACTTTCTTACATAAATTGAAGCAATGGAGGCAGATGATATGGGTAACATTGTTGACTCAGCCGCAAAAAAAAAAAAAAGAATCCGCCAAAGAACATTAATTTCTTATTATATCGAATTCATTATTATCAAGGAAAGGCTACAATAAATATCACTATGAAAATGTGAATTCAAGAAGCACAGTAGAGATAACTAGTCTTGGTGCTCGCGTTTCGTCCGATACTTTTGTATAAAAAAATAGTATTTAGGTATTGAAATGATAAAAAAAACATTAAAAATCAGTTATGACAAACATTTAACCATGTTAATTATGGTTGAGCCAGTCCGGGATATCCCGCTAAACTCACCGGGTCAGATTATATGATTGGAATAATTTTATAAAAAAAAATAAAGAGAATTATAAAGTTATTTTTTTAAAAAATAAAAATTATGCTAATTTGTTAAATTTGTGACCTAAATTGTTAGACCCGAAGCACCTAATCTGGAAAAACTATGAAGTCTAACTCTCAATAAATGAAATATTAAAAGATAAAATTGAAAAAATAATTTTAAAAAATACAAAAAGATTTTAAAAAATAGCAATTAAAAAAATATGGATCAAAATGAAAATACAAAATAAATTATATATTTAATTGAATGGTGAAATTGAAAAAAGAAATAATTTAGTAAAAGGATAATAAAATTTAAAAGAATGAAGATCCCAAGTTGACATAAAAAAATAAAAATAATGTTGCAATTAAAGGGTAAAATTAAAAATAATAATAACTTTTACAAAAAAACAAAGAAGAAAATTATAAATCAAAACAATAAGGATCAAATTGAAAAATATAATACCATCAATTTAAAATTGAATAATAAAATTCAAAACCACTAAAATTTTCATGAAATGGCCAAGAAAAAAAATCAAAGAATAAAGACTACATTGAAAAATATAATTTTTGGTAGATTAAAATGAGGAGAGAAAGAGAAAAGGCATTTTTTTGATGTCGGGAGACACAACACGCGCTGTTTAAAAAGCATTAGCACCTTCTACTCGCCCGGACACTTGCCCAACTTTTTTATTTATTTAATCAAATATAAAATTTTTCTAAAAAACTGACTTTATAATTATAAAAAAATCATTATAAAAAACTAAATCATTATTTAATCACTGTAAAGTTTTTTTTGGTGGATGGGCAAAAAAAGTCATGACATTGATTTAGTTAACAGTGTAAATATCTCTACAGTTACAGTGTTTTTCATATATTAATTAACTATTTTTAATAATAATAAGAAGAAGAAGAAGAAGAAGAATTATTTTCTGTTTAAAGTTTTCGTTTTCAATTTAGAATGCTCATTTTTAATAATCTTTCTAGATGACCCCTTCAACAATCAACAGCTGGTGGGCTACGAGGCCGACTTTTGACTGCCCTCCATTTCTTTGAAAAACAAGGGGGGTCCCATTCCTCGGTTACTTAACTTGCCAGGTTTGGGCCCACTGTAAATGCTAGAGGTTCAGCATTTCTTATCGTTTAGACTACCCCTTTAGGAAATTAATTTATTCGCCTCTCCTTTTCAATTCAGCTACATCATTTCCCACGCGCTTTGCTTGCGGGGTCTCTCAGATTTTTTAACATAAAAACATATCTAGACATTACTAATAATTTTTTTAGTTAAAAAAAACAGTATAAAAATTAATTTAACAATATGATATTTTTTAATAAATATTAAAAAAACAACATATTAAATTGATTTGAATCAACCCATCAATCTCCATACTAAATCATAATATCATAATAATCTCGTAAAAAACAAATAAAAAAATTATGAAGTTTAATTTCTAATAAATTAAATGTCCAATAATAAAATTAAAATTTTTTAAAAAAGATCTAAAAAATAACTGGTGTCAACTCTTATTAATCTATCAAGTCTGCGACCTATTTTTTGAGACCGGGATAACCCAAATTAAAATAAATTATGAAGTGTAATTCTTAATAAACCGATATTGAAATAAAAAATTACAAAATTTCATAAAAAAATAACTTGAGTCAATCAGGATTAACACACACATCAAACCCGTGACTCATGACCCGACTCATGAGATACGAATAACTTCATAGAAAGTATATTGAAATTCACAAAATCTAATTCTCAATTAACCTAATATTAAATGATAAAATTAAAAAAAAAACTTGAATCAATCTGTCAAATTTGCAATTCAGATAATGAGTTTAAAATACACCTGTAAAAGTAAATTAGAAAAAAATAATGAGCACAGTCCCTTATAAATGTAATATTAAAAAATTAAATAAAGAAATATTATAATTAATAGTATAATGTGAGGAGATGTATAGTTTTTATTTTTTTGTTTGTGTTAATTATTCATAACGCCTTTTAAAATATTTTTTTTACTGTAGATATGTGGAATTTCTAAGACCTTCACGTCTTTGATATAGTAAAATAAAAAAAATTATAAATTTATTTTTAAGATTTATAAAAAAATTATTTTTTATTGTCTAATTTGAAATTTTAATGGTGACTAGTAAAAAGAAAGTGTAATTTATATATGTCACACAGGGGGAACCTTTTTATTATTATTTTCTATATACAATACAATTTTATATTTTCAAACACTACCTACCAATCATGAGAATTTGACATGATAATAAATAAATAAAATTTAGAAAAATCTTATTATATCAAATTGATAAATTTATTATATTCAGACAATTATAAGAGACAATTCAATCCAACAACCTTCAGTTCTTGGAAAACACGAACCCTGTCGAAGTGGAAAATATAGCCACATGTCAAACACCCCATGCCTGGCAAGCTCGCTCCCGCTTTTCAAATTAACCATGGGAGATCGAGGAATTGAGCCCCGTGATGCTACAGTATAGAGCTAAGATCTTGAATTTAATATATATAAATAATCTCTATGGCAACCTCTTTTTTATGCAAAAATAAAAAAATAAAAAAAATTGTATGCAACCCTGCAATAAAAAAAGACCTAAATGGAAGGTTCATAGCTTGAAGATGAAGCACTAAGCATAGTCGTGATGCACATAAAAGTGGGCTGGCATCACATTGATGGACTTTCGAGAAAAGGTAAGCATCAATATACATTTTCTTTTTTCTCATAATAAATTGCATCCCAAACAATATTTCATAAAAAATTATTTATTTTTTAATTATTTTAATCTGTTGATTTTAAAAAAATAAAAAATAATATTATTTTAATATATTTTCAAATTAAAATCACTTTAAAAAAACAATTATTATCACAAAACACTCACTAAGCCCGTGGAATTTTTTGCCCTATGATGCATTATTGCGCTCCGAAAACTCCATGTCTCCCGCCACATAACTATGCAACTAATTTCAACCAACCCTTCTCCGTTTTCCCAACCGCAAACCACCTGTGAGGGGAGGGCATCTCTCTTTTCCCAACTGTCACGCATTTTTTTTTCTTTAAATCAATGATCTTCTTCGTTCTAAAATGTAGACTCCAGCCACTCAGATCTCCTTTCGTGATTAGCGGAGAGTGCTCGCCACCATTCTACCACCTTCTTTTCACGGTCGAATATTTTAGAGCTAATTTCTTACTATTTTATATTACACTAGTTCTTCATCTTGTCAATTCATAATGATTGGATCGAGAAGCACAATAATCACGGACCCTTTAATTTATTTGTCATTATATTTACTCGAAGAAATATTAAATTAATTTCTTAAAAATTTTAATATACTAGTGTTATAAATAGAAAATTTTACAAAATTATTTTAATATAATTTTAATTAAAAAACTCGTTTAAAAACATATTACATCACAATATTAAACATATGTTAAATCTAAAACAAAATGAATTATTTTCCCATTAATAAAACTTTTCATGTTTTTTCTTAATCTCCTTTCGAATCTCAAATTGAAATGATATCGACGGTGAAAAAAATAAACCTACTACCAGAGAGATAATCAGATAGTTTCAGTTCCACCTAACTCATCATTAGAAACCACAACTGCAATTCTACGTTAACTGCTTGGATTTTTGGATCGTAATCTGTTTTTTTTAGACTTGTATAAATATTTTTTAAAAAATTTAAATTTTTTTAGTATTTTTTTATTTTAAATTAATATTTTTAAAATATTTTAATGCTCTAATATTAAAAATTATTTTTAAAAAATAAAAAATATTATTTTAATATATTTTTAAATAAAAAATATTTTAAAAAACAATATCTTAATACTGCCTCGTAATAAAAGGACACCAATTTTATTTATTATTATTATTTTTTTTTTTATCAAATGGCTACAAGCCCATCTGTCTGTAAAATGTCCATGGGACGTTGGATCCTCTACAAGATATGGATACACTGACCACAGGCGGCTAGTAGCATGAACATTAGTCGGCTATACAAGACTTCTGAGGCAGAAACAATATGCCGACATATAATATTATTAATGTCGTTGATATCTAGTCAACAAGGTTTTATAAAGACAGCTAATGTGCTTAATCATGGTACAAAACTTAGCCGAACTTCATTAAAATTTAAATTATGCAGATCGGACAAAAGTTATGTCTGGTTGGATTATTTTTCTTACACTGATACCACAAGGTTTAATTTATGATCTTTATTTTTATCTTTAATACCTTGGCATGCTATCATGGTTATAAGACTTTTTCATCTCCAGCTGGTCAATTAAGTAATCTATTAATATAAAATCTAGTTTGGGTTGAGTTTTATTTTAAATTAATTTGAAGCTGATCTAGTTAAACCTAATAAAACAAAAATAAAACTTGACTGAATTAA
Source organism: Populus simonii (assembly GCA_007827005.2). NCBI lineage: Eukaryota > Viridiplantae > Streptophyta > Magnoliopsida > Malpighiales > Salicaceae > Populus > Populus simonii. Next base: position 1,786,276 of record CM017481.2, read on the forward strand.
TTTCAAGTTTTTTTATTTTTATTTAAAACAATATTATCCTATTTAAAAATAAATTAAAATAATATTATTTTAGAATAAACCTGATAAATTCAAGTTCCGGATGTACCGAGCTCTGCAAAGGGAGAATACTGTTTGTGGCTGGAATTTAACCATTTCAGGTGGGTTTATGAAAATGTAGACTACCTTGATCTTATCTTTCAAGCTGACAACATACTCTTAAAAATTCATGATCTCCGACAATTTGGCAATACTAAAAGGAAGGTCAAGTTCAATCATTTTCAATTACAATCACTTTGTATACAAAATATCCCCAAATACTTGGCATTTAAAAATCCGTTTACTCAATTATCTAAGTGGTGGCCTAGTGGTAAAAGCTTGGGACCAAAAGGTTTACTCCCTCTGTGGTCTCAGGTTCGAGCCCTGTGGTTGCTCATATGATGGCTACTGGAGGCTTACATGGTCATTAACTTCAGGGCTCGTGTGATTAGTCAAGGTACACGCAAACTGACCCGAACACCCACGTTAAACTAAAAAAAAATCCGACTACTCAATATCATTGTCTCAGCTGTCACGCTGGCCCCTTACAGAAGGTTTGACAATTTTACAACATTTTTTTATTTTCACCTTGGAATTTCCAATAGCTTGAGATAACGTCCCTTGTAGATCATAATATTATATCAAGTTTCAAACCTTATCTGCAGGAGGCATTATCCACCCAAGAGACTGCTGAAACCACGAGAAGGCTGAGGCTAGGCCGTGAGGAATTAGGAAGAAATAAAATACTAGCAGTGCTAGCTGTTAACCTCCTCAGGCTAGCCAAGGAAACTTTCATCACAACCAACTTACTGTTGACAAACGTTAAAGAAAAGGGAGGAGGGCATTGATCTGGATCTGCTTGTTGAATCTTGATCCTCTGAAGGAGGCAAGTAGGCTAAAGTTCAAACAATTTCATTATTGAAACTTGCTGTTTCTGTGGGAATATTGTCAGCAGAGATGAAACAACTCTAATTATGACAAAGTTAAGGACACGTACAGAGTGGATGCCATTTTAAAATACCTGAGCCCTCAGTTTCTCAGATTTATTTTTCTCACAGCCAATGTAGCCTGGACAGGTGGTATTGACAGCTTATGGCTTAAACCAGACCGGTAATCCAACAATGCACCGGACAAGTTGGTGGCGAGGGCCCAAGGAGTGGCTAGGGTTTTAAAGGTGGAGTTAAAAATTAATTATTATAAACTTAAGTACCGTCTATAGTATTTATTAAATTATTGTTTGTTTTAGTGTTTTAAAAATATTTTTTTAAAATTTAATTTTTATTTTTATTTTTTACTTGAAATTAATATTTTTTTAGTATTTTCAGATCATCTTAATATGTTAATGTCAAAAATAATTTTTAAAAAATAAAAAAATATTATTTTAATATATTTTCAAGCGAAAAGCACTTTGAAAAACAACCGTTACCACACTCCCAAATGCGATTCCAAGTACTATTTGCAACTAGAATCTGTATTTTCTATTTGTTTTTATGTTTTAAAAATAATTTAATTTAATTTTTTTTATTTTTTTATATCATTTTGATATGTTAATATTAAAAATAATTTTTAAAATATAAAAAATTATTATTTGAATAAATTTTTAAATAAAAAACACTTTATTTTTTTATTTTTATCTGTGTAATTAATTGTCTTTCGGAGTAATTACGTGGGCCGGAGAGGAAACTAGTCCTGCGGAATCTTGACTCTTTGACTGTCAGGTAATAAAGGGTAACAAAACTTTGAGTAGTTAAAGCCATGTTGTAAAACAGATTTCAAGGGCAGGGTACATTCCAGATTACGGGTCAGGTCAACTAAAAAATTCTTTTAAAAAATAAAAACAGTATCACTTTAATCAATTTTTTTTTTAAAAAAATCAAATCATTTTTGATTGTATCAAGAATAGATCAACAAGTCAATCTGCTTATTTTCTTTTTTTATTTTTTTAATCCAAATCAATTCAAATCTTAAATCAAACTGAATCCGAGATAAATCACTGTGTTAATCCAAGTTTCACAGAGGGAGAGGATAGGAGGTAGTTCAACTGATCAAGTCTAGATTTGCTTTTAAATAATCATGAATTTGAATTATTTTATAGCTATTAAAAATTTATATAATCATTAATATTAAGATTCATAAAATTAATCAACGCAAATTAACCTAACAAAACTGAATTCTTGAGTGGGCTGACCAAGTTTTGTATCAGGCCCAAGAAATAATTATTGTGAAATAATTACATTATTGCGTAAATTTCTGACAAAGACTATTCCATAAGAGAAGAGTAGACACAAGAAATTGCTAGTCTTGCCGTAAGCAATGCCCTAATCCATCACGTAAAATGCCAGGACGAAAGCACCAGCTTGATTCTTGAACCAGTCTAACAAATCAGCCAACGTCGCTGATGATATATTCAGCAGATCACACAGGTATTGAATCTATTGATTTTTACTCAATGTATTTTTCTCTATATTTAAATTCAAAATTTTTAAATAATACAGTGGTATTTAAAAATATAATAACGATTATTTTTTAAAATATTTTTTATTTAAAATATATTAAAAAATAATTTTAAAAAATAATATTTGATTTTACCTTATTAAAACGATCTAAAAATATATAAAAAATAAATTCTTATGAAATGTTATTTAGAATATAATTTTAAAACTGCACCATAAACTCATATACAAATTTCATTTTTTTTTACAGCTCGCATTAATAAAAACTATTTTAAAAATAAATAAATAAATAAAACATCTAACATCGATTCAACACATTTCAAAAAATAAAGTTTCATGACAACGCCCCGTTTGGGAAAAATGGAAAGGAAAGGGACAGTTTAAGAGTTTGAAACCCATAAAACTCCTCTAACGATGGCATCGGGTAATTTCGAAGAAACTAGTAAACCACCACTACATTCTCGTACTTACAAAACTGACCGTTTCCCAAAACTTTACACATGGCAGCTTTAGCAGTTGCCCAGAAACGCTGGTATCTAAACGGCTCCTTTTCTCGTTGCCTTGCTGTTCACATCGCAAAATCCTAACCGTCAGATCAGACGCGACACCCCCTTACTCCACCCTCTAGTTAGACTCACCGCACCTTAACCATAGTTAACTCAACAGACACAAACTTAAATCCCTAAGAAGACCCCTCAAACACCTATCATTTACACCCATACCCTCCTCCCTCCTACCTATAAATACAACCTTGGAGACTCGCAAGGTTTGCTGAACCAACTCCCCAAAAGCCCCCTTAGAAAAGAAAAGAAAAGAAAAGAAAAGCAAAGAAAATCTCCCTGTCCCTGTCCCTCTCCCTCTCCCTCTCCCTCTTCCTCTGTCTCCTCAACTAAGAAAAAAAATACTGCAAGCCTTTATTCTTCAACAATGGCAGCCGCTTCTTCACAGTCGAGAAGATCAAGCGGTCCTGTCTTACGATCTCTATCACCCCGTCGAGGATTACAAACGCACTATAATAACAGCTTGTCTTCTTCATCAGCTTCTGCTTTTGCTTCCTCCACAAGTTCGAGTTTTTATTCTCCACCATCCACATTTTTTCAGAATTCTCATCAACGATCAGCGTCCCCGACTCGTGTCAATCTTTACTCAACATCTCCTCTCTCGCCCTCTTTTCGTTTCTCTATTGACCGATCCATCTCTCCTAATCGGTCAATATCCGTTTCGAAAAAGAATCATAGCCATCCGATCTCGGCTCCGAAGAGAACCTGCATGTGCTCGCCTACAACTCATAGAGGCTCGTTTCGGTGTAGTCTGCATAAAAACACTCCGAGCTCGGCCAATCCGGCGCCGTTTACTCCAAACCGGTTGAATATGCGGCGGTCTGCGATGACGAATTCGCTGGTTAGAATCGGTGGCGTTGAAGGCGAGTGGGTGAAGAGAGCGTTGACGGCTTTGATCAGGCCTTCATCGCATCAGCAACGGAGGAGAGGCGCCTTCCAGCCGCGGCCTAGTCGGTTATCGATCATATCAAACGCCGATGATGAGATTTGTTGATTTTGACGGTTTCAGTTACAGGTTGGTGTTCATGGTTTCTTTCATATTTTTTTGCGGCCATGGTGTGCATAGCTGAGTCAACTCGCTCTGGACGGTGTCGGTTCTGCGGGAGGTGGACGCATGAGATGTAACTGGCGGCCGAGCTAGAGACTGGGTGAGCTCGGAAGAGTTAGATTTTGTGTTGGACTTTAGATTGGAAGGGAATCCTTTTCATTGTACATATCAATTGCTATGGAAGGAGATTTTGGGACTTAAATTCCTAAATAGTAAATTAAAAATAAGATTAAAATTAAGGGATAGAATTTAATTTTTTAAATTAAAAGTAAGATTAAAATTAAGGGATAGAATTTAATTTTTTAATCCCTATAATCATGGATTAAATCAATTTGATTCCAAAATTTTCCAAAGATTGATTTCAGATGCGTTCGTGGTGATTGCAGCGTTATGCTTGCCGTTTACCACCGTACCATCAATCGTCGTCCGTTACGTGTGCCGTTACCGTTCATCAGATCGTCGTGTTTGGTGCGAGGTACTTTCTTTCTGTTTCCTTTTTTTGGTTATTTATTTTTATATTTTATTAATTATGTTTCTGTTAATCGGTGCAGGAATGTATTTGCCGTAGCGTATTGGTTAGGATTTGGAATCCAAATTTTGTGAACCGATTGGAGATTTGAAGGTTAATTTTCCTTTTGCTTAGTGGGGGGAGGCTATAGAACCGATCTTGGAGATTTCAACGATAATTAAGCAAGTAATGACGGACTTAATATTAAATTACAATAATTATGGCAATTTTCGAGGAAAAAATATAATAAATAAAACAAAAATGGCCTTAAATTGCAAGGAATAATATGGGGGAAAATTATTTGGGAAAGAAGATTCGGTAGCTTAAGACAGCTGGCGCAATGTGTCTGGAGAATATTCTGGAAAATTTCAACGAAATTTAAATTTAAAAAGAAACTAATTTGAAAATTTTGAGGAAATAAGGAATATCTGTTGGTGCTGTGGAATTGAGAGATGATAATCGGATGAGTGGAAAAATCATTTTGAACAGAAAAAATATTCTGAAGAAATATTTGAAATTAATAAAAAATTTATTTTTATTTTTTCCATATTGAAGAATATACCTTGGGCCAAAATCAACAAATAAATTATGAATTTGAAACAGAAGCAGTGGCACGTGCGCCTCGTACATAAAAGTCAACATTGAGTTGGTCAATTAACCATTCGAGCTCGTGAATAAACAGTAAGTTTATATTTTAGCCAATTTTGTTTACTTTTTGGCTAACCTTTAAACTGGTTTGCAGCCCTAGTTACAGAGTAATACCAGGAGTGGACCCGCGCCATGCCGCTTAGTCACGCTATTTAAAAAAAAAAAAGATAGTAAAATTTAGAAGCTGTAAACGTATTTTAAATACAAAAGAAAAATTTGTGATCTGTTTAAATTAAATAAGTTATTTTTATTTTAATTATATGATAAAAAAATATACATCAATAACATATGGATTAAATTAAATATTTTTCTAGGAAATAACAAATAATATAGTTTATTCTCAACCATTAAATACGAAATGTTAAAATTAGATAGAAAAATAAACTTCAATTAACTCGAGTTCAACGAAAAGTCAAAATTAGGTAGAAAAATAGACTTCTATCAACTCAGGTTAACATAAAAATATATAATTCTAATAATCAGAACTGGACCAACTTGGATTATTCCACCACATGTATGGCCAAATCATATGCTTGGGATAACCAGATAGAGGAAAAAAATCACATAGTCCATTAAAAAAATATTGAACGATTTAAGCGTAAAAGAAACAAATTCAGCTCATTTAACTTTTCAAACATGTGACCCAAGTTATTAGATTAGAAACATATTATCTAGAAAAATCACGATAAAAGATAAAATAAAAAAAAATTCAATTATATAAAAAGAACTCAAAACAAAAAATAGCAGTAAAAAGAGGATCAAAATCGAAATAAAAAAAATAGCAAATTGAAAAGAAAAATCATTTTATCAAAAAGACAAAAAAATCAAAAGAATAAGGATAAAAATTGAAATAAAAAATAAAAATAAAATTTTTGAAGGGTGACATTAAAAAGAAATATCAATTTAACAAAAAGAACAATAAAAATCAAAAGAATAATTATCAAATTAAAAAAATAACACATGATGAAATTGAAAGCAAATCAAAATTCTGCACAATGATCAAGAACAAAAATTAAAAATCAAAAGAATAAGAATCAACCCAATATTTTTATATAAGTTAAAATAACTTGTTTTTCATTCATAAAGACTTATCTTTTTTCTTTTTTGCTTGCAAAAATTCATCTCATAATAATTTTATTCGAATAACTATTTTTTAAAAAATTGATATTTTATTAATTATTAACTCATTTAATATTTTTAAACCCAAGTGAATTTGATATATTGGGTTGGGCTAAATTTTTTGTGGGTATTGTAGATATCCACGACTAGACTTATATTGCTAATCTTCACGGGTTTGCATTTAGAGACAAACCTACAACATGGATTGTACGTGTCATTAAAGATGTTTTTTTTTCTAAAAAAACAACTTATATGTAATATTTGCATTATCTAACCCGACCTGATTCGTCAAAGTCAAATAATGAGAATATTACAGATGATAGCAAGTCAAAAAAACTTAATAAATTGATATTATATGTTGAGTGCGGGTTGAAATTTTTTAAACTTGATCAACTCGACCCAACCTATATAATTGAATGTAAACAACTTAGTCCCTGGTATAAATAATATTTTCCTCCTCTCTTCATTTTTTTTATATTTCTCGTTAATGTTACTTCATTCCTTCCTTGTTTATCTGATCTTAAGATTGGTTAAATTCATCATAATTTATGTTGAAAATGGACTCTGCTACTGTCACAGTTCCTACTATAATTCTAACTTTATTGCAACTTGGATTTTGTTTCTGACTTGGTTTATTGCAATATCTGACCATCCCAGTTGTATTCTTTCATTAATGGCATGCTAGAGGCTTGATCTGCACTTTTCTTGGATCCTAAGGTCCACTGTTTCTATATCAAACTCTCAACCGTAATGGAATGCTCAGCACTGTTAGTTTCCTCATCGAATCAAGAGATCAATTTAATCCTTCAACTTGCATTCTGATTTTCACTTTCAAAACATTTTTATCCGATTTGACATCCTTCATAAAAGTTATAGTCCTAGATGTGTAGATGATTTTGGATTCTAGAATCCATGATTTCGATGTCTGAGACTTAAGATATGCCTATTTGAATATGTAATTTGAAAGTAAAGAATCTTGGTGTAATCAAAATATATGTCTATTTTGCATTCATCACTCGTCTTCGTACTCATAACCGCCTTTTATTCTCTTAAACTATTTCCCTTCGATTCTCTTCATCAAAATTCAAATGCTTAATTACTTATCAATTTTTTATCTCGTACCCATATAACCAATGTTCTTGGCAAGTAATGAACTTTAAGTTTCTTCTAGAGTTTGATATACAATTTCAATTTTTATGTTTTGTCGAGAGACCATAAAAAAAAAAATGAAAATTTCAAGAATACAAATTAAATATTTATTTTTTTAGAAAAATCACAAACCTAAAACACTTTACAATCTCTTTCTGCTAGTTTGACTCTGTATCATATTGCACAATAATTGTTTGATAAAATGATTAATTGTGATTTTTTTTACAAAAATTGTGATAGTTTTTATGTTATATATATATATATTAGGAGTCTTATCTAGCTCAACCATTACAACTTGATATTGTTTTTTAGCATCGTCAAACAATAAGAGAATTAACATATCTAACCTGCGGATATCTGTAATATTCTTAAAATTTTATCTTGACCTGATATATGTTCATCAAAATTAAAAAGGTCGAGTTTATATCTTGTAAAACATCAAAAGTTAGAATGAATATAATTATAGGTCAAAACTCAACCCGCTATATCCATGAACACTCTAAATGCCAAAACACCCCTAATATTAGGTATAATATTTATACCTTATACCACCATTAATTCTAGTGATGTCCCTCCACTCCTTATAGTAAAAAAAATAAGTTATTTTTTGTTATATTAAATAAATATAATAAAAAGCTTACTAAAAGAACTTTAGAGATGAAATTTTTTTAAATAAAATAAAAATAAATACTTGATTCATGAACCATATAATATATAAAAAAATAAAATGTATAGTAAATAATATAATTTTAAAATCTGAACCGGCAGTTAATCCCCAAAGAAATTCACCTAGTTAAACCATGGCAACCTACCAGGGTCAAACCAGGACCGCAGTGGCCTTGTGAAACCCGGGCAAGGCCGACTTTTTTTAAAATCATAATCCCTAATTTCTTCCCCTCTTCAATCTCCCCTTCAATTCAAATTTCTTCTTTCTAATCCACGTGTAGAATATTTCTATATTTTAATTCAAAACCCAGCCCGAGGACATTCACATAAAAGAATGAAAAGATAAACAGATGTACAAAAGAAAAAGATATCAGTGGCTGGTGGTGACCTGTGGATGGTGATCTGCTAGAGAAAGTGATAGATGCTCATGGTTGTGGTGGGGTAGGGGGGCGGTTGCATTTTGGGTGGAGAGAAAGAGGAAGGGGAAGAAGGTTGTGATGTGTCGGATGGCTGGTGGCGGATGGATATTTGACGGGAGAAAGGCAAATCCATCGGAAGGTGGACGAGTGGGTGGCCGTTTGGAGGTGCTGGAGAGAAGAGATGGCTTGTGGCAACAACATTAGTATTAAAACTCAGCCTGTCAAAATCACGTCAAGTTGATCTGAGACCTCACAAACTTGCTCCTTAATCTGCTCGGGTGTTAAGAAAATCAACGTACAGATAATTTGATTTAACTTGATTGATGACGTAAAAAACCCGATTGATTTTTTTTTATAAAAAAGATATTGTTTTAATTTTAAAGTTCATGAATGACTTGAATTGAAGTGAATGAGTACGTATGCCCAATTTTCAAAACTCGAGGGACCACATAAAATGTTTTTTACTCTTTAATAGACTGGTGAAGGCAGCAGCCTCCCTGCAATTTTACATTTTTTCACTGTACATACATTTAAGTTCCTATAATCTATACATTATTCAATTTCATCCCTACATTTCAAAATTAAGCTGTAATTAGATCCCTCGTTTATAATCTTTCTTCTTTTTGAAAGCTAAATCCTCTCCACACGCGTGGAATGCATAATATATACACATATTTAAAAAAAAACAATAAAACACACGTAAAAAAAAACGAAAATAGTTCTTTCTTGTTTATGCATAAAATTTAAAGTGAGATTAATAGCTTGATAAAACCCTTCGAAATTACAAGAAAAAAAAAAAGAAGAAAAAAATCTAACTTGTTTTTTTTTTAATTTTAAAAAAAATCAAATTATAACACCGTGTGTTCTTAACCAAGTTATTATATTTTTTAAAATTTTATTTGAAGTTATTCAATTAAGCCTTTTAATAATATCTATCTTTCCAGTATTTTTTTAAAATCAATTTATTTTAAAACCAAATCATGAATTAAGTTGATTAATTCAAATTAATATTTTTTAAAAATCAAAATATTTTTTTAAAAAATTAATCCGAGTTTTTGCCGAATATTAAAGTCGTGGTTATGCATTGAACGCGATTCCAAATTAATTCTTTAACACCAACACGGGACAGCGTACGGGTCGGCCCGTTTCTATAATTGTCACCTAGCCAAGACAAAGTTGACACGTGTTGATGCTTTGTCTTCTCTCTCTGCCCCCCTAACTTTTGGCTCCTTGGACAGGTGGTAGGCTCAACTTCGAAGCAACGCAAAACAAGGAAAACTATCTTCTTCCGAAACACCAAAAGATTCTGCATTTGGTCCGAATAATGGGCTGGGGACCACTAATGTTTGGACTAGTACCTGCCTATATTTCTTGACCAGTAGTCTATATTGTCCTATTTTACCTGCCTGCTCCGCCCTGTGAGTGGGACCATGCTCCACGATTGGATGTCTCTCCGGAGATCCTGTTCAGGAGAGAAGGTACGTGATTGTTTGTTTTTTATTTTAAAAGTTTTTTTTTAAAAAAATATTTTTATATTATTTTAACATGTTAATATTAAAATTAATTTTTTTAAAATAAAAATATATATTAAAAACAATTCTTACCACGGTAAAAAAAAAAAAAACTTTAGCTATTGGATTATAGCTGTGAAGTGCTTGCAGGCATTTGAGCTGGATAAGAATTGGAGAAGAGACAGATCACGAAATCTCAGTGCACGTGTACATATCGCTCCTCCGTTTGTGGGACCTCGAAATGTTAATGAGTAATTCAAGTTTGAGTCTTTCTTTATTGTTTGGTATTGATTTTTAATTTGTTTTTTAATAAAAAAATATTTTAAAATAATTTTTTTTAGTCTTTTTTATGGTTTTGACATGATGATGTAATAAATAAATTTTAAAAAATAAAATAAAATAAAATAATTATTTAATACATTTCAAATTAAAAAAAACTTTGAGAAATAATATTTAACAACACCGATGGGTTATTGGTTTTTTACATCTTTAAAATAAAAAAATAAAACTTTTATGTTTATGTTAATGAATTTAGTTATTAAAAACATAAAAAATAAAAATAAAAATAATACTACACTAGATTTGTTGCCTACGGGGCTGGATATGATTTTTACTTGACATGAAAAAAAAATGCTAGGGCAAAAGAAAATCACCCTCGAATCATTGTTAGATTGATAATTTAAATATTATGAAAATATATAACAACATCAAATAGCTACCGACAAAAAAACAACAATAAATTTTTTTAAAAAAGAATCATCCTTGAGACAATTTAAATTATCAAACAACCCACTACTGTATAGTGACATTATATATATAAAAAACAATTTAAAAATAAAAAATCCTATTAAATCAGGTGAACTCAAAAAACTTGCTATCATGAACATAAGATCAGGATAATTTCAATGAAAGAAAAGCAAGTAAAAAAATTTAAATGATAAAACTGAAAAAAAAAATTTTAAAAAAGAAAAAAACTTGAACCTGCGTTAACTTTTGAAACCGATGATCTTGGTCATGAACCCGGAGCTAGCATAGAAGGCAAATCATAAAAAATAAGAAAACATCAGCTTATAAAAAAAAAAAAAACAAGTAAGAAAGTTTGAAGGATAAAACTGAAAAAAATCGATTTGAAAAAAGATAAAAACATGAACCTGCATTGACCTTGGAAACTGGTGATCTTGGTCATGAAGCCGGGGCTAGCATAAAAGGGAAACCGTAAAAAATAAGAAAATACCAGCTTATAAAAAGAGAAAAAACAACTAAACCCACATGAACCTTCTAAACCTGATATAATTTTTAAAACTCGTAACCCATGAAATCTTAGACAATGGTTCAATCAAGCAGTTTAATTTTTAATCAATTTATTCTTAAATAATAAAATCATGGACAATAGTTTTAATAAAAAAAAAAACTTGCAAAAGCAAGCAACAAAAATAATGGGGATAAAATTTGATAGAAAAAAACTTAAATTTAATGAACTTAAAAAAATGATTATAGTTAAAATAAATAGTAACTAAAAGGATGATGATCAAATTTGAAATATTATAAAATACAGGAAAAAAATATTTGTAATTTGATAGATTAATCATACCTTAAAAAATAATAAGGGGTGAAATTAAAAATAAAAATAGAAGGCTAACCCAATAGAACGAAATCGTAAAAAATATAAAAAAAAAACTTTAAAAAACTAGATAAAAATATGAAAATATTAGTTTAAAAAAATAAGAAAAAAACCAAGCAAACCTGATCTAATCTTTAAAACTCACAACCCGTTAAATCCCGGATCTAAATTCAATCAAGAAGTTTAATTCTTAACCGGTCTAATTTTGATATCATGAAAAACTATTAATAAAAAAAAAACTTGCACAAAAAAAGGCAAGAACATGGATATAACTTGATAGAAAAAAAAACTCAATAAGGATGAAATTTAGAAAAAAGTAAGACAATTATTAAAAAGATCCCAAGTAAAATAAATTGAAATCAAAAAATAAAGATTAAATTTAAAGATTAAAAAAATCACAAGCATAAAAATAAAAAACGTTGGTGATTTGAAATATTATTTATATATTAAAAAATGAAGGTAGTGAAATTAAAAAACACTTGTAACTTGATGTATTATTTATAGATTAAAAAATAATGGGTAAAATTAAAAAATATTTGTAATGTTATAAATTATTTTTAAAAAAATAAAAGGTTAGTCGAAATTTTGGAGAATCAATTTGCACATTAACTTCTCGAGGAGAATTAGATTGTTTTCTTGATTTAATTAAATGAACCAATTTCATGCGTATGAGCTTCTTCTTTGGTGTAGAGTTCACCTATAAAATGTGAAGATTCAGATGATACTATTCAATCCCCCTTTTTGCAGCATTAAAGCTCGAACTGGCCCTTTGCCTGAATCAAAAGATGGCAACAGAGAGGAGGAGAAGAAGAAAACTAATTCTATTACACGTTTACGAAAGCAAACGAAATGAAACCGAAGCTCACTGCAGTTCTTCTGTGGAGCCGCTGCTATCTCGAATTTATTGCTTGTTGGATATTTTTCAGAAATTTGCTTTTCGAAGTGATGTTTGTAAACACGGTCCAATACAGATATATTTTTATTGTATTATATAATAATGTCAATATTTCAAATAAGTTGTGGTTTATAATTTATTTTAGTTTTATTTTTATGAGGTTATTTCTGTATTATAATCTAAGTCATGATTTTTATGGTTTAAACCAGTTAATTTGGGTTTTTTTTTTTGTCTTTTTTTGTAATTGTTTTTTTTTTAAATTTCATCCTTTAACATTTGAATTGATTGAGAATTAAGCTACATAATTTGTTTTAGTTTACTTTCTATGAGTTTATCACAATCTCATGACCCTAGTCAAGGGTTTAACGAGTTAACTAAAGTTGACTTGAGTTATTTTTAGTAATTTTTTAATTGATTTTTTTTAAAATTGATTCCTCAACATTGGATTAGTTGAGTAGTGGGATTCATAATTTATTTTGATTTTCTTTCCATTGAGTTATCATAATCCAGGTTTGATAGGCTAATCCGAGTTTTTTTTTTGCATTTTTTTAATTGATTTTTTCAATCTTATTTTCTAACATTATGTTAGTTTAAAATTGGAATTCAAAATATTTTTTTAAATTGCTTTTTATGAGGTTATCACGATCGTATGATCTGGATGATAAATTTTACATGTTAACCTGAATTGGTTCGGGTTGATCTAATATGTTATTGTTTCAGTATTTTTTCTACAAAAGATGCCACTTGAAGTTTTTATAGCCAGGGTATGTTGAGTTTTTTTTTTCTAGTTGTCTAGATTACACTTAAACTTGTCAACTCAATTAAGTTAAGTTATGTTAACCCCTACACAATTTAATTTGTTTTTATTAAAAAAACAAATTAGCAATGAATAAATATCTTTTTATTTTTTTAAATTGACCAAATCTTCAATGTAGCGCAAGCAAATAATCATCTATTTTCAATCAAATTTCAAAAAAATGGCAGGGATAAAAAGAAAAAATTCAAATATATGTCCAGCTTTGGTGGTCAGGTCTAGGACCAAGTGACCAGAGTTTGTTTCTGCTTGGTCAGTTCACAGTTTGTCATGCTTTTATCACTAGATCACAGGGAAGACTTTGTGTAAAATTAGCATCATTTTTATCCACTTTTTACCTGCAATAAAAACAAAAACTGGACAACAGCCCATTAACTATACAGCCCAGATTGAACTAGGCCCATAAAAACTTAAAATCAACTATCGGCCCACTCAAATATTAAAAAATAACAAAAAATTCCTATAAAATCACGAACGACATTAACCGTCTGAATTTTAAACGACAAACCACTCGATTACAGAAACGCGTCGCGCTCTCTCTGAACTCTTATCCTCTCCCTCTCCATCTCCTTCGCTCTTCCTCCTCTGATCACTACTCTATTCACCATGCCTGCTGCCTTAACATCTCTCAAAAGATCACGACCGTCCATCAAACAACTCTACCTAATCCAACGGCTCCATTCCCGCCACCTCTCCACCCCATCGCAACCCAACACTCCTCTCCTCTAATAACTACCTCCACGTCCAGCACTGACAATCACACAAGCAAGACTCTTTCTAGATTGTTCTCTGGTCTCGCTGCAGGCTCCACTTTTGTCTTACTGTACTGGTCACTCAACGATTCCAAACCGACGCAGTTTTTCTCCTTCGCTGACTGGTCAACGGAGTCGAAGGTCAATGATCGGCGCTTGATTTCTTTCCTTCCCAAACTATCCTTACCTAACTATAGCTCTAATTACATTTTCGGAGGTAGTTTTTTTATTTTCCGTTAATGATTGATCACTTAATTAAGGAGTTGTTTTTTTTATTTGATTTCTTAAATTGATTGCTGTAGACGCGTTTAGGAGAAAAATTTTCTTTAATTACGAGAAGAGAATAAGATTAAGGAGTCCTCCCGAAAAGGTAATCTCCCTAATTTAAATAATGTGATTAATGTTTGATTAAGATTAATTATTTTTAGAATACGTGAAGAAACTGAAAATGATTGCTTTTTCTTGAAGGTTTTCGAGTACTTTGCGTCTTTAAGAACTCCAGATGGCGAGGTGCTTATGACACCGGAAGATTTGATGCGGGCGGTTGTTCCTGTTTTCCCTCCATCTGAATCCCATCTTGTTAGAGATGGATACTTGAAAGGGGAAAGGAATCCCGGCGAGTTAAGATGCACGTCTTCGGAATTTTTCATGCTATTTGATGTGAATAATGATGGCCTCATATCTTTCAAAGAGTGAGTTGCTGATGTTGCATGCTCCTCGCGGTGTTTTTCGTTGTAGAAAGAATTTTCAGCATGAACTATGCGTGTTTAGTTAGTGCATTTTTTGTTTATTGTCGGTTGTTTGTGGAGCATGACTGATTTTTGTTTCTCTGCTACAGGTATATCTTTTTCGCCACGCTCCTCAGTATCCCGGAATCAAGTTTTTCTGTGGCTTTCAGAATGTTTGACTTTAATAATAATGGGTGTGTATTTTGAAAGCTTGGACAGTTAGAGATATAGCTTTTGTTATGGGCATATTGTTACTGGTTTGTTTGTTGTATTCTGCGTTTATCTGCTTTTTGAAATGTGCTTTGTGTAGTTTGATAATCTGGATGCTTTTATGAGTTATGTGCATGCTGATTATGGAAAAAGGATTGTTATGATGATTCTTTTCCTGATGTGTTTTGGGGTTATTGTATATAGGGAAATAGATAAGGAGGAGTTTAAGAAAGTGATGGCATTGATGCGAGCTCAGAACAGACAAGGGGCTGTCCACAGAGATGGGCTTCGACCAGGGTTGAAAGTTCATGGTTCCGTGGAAAATGGAGGTTTGGTGGAGCACTTCTTTGGAAAAGATGGAAAGGCAAGCCTCCGACATGATAAATTTGTTCAGTTCATGAGAGATTTGAACAATGAGGTAAACCTCTACATTCTTTTTTCCTCCATAAATGTAGTGGATTGAATTTGTTTTCTTGAGATATATGGATCATGGTTCTGCTCTTGTTATTTTTTGTAACAATGCAATGAACATTCTATGCAATTGTCTTGGCAGTATACTTCCATGCCCACAACAACAATTTTCATGTTCCTTTTATGTTGTGGCTTTCTTGAATTTTGTCAAACCTGTGGAACAGCATTAAGATCTCTTATGTAATGGCTTTGTTGCAACTTTTTATGGGACTAGGGGCAGAGAGATCAAATGTGTTGGAAACCTCTAGTATGGCTGTAGTGATAATCTATGGCAGTCACTATTGTATTTGAATCAG
The DNA here is from genome assembly GCA_007827005.2 of Populus simonii. Lineage (NCBI taxonomy): Eukaryota > Viridiplantae > Streptophyta > Magnoliopsida > Malpighiales > Salicaceae > Populus > Populus simonii. Next base: position 1,802,180 of record CM017481.2, read on the forward strand.
TTGTAATTACTCGGATGGTACTGCCTTTCAGTGTTTGAAATTTCAGTAAATTTGGCTATTAATGTGCTAGTAATGGTCATCTCAGGGAGAGGGAAAATTTATTTTGAGGAAGTTAAATCAGATTAAAAAACGAAAAAGGACACAGGACTTCCTGCTTAGCATCTACGTTCATTTGAATCTTTCAAGCTCTTTATTTACCATAGCTGGAGTGAATAGAGATCTTCAGCGAATGTGATCCACCTTTTAGGATGACTTAGGTGATAAATTCCAAATGATTGTTCAAGTGGGGAAAGGAATGAGACAGGATGGGTAGGTTGGCTGTTTGATTTATGTATGTTAAAGCAAAATATGTTTCGCGGATTTTTAGATGGTGTGGTAATTTTCTGGCATCACATTCATGGTAATCTTGTTCACTTGTCAGGTTTGACATGGTCAGCATGCTAGTAGTCTCCTCTCCCCGACCCCTTCAGGCACACCCTCAGCTCCTGCAGGGGTGGGGGACAGGTTAATGAAAGTTTGATTTTGTGTGGTATGGCCGACAAGTTAATCATGTGAGTAAGATGTGTAAATTTTATGTTGCATCCACCCTTAAGACAGTTATTGTTTTCTGCAGATATTGAGATTGGAATTTGCACACTATGATTACAAATTAAGAGGAACCATATCTGCTAAAGATTTTGCCTTGTCCATGGTTGCTTCTGCTGACATGAGTCATTTAGGCAAGTTGCTTGATCGGGTTGATGAATTAAATGATCAGGCCAACCTTGGTGGCTTACGCATAACATTAGAGGAGTTTAAAAGTTTTGCAGAGTTGCGTAAAAAGTTGCTGCCATTTTCTTTGGCTCTTTTTAGTTACGGCAAAGTAAATGGCCTGTTAATGAGGGAGACTTCCAGAGGGCTGCATCACATGTAAGACACTTAACCTTGCCTAAATATATTTGTTTGTTTTTCCTCCCTGTGACTCTGAATGAGCAGCTATTACTTTAGGGTACTGCTGTGTTAAAACTTTGCGTGTATGGTCATGTGGAGCAGCAGACTTTTATTAGAATGGGTAGTGCAGTGCAGTATAACAGCCTTTCAAGTAGGTTTCATTTGACAGCGTGTAAAGCTTCTACTGGTTGATGAGTTGGAAAATAATTAGGTGGAGAGTCATTTATACAGTGGCAGAACTAGGAATTTTATGTTGGGAGGATGGATGAATATGCTAATATGAAAAAGTCATTCGCAAACGCACAATACATGATTTGATGTTGCATATAAGGGGCTAACAAGTAACGTTTTGATTTTATCTGTGGCTATTATTGTATAAAACAACAAAATTATTTTGCAGAATTTATTAAACGTATAGAGGTTTTTTGAACTTCATTGGTGGCGTGCCCTGCCAATATCCCTTGGCACTGCCTCCGCATTTGTATCACAAGATGACCTTTCTTTTTATCATAATCTTCTGTTTTGGTTTATTGCGAGAATCGGTGAGCCTTGAGCTCCATGCGCATTGAAAAGTAGCCCTCCTTTCTTGTTCTCAGTGTGGGCAGGTTCAATCCCATGTCAACTTGTTCTCTAATTTTTTTTCTTACCATGGTGTCACTGATTATGCTTTTCTGCCCTTCTGGGTGTTTTACATCCTTCAAATGTGTATCCCCCCTCGGATCATTTGAAGTCAATTTTCTTTGGTACATGATATCTATTCAAATATCAGGTTTGTGGAGTTTCACTCAGCGACAATGTGGTTGAAATCATTTTCCACTTGTTTGATTCAAATCATGATGGAAGTCTAAGTGCAGATGAGTTCGTGAGAGTTTTACACAGAAGGGAAAGGGACATTGCACAGCCAGTGGAATCAGGACTCGCGGGATTTTTGTCTTGCTGCTTTAACCGTGCAGCTAACAGCCCCATTGGACGGTTCATTTCCTAATCCACATTTTGGTTTATGATCCCCAAGTAGGCAGCAGGATGATTTTGTATGTGTTGAATGGTTGGCTAGAACTTTTGGATTGATTTCACAGTTGAAGAACGTGTTTAGAATTCTAACAAGCTGGGGCTGTCGATATTCATGTTAACCTTGTGCAGATTAGAAAGGAGTTTTGCTTAAGATGCAGAGATTCACTTCTTTATGTTTCCGCCCTAACCTTTCTGCAATTTTCTTGTAATGCCTCGTCATGTTGAGCAAATAAACAAAATTATAAAGTTTAATTTTTAAGTAATGTAATATTAAAGGATAAAAAAATTAAATAAAAAAGTCAAGAAAAAAAATAATTTTGATAACCGAGTTTAGAAATTTTTTATTGAAAATAAATAATAAAATTATGGTGTTTTATTTCTAGTATATTGAATATTAAAGTTAAAATGAGAAAAAAAATTAAATCTATGAGATGATATAATTTTATAAAAAATAAATTGAAAATAAATATGAGGTTTAATTATCAAATAATCTAATATTGATGATGAAATTAAAAAAATAACTAAAAATAAAAAAGAAAGATTGAGTTGTTGGATAGTGAAAAAAATTAATTAAAAAATAATAAAATAAATAAATCAAGTAACCTTGGATTAGCTTCTTAAACTCCCGATTCAGGTCATGAGACCAGGATAACCTCATAGAAAGTAAATAAGTTTTTTTTTTATGAAGCCTAGTTAGAAAAACATTCAATTAAAAGGAGATCTAAAAAATAAATGGAGTTAATTTAGGCAATCTGCCAAAACTACGATCTTGTTCATGAGATTGGGATAACTCCATGAAAAGAAAAAAAAAATAAAGTTTAATTTTCAACCAGCCTAATGTTGGAGGTTGAAATCGAAAAAAATAAATTAGAAAAAAAATGATCCGAGTCAATTCATGTTAACCTATTAAATTGATAACATGAGTCATGAGATCGACTAAATTCAAAGAAAGAAAGAAAAAAAATACAAAGCTCCACTTCTAACAAATATAATGTTGAAGATTGGAATTGAGAAAAAAACTAATTATATGAGATTGATATATAACAAAAATAAATAAATTACAAAGCATGATTTTCAAAACAACTTGATATTGAATGATGAAATTAAAATAAAAAAAACTAAACAAAAATGAAGTTGTTAAAGAGTGAAATAAAAAAAACTAAACAAAAAAGGCATGAAAAAAAAATTATTTTAATTAATGGTATTTTTTGAGTGTGGCTAAAAAGATATTTGTACGGGTAGTGGTTCATAAACACTATATAATCTATTTAGGAGTATGATAAATTTGTTTTTTAAAGTGTTTTTTTCTTGAAAATACATTAAAATAATATTTTATTTTATTTTTTAAAATTAATTTTTGATATTAACATATCAAAACAATCAAAATTAAAAAAATAAATTTTTTAAAGCATTATTAAACCATAAATACCAAATACAAACTAAAGCTGACCATTTGAAAACCAAAAAAAAATAGCATTAGACACTCAAACAAGGTGGACCTAGCTTACTTTCGATCAACTCAACTCATTAAAATCATTTTTAAAAGATATTCTTTTAAAATAATTTAATAACTTCTAGGTGAAAAACAGTACACAGGGTTGGCCCATCATTGTCGTCACTGCAAGATAAACTATTTTTTTTTCTTACTACGATCTTTTTGTTTCCAGATTAATTCTTGACCGGTTTGACCATGCTAAGAATTCATTGCAGAATATCTTTTTTTTTTTAGTTTAATGTGGGTGTCCGGGCCAGCTTGCGCGCACCTCGACTAATCCCACGGGCCCTGAAGTTAACGATCATGTAAGCCTCCAGTGGCCATCATATGAGCAACCACAGGGTTTGAACCTGAGACCACAGAGGGAGCAAACCTCTTGGTCCCAAGCTCTTACCACTGGGCCACCACCTTCTTCGACAACATCGTGGCTCTAGACCCGTTAAAAGACAAAAATAAGGTGTTTATATAGGAATTAAGATATTGTTATATAACGGTAAAAATACAAGTTTGATTTTAAAAAAATGTATTTATTAAAAGAACGGTTATAATCCCAAATAAAATTAATCTTATCTTTTAAAAGAATATAAAAATAGCCAAATAAAAAAAAAATCTATTAAAAAAGATCTTAGTTAAGAAATGTAGTCACGTTGAGGAGAAATTGATGTCATGAAAAATAACAAATGATAATCTATTAGTTGTTCATTATAGTCTATTTTTTTTAAAAAAAGAGATAGATATATAAAAAAAAAAGAAATTTATTCTTATTATTTTTTTGTGAATGCTAGATTTATTTTTTTTCTTCTTTGTGCATTAAAAAAAAACAAATATAAAAATAATTTTTAAAATATCATTAATTACTTTCCAATACTATAAAATCTTTCCCCTTTAAAAACCTGAATTTGCTAATAAATTAATTTGAAAATCCAACAAATCAATTTTCTTCTCACCCAGCACTCATAAAACCAAT